>CM032333.1:74666712-74704212 GCA_019022515.1 Quercus aquifolioides
AATGCAAAGTGGTTTTGCTTAACGAAGAAGACCCAATTTTATAGTTTAAAATATAAAAATAATTTTTTTAAAAGTCATTATAAATTAACAAAATTTGTTAATGCACTGGAAATTGATTTTGTTCCCCAAAATATGCAGCGCTTTATCTAACTTAAAAATAAAATCTACAAAATATGAATTTAATACATTAAAAAAAATTTATATCACTAAACTTATATTTAGGGATTTCTACTGTAGCAACCACACTATCGTTTGTTTTGAGAAATTTAGTTAAAACCCATAATTTTTATCCCTAAAGCAAAGATTCTCAATTAATACAAAAACATAAAATGGAACATCAAACATATCAAATTCTATACCTATTTGACAAAATTTACTTCACATTGAATATTCTCTAATTCGGAATGGTGAATACTATTAGTGGATAGCAATATCCACAAAAATTATCTTTTCCGATTGCCTACAATAATAGGCTAAATGGCTATAGTAGATTTTTGTATATAAAGAATAACCTTATTGTTTAAAACTAAATTTAATGAATGGTACATGATCGTGCTCTGTGTGGAACTCTCCGTATTTGATCCCATCCCACCCAGACAAAGAGCTTCCCCTGACGCGGCAGCGAGACGCATATAAATCCCGGAGGGCACTGTGGCATCGGAGGTAAGACAAACCAACGGCCGGATCTAGGGTCAAGCACTTGCCACTAAATCCTGGCCGTTGATTTGTGAAATGAAGATACGAATACGTTAGGCAAAGAGAGTGAGAGAGCTTTTTTGGAAATAAGAAAAGTTCGGTCGGTGATGACCCTTTTCCATGAGGAAGAAACTGAACGTACTAAAGGTTGTTCTGGGTAAGGAACACGAAGAAAAATATTACTAAAATATAAAACGTAAAATAAAACATTACTAATATAAATAAATAAACAACCAAAGCACAACCCGTGCAAACAACAAATTTATTGGCAGACATATAATCAACACCTCTTTAGGGGCAACACTTTCTAGCGTAAAGAAAATCAATAATTTTTGCCATTAAATTTAAAGTAAAATCTTTCGAGGCAGCATTGATATTTTCCCCACATTATATATTCAACATATTCTACACTGAGAAATTTAAACAAACACAAAGACAACAATACCAATGAACCAAAGACAAAATATTCATTGAGAAATTCAATTACAAATACACAAAGAATTATAAAGCAAGAAATAAAAATTTCAGAAGAGAGGAATGAAAAATACAAATTTTCAGCCGTGAGTTGCAATTGTAACAAATAATTCCTAAAAAAGAAAAAAATATTTATAAGATGATGGTTATAGATTCCTAATTAAATTTGGTTATAGTTATAGATTCCTAATCAAATTTGATAACCAAAACTTATCTACAAAAATAAATGAAAAAAAAAAAACAAAAAAAACAAAACTTTCATTTCTAGCCAAACTCTGATTGTTATGTGGTTTCTAAATACCCATGCAATAAATTTGATTTAAATTTAAAATGTAAAATAAAAAGAAAAATAAAACATAAATAAATAATATGAGTAATGACGTGTAAAATTATGGAGTAGGTCAACAAATGGTCAAAGCTTTAGCTATATATATAGACTAGTCGCTAACTTATGTGATGCACAGGAAAACTATTGGGTATATAACATGTACCACAATATATAATATTATATGATACATAAGGAAGAAATATAGTTCATTGGACAAACATCCAGGAAAAAAAATCTATAATTAAATAGACAATCAAATTATTTTAGTAATACAAAACTATTCATTCACTGTAAACCAATTTGAAAACCTTTTTCAAAACCTAAGCCGCATTCCTTTATTAAGAATTTCAATAACCAACAACTTGACCAATATCACCCTCATTCAAAGAGTTGTTTTCCTCTTAATTAGCAATCTCATAAATTGGGAGGAATAGAAGTTGCTTATCAACAATCGCTTGAAAGCGAAGAAAGAGAGAAATAGAAGTTAAGTGTTATTTCGCTATGAGAGTTTACTAAAATAAAGCAATATAGTATAGTACATAAAAGTTTTCATCATCCTCTGAAATTTAGAACATGCAAATGGAGAAGAAGGTGAACCAATGGAAACTGAGACAGAGGCTGCAGGAGAACCCTCAAGCTCAAGAGGTCGTGGCAAGAGGAGCAAAGTTTCATCTTCATTAGCTGTACCTTCAAATGCTTTCCAGATCATCCTAGAGAGGATAGATGGACTTAGAGATGTCTAGAATGAACAATCTGACAGGCTGGCTGCATTTCAAGATCAGATGAACATCCTCTCAGGAAAGTTTGATAGCTTCTCCACTCAGCAGTAACCCTTTGGCCATTCCGGTCAAAAAGGGGGAGAAGATTTTGGGTCGCTCTTGAGGGGGAGTCCTAGTTTGAGGGGGAGATTGACTTAAAAACTTTATTTTAGTGTTTATTTTATCATGGGTTTATGTGTTTTGCTCTTATTATGGGTTTGATACACTATGGTTAATGTTTTGGTTTAAACTCATGGATCTGTTTTCTTCTGAAAGCTTTTGGTACAAGTATATAATGTTAGGACATATATGTTTTAACTTGTTTAAGAACATATGTCACTTAGTTATGTAAATTGGCTAATCCTTTGACAAAACGCACTCTGCTTGTAATTGGGTAGATCTAGGTGTTTTTAATACTTCAAGAAACAATGTTTCAAGGTCAAGTGTTGAAGTCATCAAGTCTGTCCAAGAAAAAGCAAGCTGAAGTGCAAAGTTTTTAAAGCTCGACACCTCTCGATAGCTACCTCGACACCTGCTATCTGTCGAGATTTAAAAAGTCAGAATTCCAAATCTGATTTTCTTGGGATCCGTGAATATGTTTTTGGGACTTCTTTTCTTCTAACCCTAAACATATAAAAGGATTATTTTAAGAGCCGTTTTGGGTGACACAAGTTGCATTATCATTGAGCAATCTCTGTTTAAGCAAATTGTGATCAACAGACGAAGTTCTTGACCTAGTTCATCCTTCATCAAGAAGTTGCTGTGTCTTTGCACCATAGGGTTTTGTAACCAAGCATCTTCCTGCTATTCATCACGTGGATGAACTGAAGAACTTTGCAGCCAACCATTCTTCCTCAGTTGGTGTTCTGAAGTCGCGTACTGGATCCGCGCATTGGTTAGTCACGTACTTGGGAGCCGTGCATCAAAGGTGGAAATGTCACTACAGATCAAGTCCAATTGGGTATTGGGGTAAGGGTTCAACTGTAGGTTGGTAAGGTACTTGGGATTCCTTTCTTGTAACCGCTTGATTTGATAATAGTGGAGTTTCGGGAGTGGTGACCTGAAAATCACCCGGTGGGGTTTTTGCCATTAGGGTTTTCCCCATTCGTAAACAAATCACCGTGTTATTTATTTTCCGCTGCATATTTAGTTTTTGGTGATTTGTTTGTGCTTCCATAATTGCATGCTTAATTGATTAATTAAACTTGGCTAAATTAATTAATTAGGGTTTATCACAAGGGGTCATTCAGATTGTGACCTAACAAGTGGTATCAGAGCAGGCACACTCTGATTAGGATTTAATCTTTGCTGTGTTGATCCATTGACCCCTGTTTGTCATGGATAGAGGACAATCTTAATTATACCTCCTTTATTTGATGGCACTAACTATGCATACTGGAAAGTACGCATGAGAGCTTTCTTGCAGTCTTTAGATGAAAAAGTGTGGCAAGCTGTAGAGATTGGCTGGACTAAGCCAACAGAAGAACCGGCCGATGGGATGATGCTAAGATCAAGGCGGCCAACTTCAACAGCAGAGCGTTAATGCCCTTTTAGCGCAGTCACCAATGAGGAGTTCAAGAAGATATCCTCAACTGAAACTGCTAAGGAGGCTTGGACCATCCTCCAGACAACCTATGAAGGCACAAAGGCTGTCAAAGACTCAAAGCTTCAAGGCTCACTACAAGCTTTGAAGAAATAAATGGAGGATGAGTCGTTTGATGAGTTCTATGCCAAGCTCAAGGACATAGTGAACTCAGCCTTCAATCTTGGGGAAACCATCCCTGAACCCAAGATTGTAAGGAAGGTGCTCAGATCTCTACCTGAGAGATTTCATGCCAAGATTACGGCAATTGAGGAATCAAAGGATATAGACAAGATTCCTTTGACTGAGCTGGTTGGAAACTTGCAGACCTATGAATAGGTTATCTAGGATTGGCAAGTCCAATAAAGGCAAAAGCATGGCCTTGAAGGCGAAGAGCAGTGATACAGATGAGTCTTCTGATGAAGATTCCAAGATGAAGTCCTACATTACTCGGCAGTTCAAAAAGTTCATGAAGAATGCCAATGGAAGGAGCTTCGACAAGGACCGCAGGCAGTTCAGTTCTTCTCAGTTTAAAAGCCAAGACAAAGGGAAGAAGGATGCTAAGGAGGCGGTCAGTATACTGTTCCCGCAGGACCAAAGTGCTTTGGTTGTCATGGGTTCGGACACATGAAACATGAGTGTCCTACATATCTGAAGAGCATTGGGAAAAGCAAGGCCCTTGCTGTAACCCTAAGTGACACTGAGCCTGAAGATGATTCCGACAATGAGGATGACGGAATCCTAAATGCCTTCACTGCCACAGTCAATCCTACTGAAGGGATTGTTGAAGAAGTGGATGAAGAAGAAGAATTGGTGGAGTCCAAATTTGAGAAGATGGATGATCAAGATGATATCCATTCAGCCTATGAGAAGCTTTACAAGCTCTGAAAAGCATGAAAATTATATAGGCTGGCCACCAAGAAGCTCAGTGAAGTGGAACTCGATCGTGAAGAGCTGTCCACAAAGTTTGATGAGGCGAATCAAACTATTGGAGCACTGAGATTTGAGAACAACTTTTTGGCTGAGAAGACCAAGAAGCTTGAAGCGGAGCTGTTTCAAGTCAGAGCTCAACTGGAGAGGACCTCAAGTGCAAAGCTTGATGAGATGCTTAGCAATCAAAAACCTGCTTCGGATCGAACTGGTTTGGGGTATGGTATTTCTTTCTCTAATACTGCTTCTACTAGCAATACTGTTTTTGTTCCTCCTGCTAATAACACTGAAATTGAGAATGTTGATGTTAAAACTGAATTAGCTAGTGAGAACTTAGACAAGAATAAATCTATCTTAGGAGCACCCCCTAAGCAAGATAAGAAAGATGCTAAGAACCCTAGGGCTAAGAAGGCTAACTCTCAAAAGCCCAAACAAAAGAAGCAGCATCTCTGTCATTATTGTGGAGCTGCCGGTCACACTCGACCAAATTGCTATAAGTGGCTAGCCACTCAACAGAGCAATGGCATGATAGCATCTGGAAGCCAATCTCAGCTTCAATCCTCTCTTGCTCCTCTTGGAGATCTTCTGAAAGCCCTCATGTTCCTTTCGAACTTGAACGGTTTCAATTCTTCCCCCTCACCGCCGTTCAAGGATTCAATCAAAGGAAAGGTTTTCCAAGATGTGGAAGAAAAAGGACTCTAAGTGATTTTATCACTTTCTTTTCCCTTCTTGTTTTTCTGTTTGTTGCATTGCTTGTGTGTTTTACTTTTCTGCTGAGTCAGTCTAGTTTTTGCTTTTCTTTGATAACATGTTTTTGTTTGTTTATTTTCAGTTTTTTTCATTTTGTTTTTATAAAAAATAAAAAAAAAAATTGAAAAATCAGAAAAAAAAAAATACAAAAACAGTGTGTGTTATGTGTACTTTGGTATTTGTGTACCTTGGATGGCCATTGAAACAAAGTTTCTAAACTTTGTATCTCTTGTAGCTTAGATGAGCATCTCTATGCACAACTAAGCAAGTGAGCTTTGTGGCTCTTGTTTGTGATGAGTAAGATTAAGTTATCTCTTAAACTTAACACTCATATCACTCTTTTTGACGGGTAGGACTAGAAAATCCTAAGAGAAAGGCATAATAACCAATCATAGTATGACACCTGTATGCTTCGGCATAGCAAAAGTGCAGTGTCATAGACACCTGTATGCTTCGGCATAGCAAAAGTGCAGTGTCAAAGACATTCGTATGCTTCGGCATAGCAAAAATGCGATGTCAAATGCTTAACATCTTGGGTATTTCTTTTCTCTCTTTTTATGCCCATGCATGATATGCTTAAAAGAAAAATATGCAAAGAAAATATAAAGCAAAAAGATTAAAGATGCTTTAAATATGATTGCAAGCGTGTTTTCTAGGAGATGTGGGAGTTATAGGATGTACCTCGAAGGTGATAGTCCCCATCAAACAGTTATGATTGTGTGTGAGTTAAAGTTATTTTCTCATATCTCAGATCGTCATAACATGTATACACATATGCAATCTTGCGATGTTTTTCACACACAACACGCAATATTCTTTGCTACTCTTGATACATGTGCAGGTACAATGTGATTTGGCCATCACAAGTGTTTACATATGCTAATGTATGCTCACTAAACTGTCTTGACTTGTTTTTGAAATATAAAATTGGTTAGACTTGTTTAGTGTGTGTGTGTGTGTTTCTGGATCCATGTGCTTAACTTCTTGAGAGATGTTTTGAGAGCTTAAATGTTGTTTGGATCTATGGTTGAGGTGTATTGATTGCATTCATGTCTGTGTTTTTCTCTCTCGAAAACTGCTTTTCTGAAGGCTCGACACCTCCTCGACACCTCTCGACACCTGGTCATCTGTCGAGCTTCTCAAGCTTTTCTTATCGCAATCTCGACACTTCCCTCGACACTTGGTGGATCGATCGAGAAAGTCTCTGTCCTCTCGATAGATTCTCGACACCTGTTGGATCGATCGAGATTCACTTGTCTGTTTTTGTATTCTTCTCGATACCTGCATCTGTCGAAGGCATTTTCCTCGATACCTTCCTCGACAGATTCCTCGATACCTCTCGACACCTCAGCTGTCGAGAATTACTGAGGTGCCTATTTAAGTGCAGATCGCGATTCTGAACTCATTTCACTCGATCTCTCTCGATCTCTCCGTGTCTGTTCATCTCCCTTTCACTCTCCTTTCACTCAAATCCTCCAACCCTCTTGGATCTTGCTCATTCTTGCTTCAATCACTTGGTAAGATCTCTTTTCTCTTTTTTTCATGCATTTCATGTTTTGAAAACCTAGTTTTTGGGATTTTTCATAAAAATTTGGGGTTTTTCAAAATTGAGTTTTTATTGAAATTTTGGGTTGGGTTTGGACTTAAATGATTTCAAAATGTCATACATTGCATTTCATGTGCATTATAATGATATTTTCATGCATTTAGATGTGAGTACTTTGTTTATATGCTGAGGGATTGGATTGGGCTGAGCCCATGATGATATTTCTGTTTTGCATGTCACATGTTCATGCATTCCCATGCATACGTACTCTTTGTTCATATATCTGTCATATTTGAACTGATTTGGGACTTTTCTGTTGTCTCCCTCTCTATCTCTTTCTCATTCTTTTACGTTAGTAGTGTCTATGGCACCCAAACGTAAATCTACTCCTGCTCGGAACCCTCTGCGTTCTAGAGCATCTTCATCTTCTGATTCTGCTCCTTTTAACATTCGGTTCCGTGATGGAGATGCCCAAAGGCATTTACTGAGAACTTTTCTAGACGAGGTGTTCATTCGGAACGCCAAGTCATTTTGGCGGACTTCGCCGACACTGACCTTCCTCTGTCATTCACAGTAGGGGATGGGGGTCACTGTGTGACATCCCGGTCACTTGCCCTCTCGTGCTGATACAGGAGTTCTACTCCAACATCACGGGATTGATCTTTCAGTACCTCATTTTTCCACTCGCGTTCGAGGTATGCGCATTCCTGTCACACCGCAACTTGTTGCGGATGTGCTTAGGGTACCTAGGATAGAGTTTCCAGATTACCCCTCTTGTGAGCGTCTGAGGACTGTGTCCAAAGAAGAGCTCATCTCTGCCTTCTGTCAGCGTCCTGCTGATTGGGGTGAGCATCAGTTCACATCATGTAGGCCTTTTGCTAAAGGTCCTAGATTCATGAACATGGTGATGACTTTTGTTCTCCATCCTCTTTCTCACTATAACTCTATCACAGAGCCTCGTGCTCGATTTTTGCTCTCTACTTGAGCATCTTACCATAGACTTCCCTTCTCACTTCATCCGGTCTATCATAGATGTTTATCTTGATTCGGCGTCCCGTGATAAGCTCATCTTTCCTTCTGCTATCACGCGGATTCTACGCCATTTTTCCGTTCCCTTTCCTGTGTCCGACCACTTCACACACATATCTGCCATAGATGCCGCTACCGTAAAACGTAGTGAGGCGCAGTTCAGGTCGAGACAGCCAGGTGCCACTCCTCCCTCCCGTTCAGCACCATCCAGATCAGCTCCATCTACATCTGCTCCTTCTTCCTCTTCGAGCGATGTATCCCTTGGTGATATCATGGCGCAGCTGCAGCGCATGGACACTCGTCTTGATACACTCTCTGCTGAGTTGTATCAGGTGAATGTTCGTGTGGGTCGTATTGCACGACGGCAGGCGACCATGGGTGGTTTTGCTCCAGAGGCTACTCCTTCACCACCTACTCCAGTAGCTTCAGATTCTGAGGATGAGGATGATGATGATGATGATGATGATGGAGATGCTAGCTCTGCCGATGAGATGTCTACATGACACTCTACCCTTTGTCACTCGTGACAAAAAGGGGGAGTAGTTTTGGGTTATGAGAGTAGTCATCTTAGGGGGAGAGTTAGTATAGGACATTTTTGATAGGGGGAGTGTTGATACTTTTGAGGGATGTAGTGAGGTTTGATGTATCTTTTCTTTTCTATTCTTTATAGATGCATTGTTCTTGTATATGAGGTCCTTTGACCATTCTTACATACATTGTACTTATCTTCTCTCTTATATGTTGATGTATGTTTCTTTCACCTCTCTCTTCATGTGTTGTTTCTTTTCTATCTTTATACACATGTTCTTTATACTTGTATGCAATCTATTTATTTCTGTTTCACACAAGATGCCTTGATGAGTTTTGTTTAAAGTGTTTCAGAAATACAGGTTGTCAAAGTCTACTTATCATAAGCTCTCTTCTTGCAAAGTTTTTCAAGAGTTTGTGTTAGGATAGATTTTATTGTATTCAACAAGTGAATATGAGTTGAGTGATTTATGACTTCTCTCATATGCTCATTTGTTTGTTGTGGTTTTGTCACGGATTGCCAAAGGGGGAGATTGTTAGGACATATATGTTTTAACTTGTTTAAGAACATATGTCACTTAGTTATGTAAATTGGCTAATCCTTTGACAAAACGCACTCTGCTTGTAATTGGGTAGATCTAGGTGTTTTTAATACTTCAAGAAACAATGTTTCAAGGTCAAGTGTTGAAGTCATCAAGTCTGTCCAAGAAAAAGCAAGCTGAAGTGCAAAGTTTTTAAAGCTCGACACCTCTCGATAGCTACCTCGACACCTGCTATCTGTCGAGATTTAAAAAGTCAGAATTCCAAATCTGATTTTCTTGGGATCCGTGAATATGTTTTTGGGACTTCTTTTCTTCTAACCCTAAACATATAAAAGGATTATTTTAAGAGCCGTTTTGGGTGACACAAGTTGTATTATCATTGAGCAATCTCTGTTTATGCAAATTGTGATCAACAGACGAAGTTCTTGACCTAGTTCATCCTTCATCAAGAAGTTGCTGTGTCTTTGCACCATAGGGTTTTGTAACCAAGCATCTTCCTGCTATTCATCATGGATGAACTGAAGAACTTTGCAGCCAACCATTCTTCCTCAAGTTGGTGTTCTGAAGTCGCGTACTGGGATCCGCGCATTGGTTAGTCACGTACTTGGGAGCCGTGCATCAAAGGTGGAAATTGTCACTACAGATCAAGTCCAATTGGGTATTGGGGTAAGGGTTCAACTGTAGGTTGGTAAGGTACTTGGGATTCCTTTACTTGTAACCGCTTGATTTGAAATAGTGGAGTTAGGTCACCGTGTTATTTATTTTCCGCTGCATATTTAGTTAATTGGTGATTTGTTTGTGCTTCCATAAAATTGCATGATTAATTGATTAATTAATTACTTGGCTAAATTAATTAATTAGGGTTAATCACAAGGGGTCATTCAGATTGTGACCTAACATATAAGATGATATATTCAATTTAAGTTTTATTTGTACCTTTTGCTTTTGTAAGCTTTTAAGGTTTTTGTACCCATGTTTTGTTGCTTTTGTACTTGTCGTTAAATGTCATGCATTTTCTTTAAGTACGTCACTCTTGTGCCCTTTGTTGGATTCTATATCCTTAATGCAATTACCTTGTGTTGTTGCATTGGTTGAGTGTTGGACATGCAAATAATACTTTGCAATTGAGCTTATTATCTTGCATGTCCGGATGTCCATTCCATGTGTGAATGAGCATTGTGATCACTATTTATAGTGATTGTTCGTTTTTGGTCAAGCCATGGTTTATTACTTAGTTCCATTTTGCTTGATCGCATTATGCTTGCTCCATATGCATTACAAGTTTTCTGCATACAATGATCATATTGTTTGATTGTGTTTCAGGAGATACTTGTTCTTATGGTTTAAGAGTTTCACAGATTCTAGAGTTAGGTGTGAGTGAGTTTTGATAAATTGTTCCCAACTCATGTGTTAAGTCTAGAGTTTGTTGTAGGGTTTTGTCACGGAATAGCCAAAGGGGGAGATTGTAAGGTTGAATTTAATCAACCATCTTGTTGGCTTTATTCCGTGCCAAATTTGCTTGTAATTCAGCATTTAGAAACCCTGTATTTAGGTGGGAATCTTATAAGGGTAGTGTGTGAGAGAGTGTGAAGAAATGCTCAAGAATGTGCAGTGAAGCAGGGACTCGCGACTGGATCTCACGGTTAGCAAGCTGCCAGAAGATGCACATGAGTAAAGCATGCAGAGAAGCTGAACCGTCATGCCAACTATAGCACTGCAGGACAAAAAGTCCAGACTGGCCATTCAGTTAGCTCGCGGCTTGAACTCGCGACTTAGTCAAGTCGCGAGGCCAAGTCGCCAGCCAGCTTTGTTTTGAAAAATGACTCTTCGCATTCCAAACACCCACCACTATATATAGACCCTTATACCCACGAAATGTAGAGAGCTTCCAAAGAGAATTTTGAGAGAGAAACCCTAGAGAAAAACAAGATTGACTTATCCACAATCTTTACATAGAGACTCTTCAAATTTCTCTACTCTCATCCTCTCCATTGTTACATCCTTGAGAGGTTCTTACCCAAATCCTTTTCTCACCATACCCACATTTGTGAGAAGGCTATTTGGTGCTTTGGGAAGTAGTTAGGAAGGGACCAATGGTTATTGGTTGATGTTATGGGCTATAGCGGAATCCGGTAAGCTAAAGAAGACAAAGGTTTGGCGCAACCTCATTAAAGCAAGAAGCTTGGAGGGCTTAGGTACACTGGGTAGATTAGGCTTGGAGGGTCTTCTAATGTTCATGTATTCCAACTTTATTCTTTAGTGGATTATTGACCGCTTGGAGGGCGGCGGAGAGGTTTTACGCCGAGGGCTTCGGTTTCCTCTTCGATAACACATCGCTGTGCTGTCTTTGTGTTTCCATCTCTCTTCCCTTAATCTTTGCCATTTAATTTCTGCTGTGGATGTGTTTTTAATTGGTTTAGATTGTTTATCAATTCTGTTATTAGCTTATGTTCATGTTCCGCACATTTATTGTTTGATAATAAGCTTGAATTGGTAATTTGTATTTGGGGGTCTAAACGTTCATAGTGTTTTACACGCTATTTGAACATTCAATTGGTATCAAAGCGAGTGCACTCTTTGTGGTTTAAACACCTTAGTGCGATTCTTAATCCCTTGCTGAGATGGACCGATCTCAATCTTTAAATGCGCCACCATATTTTGATGGTAGCAACTATGCCTTTTGGAAAGTCAAGATGAAGGCATTTTTGTGTTCAATGGATGAAACCGTTTGGGATGCGGTCAATATTGGATGGACTAGGCCGGAGGCTACCAAATCCAAGTAGGATAAGGCTACCCTTGCGGCATCTAATGCAAATAGCAAAGCACTTAACGCTATTTTTTGTGGTATGTCTCCAGAAGAGTTCTACAAAATATCTCACATTTCTATTGCCAATGAGGCATCGCAGATATTGGAGACCACGTATGAAGGAACAAAGAAAGTGAAGGATACCAAGTTGCAGTTGCTGACCACTCGGTTTGAGGAGCTGAAAATGAGTGAGGATGAATCTTTTGATTCTTTCTATAGCAAGATGAACAAAGTGGTCATTGGCAAGTTCAACTTGGGGGAGAAAACGGAGGACTCGAAAGTTGTGAGGAAAATCCTTCATTCGTTGCCAGAGAGCTTTCGTGCCAAGGTGACAGCGATTGAAGGGAGTAAGGACCTTGATGATATTAAAGTCCAAGAACTGATTGGCTCACTTCAGACTTATGAATTGTCATTGCCCACACAAAGGAAAAGCAAATTCTTGCTCTTAAGACGGTTGATGAAAGGGTCAAAGCTCACGACTCATCGGATGAGGATGTTGTCGATAAAGATGTGGCATATTTGGTGAAGAATTTTCGAAAGTTCTTGAAATTCAAGAATAATGGAAAATTTGGTGGTAAAGGGAAATTCCAAAGTTCTAAAAAAGAGAAAAAGGAATTCAAAAGGAAAGATGGAAAGGAATCCCAATCTACACAAGGAATCACTTGCTTCGAGTGCAACGGACACGGACATTTCAAGAAAGAGTGTCCCAATTATTTGAAATCGAAGGGCAAGGCATATGCCACAACTCTTAGTGACTCAGATTCATCCAATTCTGATTCTGGGGAAAGCTGTGACGGAGAAGAGAATTACTTCGCTTTTATGACTATTGC
The DNA here is from genome assembly GCA_019022515.1 of Quercus aquifolioides. Lineage (NCBI taxonomy): Eukaryota > Viridiplantae > Streptophyta > Magnoliopsida > Fagales > Fagaceae > Quercus > Quercus aquifolioides. Next base: position 74,679,512 of record CM032333.1, read on the forward strand.
TCATGTTGAGTCTTCGGAGGACTTGACTGTGCTTGTACAAGAGCTTGGGGAGTATAGTGATGAGGAATCAATGGGAATTGTAGAAGAATCGGATGTTGAAGAAGATAAGAGTACAGGGGGCCTTCAAGAAAACTTCAATTCACTCCTTGAGAAATCAGGAGAATATGCACGTGTGGCCAAGGCAGCCGTGAAAAAGATGAAGAAGGCAAAGTAGGACTATAGAAGTCTCCTAGTGCAACATAAGGAGGCCAAGTGTGAGATAGAGACGCTGAATGGAGAGCTGACCGAAGCCTACTTAAAGATAAAATTTCTTGAGCTTGAGGTAGTTCAAGCAAATGCCAAGGTAGAGAGGGTCTCCACCAAGAAACTAGATGATGTCATTTCCTCTCAAAAAAATTCTCAAACAAATCCAGATTAGGATATACTAGAGAAAGTAGTTCAGCTGTCAAAATCACTAAAGAAGTGAAGTTTGTGAAAGCCAAAAAACCTGTAGTGGCTGCCTCTACACCTAAGAAAGTAGGGGATAAAAAGAAGAAGAACGTGGCTGACCAAAGGGTGTTGAACAAGCCCCGTAACCAATCAATGATCAAACCTGAAGCTAGAGGGAAATCTCTTCGAAGATCACAAAGAGGTCCAAGAACGAACCATTTTTGCCATCATTGTGGACTTCAAGGACACACCAAACCAAATTGTCATAAGCTTAGAGCATTGAAGAATGCAACTGATCAAAGGTCAAGAGGACCAAGAAATGACAAGAGGACTTGGGCTGTTGAGTCATCAAGAGGTTGAAATGGTGATCCCAGTGTGATGGACGTGATGAAGATGATCGGTGCATTCACCACCTGCTTAGAAAGCTTCACTAGAAGGTTTGAAAGTCCTAACTCTCGTACCCAATCCTATAGGGATATCACCCCAAACGCACATGACATGTGGATGAAGAGGGGTACTTATGCATAAGCTTTACAACATGTTCATGCATTAATACTTCCTATGCTTTGTGTCTATACTTGGTTGTGTGCTTTTTGCTTGTTTGAGTTGAAAATTGTTTGGTTGTTTATTTGTTTCTTTTTAAATTTTTTTACATTGTTGATTTTGATCAATCTTTTCTTGTTTTTGTGTCAAAAATCCAAAAACACCTAAAAAATAGAAAATCCAAAAAGTTTGATCGACTTTGTTGAGTTTTTGGCTCAAAGCATGTTTTGCCTTGTACCTTTGTACTAATGGCTTTGTGCATCTACGAGCTTAGCTTGTTCCCTATGCACTCATATCATTGTGGAAGAAATCTTGAAATCTGTGACTGTTGTAAATAGATCTTCAACCTTGTCATGAATGATTAGTGAATGGTTTTGTTAATCTTGAGACATACATAGACTTGTGCCTATATATCTTCCCACTATTTTATTTTATCGCTTTTACTTAAAGAGCTCACCAAATGTAAATCTCCAAATGAAAGCAGATATTGAGCTGCAAAAGCTTGTTGCACATACTAGTATTTGATTAGGAAAAAGTGAAAGCGACCAAAAATATAATGTATGATGCCCAAAAAGCCAAAGGCTATCTCATCAAATTGAAATATCAAAAATTCTAGGCATCGATCTCTCAATGAGATGTATTGTTTCAAAAAGATCAAATGATGTGATGTATATGAAGCCAAATGAAAAGCTTCAAAGTTATGATTATCAAGTTGTATGTGAGAGGTCATATATGCATATTTCTATAATTGAGATGGGTCACATTATCTAGTGCTAATTGTGTATGTCTTGGTTGAATTGATCATTGAACCTTCACATTGGACTAAGGAATATCTCATGTCTGATATCCACACACATCACACATGTCTATGTTCAATGAATGTCATATTCATTTGTGTGATTGTACTTGATTAAATGTGTTTTCACATGCTCAATCTTTGTTGATCAAACACAAAAAGATTTTTGAGTTTTTTAGTTGTTTTTGGAAAGTATTTTGCTTTTACAAAAAATTATCAAAATTTCAAAAACTTTGTTGCCTTGTTCTGGCGACTCAGTCGCGGATTGGTCCAGTCGCGAACATTACTCAGAAGGTCTTTGCAACTCACTAGCGGGTCAATGTCCCAGTCGCGAAAAATACTTAGAATACTTTTCAAATTTTGGGTTTTTATGTTTCTTGCGACTCACTGTGGTTCGCGGGTGGAAGGTCCAGTCGCAAGGGCTACACAGAGATTTTCATAGCTTACCTCGCGACTTTCTTGCGGGTAGACCTTCCAGTCGCGAAAAACACTTAGAAAATTTTTTCAAATTTTTGTTCTTAAGTGTTCTAGTGGCTGGCCCTAGTGACTTGCACACGGCTTGACTCAGTCGCGAAAATCTCGTGTTTTGCGTTTTAAAGGCAATTTTTTAAAATATTTTCAATTTTCCCTCGAACTTTTGTGACTGTTCATTGTCTTCCCCATTTCAACTCTCTCTCAAACTCACCGTGTAAGGTTGAATGTTATCAACCATCTTGTTGGCTTTATTCCGTGCCAATTTACTTGTAATTTAGCACTTAGTAACCCTGTATTTAGGTGGGATTCATGTAAGGGTAGTGTGTGAAAGAGTGTGAAGAAATGCTTAACATTGTGCAAAGAAGCAGGGACTCGCGGCTGACTCATGACTTGCAAGCCGCCAAACTGCAGCACACGTGAGAAGCGTGAGAGGAGGTGAAGGGTCACGCCAGCTATCGCAGTACAGGACAAAAGTCCCAGGTTGGCCAGGCCATTAGCTCGCGACTTAGACCAGTCGCGAGGCCAAGCCGCCAACTTGCCCTGTTTGGCAAAAACTGTCTCTTCGTATTCCAAACACACACCACTATATATAGACCCTTATACCCACGAAATGTAGAAAGCTTCCAGAGAGAATTTTGAGAGAGAAACCCTAGAGAAAAACAAGATTGCCTCATCCCCAATCTTCACTAAGAGACTACTCAAATTGCTCTACTCTCTTCCTCTCCATTGATACATCCTTGAGAGGTACACTACCAAAACCTTTTCTCACCATACTTATATCTGTGAGAAGGCTGTTTGGTGCTTTGGGAAGTAGTTAGGAAGGGACCAATTCACGTTGGTTGATGCTATGGTTAGTAGCGGAATCCGGTAAGCTAAATAAGAAATAGGTTCGGCGTAACCTCGTTGGAACAAAAAGCTTGGAGGGCTTAGGTACACTGGGTAGATTAGGCTTGGAGGGTCTACTGCTGTTCATGTATCCCAACTACATTCTTTAGTGGATTATTGACCACTTGGAGGGCGGTGGAGAGGTTTTACGCCGAGGGCTTCGGTTTCCTCTTCGATAACACATCGTTGTGTTGTCCTTGTGTTTGCATCTCTCTTCCCTTTATCTTTGCCTTTTATTTTCTGCTGTGGATGTGATTATAATTGACTTAGATTGTTTATCAATTCTGTGTTTAGCTTATGTTCATGTTCCGCACATTAATTATTTGATAATAAGCTTGAATTGGTAATTTGTAATTGGGGGTCTAAACATTCATAGTGTTTTCAACGCTATTTGAACTTTCAATTGGTATCAGAGCGGGTGCACTCTTTGTGGTTTAAACACCTTAGTGCGATCCTTGACCCCGTATTGAGATGGACCGGTCTCAATCTCTTAATGCTCCACCATATTTTGATGGTAGCAATTATGCCTTTTGGAAGGTACGGATGAGAGCATTTTTGTGTTCAATAGATGAATCTGTTTGGGATGCTGTTGATATTGGATGGACTGCCGAAGGCAGCCAAATCCACGTGGGATAAGGCAGCCCTCGCGGCGTCAATTGCTAATAGCAAAGCACTTAACTCTATCTTTTGTGGTGTATCTCCAGATGAGTTCCACAGGATATCTCACATTACCGTTGCCAAGGAGGCGTGACAGATATTGGAGACCACGTATGAGGGAACGAAGAAAGTGAAGGATACCAAGTTGCAGATGCTAACCACTCAGTTCGAGGAGCTGAAAATGAGTGAGGACGAGTCTTTTGACTCTTTCTATAGCAAGTTGAATGAAGTGGTCATCAGCAAGTTTAACTTGGGGGAGAAAACGGAGGACTCGAAAGTTGTGAAGAAAATCCTTCGTTCATTGCCAGAGAGCTTCTGTGCAAAGGTGACTACAATTAAGGAGAGCAAGGACCTAGATGACATCAAAGTCCAAGAGCTGATTGGGTCTCTTCAAACGTATGAACTTTCATTGCTAAACCAAAGGAAGAACAAATCCCTTGATTTTAAGATCATAAATGAAAGGGTAGAAGCACACGACTCATCGGATGAGGATGTAGTCGAAAAGGATGTTGCTTACCTTGCAAAGAATTTCCGCAAATTTCTGAAGTTCAAGAACAGTGGAAAATTTGGTGATAAAGGGAAATTCACAAGTTCCGAAAAGGAGAAGAAGGACTTCAAAAAGAAAGACGGGAAGGAGCCTCAATCTACCCAAGGAGTCACTTGTTTTGAATGTAATGGGCATGGCCATTTCAAAAAGGAATGTCCTAACTTTTTGAGAACGAAGGGCAAGGCGTATGCCACCACTCTCAGTGACTCGGATTCCTCCACCTCTGATTTGGAGGAAAGCTATGATGAAGAAGGGAATTTCTCAGCATTCATGACTATTGCTCATGTTGAGTCTTCAGTGGACTTGAATTTGCTTGTGCAAGAACTTGGGGAGCATAGTGATAAGGAATCAAAGGGAATTGTGGAAGAATCGGATGCTAAAGAAGGTGAAGATACAATCCGTCTCCGTGAGAATTACAATTCCTTCCTTGAAAAGACCGGTGAATATGTGAAAGTGGCTAAAGCAACCATTAAGAAAATGAAGAGAGCAGAGCAAGACTACAAGAGTCTTTTAGTCCAATACAAGGAGACTAAGTGTGAAATCGAGACGCTGAATAGAAAGCTGACCGAAGCCTACTCAAAGATAAATCTTTTTGAGCTTGAAGTAATTCAAGCTAATATTAAAGTAGAGCGTGTCTCCTCTAAGAAACTTAATGAAATGCTTGCTCATCAAAAATCTTTCTCCGACAAAAGCGGATTGGGATACATTGGAGAAAGCAGTTCGAGTGTCAAAGTGTCCAAGGACATGAAGTTTGTGAAAGCTAAGGAACCAATGATGAAAATCTCTTCTGTTGAAAAAACGAAGGCGGAGAAGAAGCGGGATGTGACGGACCAATGGTTTTTGTCTAGGCCACCTAACCAATTAAGGGAACTCTCTCCCAAAGTCAAAAAGAGGTCCAAGAATTCAACTTTTTTGCTATCACTGTAGAATTCAAGGACACACCAGACCTAATTGTCGTAAGCTTTGGGCATTAAACAATGGCACCTATCAAAGGCCAAGGAGACAAAGAAAGGATAAAGGGAACCCCAAGCAAACAAAAGGGGGAGAAGCTGGTTCTAACATTGGAAATATAATGAAGATGATTGATGCATTCACCACCCGCTTGACAAGGTTCAACAAAAGGTTTGAAAGACAAAACAATAGTACCCAATCCTCTAGGGATATCACCCCAAACGCACGTGCCGTGTGGGTGAAGAAGGGTACTCATGCATAAGCATTACAACATGTCCATACATTAATACTTCCTATGCTTTGTGACTTTGATTGGTTGAGTTCTTTCTGTTATCGTTCCAGCATTTGTTGAATATTGTGCTTGTTTGCTTTTTACTTTGAATGTTTTTACATTTTTTTTATCAATCTTTTACTGCTTTTGTGTCAAAAATCCAAAAACACATAAAAAGTAGAAAATCCTAAAAAGTTTGATCAGCATTGTTGAGTTTTGTCTCAAAGCATGTTTTGCCTTGTACCTTTGTACTAATGGCCTTGTGCATCTACGAGCTTAGCTTGTCTCTTATGCACTCATATCATTGTGGAAGAAATTTCGAAATCTATGTGACTGTTGTAAATAGATCTTCAACCTTGTCATGAATGATTGGTAAATGGTTTTGTTGATCTTGAGACATGCATAGACTTGTGCCTATATATCTTCCCATTTTTATTTTATTTCTTTACTCAAAGAGCTCACCAAATGTAAATCTCCAAATGAAAAGAGATATTGAGCTGCAAAAGCCTGTCGCACACACTAGTATTTGACTAGCAAAAAGGGAAAGCGACCAAAATAAAATGTATGTTGCCCAAAGAGCCAAAGGCTAACTCATCAAAGTGAAATATCGAAAATTTCAGGCATCAATCTCACAATGAGATGTGTTGATTCAAAAAGATCAAATGATATGTTGAAAATGGAGCCAAATGAAAAGCTTCAAAGATATTGTACTCAAGTCTATGTGGGAGGTCATATATGCATACTTCTATAATTGAGATGGATCACATTATCTAGTGCTAGTTGTGTATGCCTTTGTTGAATTGATCATTGAAGCTTCACATTAGACTAAGGACTATCTCATTTTTGATACCCACACACATCACACAAGTCTATGTTCAATGAATGCCATATTCATTTGTGTGATTGTACTTGATTAAATGTGTTTTCACATGCTCAATCTTTGTTGATCAAACACAAAAAGATTTTTGAGTGTTTTAGTCGTTTTTGGAAAGTATTTTGTTTTTACAAAAATGTCAAAAATTTCAAAAACAGTGTTGTCTTGTTTTGGCAACTCTGTCGCGGGTTGATCCAGTCGCATGCCCTAGTCGCGAGCCCACTCCGAGATTTTTCGCAGCTCACTGGCGAGTCATGGTCCTGGTCGCGAACAATACTTAGAAATTTTTTTCAAAATTTGTGTTTTTGTGACTTTCGCGGCTCAGTGTGGTGACTTGTTCGCGAGTGGAGGGTCCAGTCATGAGGGGTACATAGAAATTTTCGCGGCTCACCTCTCAACTCTCTCACGGGTAGACCTTCTAGTCGCGAAAAACACTTAGAAGATTTTTCAAGAATCTTGTTTACAGTGTTTCGCGGCTTACCCTAGCAACTTACTGGCGACTTAATACAGTCGCGAAAAACGCATGTTTTGCATTTTAAAGGCAGTTTTTAAAACCTTTTCATTTTTCCCTCATGCATCATTATCACTGTTCATACATTCATCTCTTACCCTCTTTTCTCATTGACCCCTTTGTCTATTCGTGTAAAAAAGGAGGAGAGTTTTTGTCAATTCTATATGACTTTTGTGCACACTCTTAGGGGGAGAAATTCTATCTCTTGGGCACATTTGTAGGGGGAGAAATTCATTATATTTGTCCTTTTATTACTTGCTATACCTTGAGGGTCTAATGTGTTTTGTGCAAGTGTTTCAGGTTACAGGTATAAATGTTCCAAGTTCATCACAGCTCCTATGATTCATGATAGGAGAAGTGACATGATAAGGGAAGTGTTCTATGATTTTATGTTCGTTTGTACCTGGTACCTTTGTAGGTTTTTAAGGCTCTTAGTTTATGTTTGTACCTGTTGCTTTTGTAAGCTTTTAAGGTTTTAAGTACTTGCTGCTAAATGTTATGCATTTTCTTTAAGTACTCTCACTCTTGTGCCCTTGTAGGATTTTATTCCTAGATGCATATACTTCATGTACTGTGCATTAGTTGAGTGTTGGTCATTCAAGTGACTTGCTTTATGTTTATCAACTTCAATGTCCGGATGTTTATTCCAAGTGTGAATGAGCATTGTGATCACTTGTATGTAGTGATTGCCTGTTTAGGTCTTGCCATGGTCTATTGCTATATTCCATTTTTCTTGAACGCATTGTGCTTGCTCCATTTGCATTACAAGTTTTATGCATACAATGAACTTATTGTGTTGTCATGTTTCAGGAGATACTTGTTCTTATGGTTCAAGAGCTACACAGATTCTAGAGTTAGGTGTGAGTGAGTTTTCCAACTGTTCCCAACTCACGCGTTAAGTCTAGAGTTTGTTATAAGGTTTTGTCACAAAATAGCCAAAATGGTGAGATTGTAAGGTTGAATTTTATCAACCATCTTGTTGGCTTTATTCCGTGCCAATTTGCTTGTAATTTAGCACTTAGTAACCCTGTATTTAGGTGGGATTCATGTAAAGGTAGTGTGTGAGAGAGTGTGAAGAAATGCTCAACATTGTGCAAAGAAGCAGGGACTCACGTGAGAAGCGTGCGGGGAGGTAAAGGATCACGCCAGCTGTCGCACTACAGGACAAAAGTCCTAGGTTGGCCAGGCCGTTAGCTCGTGACTTGAACTCGGGACTTAGACTAGTCGCGAGGCCAACCCGCCAACTCACCCTATTTGGGAAAAACTGTCTCTTCGTATTCCAAACACACACCACTATATATAGACCCTTATACCCACGAAATGTAGAGAGCTTCCAGAGAGAATTTTGAGAGAGAAACCCTAGAGAAAAACAAGATTGACTCATCCCCAATCTTCACTTAGAGACTCTTCAAATTCCTCTACTCTCTTCCTCTCCATTTTTACATCCTTGAGAGGTACACTACCAAAACCTTTTCTCACCATACCCATATTTGTGAGAAGGCTGTTTGGTGCTTTGGGAAGTAGTTAGGAAGGGACCAATTCACATTGGTTGATGCTATGGTTAGTAGCGGAATCCGGTAAGCTAAAGAAGAAATAGGTTCGGCGTAACCTTGTTGGAGCAAGAAGCTTGGAGGGCTTAGGTACACTGGGTAGATTAGGCTTGGAGGGTCTTCTGCTGTTCATGTATCCCAACTACATTCTTTAGTGGATTATTTACCGCTTGGAGGGCGGCGGAGAGGTTTTACGTCGAGAGCTTCGGTTTCCTCTTTGATAACACATCGCTGTGTTGTCCTTGTATTTGCATCTCTCTTCCCTTAATCTTTGCCATTTAATTTCTGCTATGGATGTGATTTTATTTGGTCTAGATTGTTTATCAATTCTGTTATATGCTTATGTTCATGTTCCACAAATTAATTGTTTGATAATAAGCTTGAATTGGTAATTAGTAATTGGGGGTCTAAACGTTCGTAGTGTTTTCAACGCTATTTGAACTTTCACACCGTGTTACTCTCGAAAACTTCCATTTTTGCATCATTTCAACTACAAATCTTCAAAGAAAAGGTATGGGCTTTCTCTTTCTCACTACATATTTCAGTTTTTGAGCTTTATTTTCTTGAATCTGTGAGTTGTGGTTCTGATTTGTGATAATCTGTAGTTTCCGATATGGGTTGAGTTCATGATTGTGAGTTTGGGTGTTTGGGTTTGGTTGATCTTGTTTTTAGGATTCTAAATATGGTTGTTATCATGTATTAGTTTCAATGCTAGAGTTTGTGCTTTGATTTGTGTTGGTTGGTTAATCTTATACCCATGTTAATCTGTCTCATTGCCATATGTTATTTGTTTGGGTATATTTGAACTTAAAATATCCTAAACCACAATGATAATGATAACAAATCCAATTTTACCAATCCATTCCCAAATGCCAATCACAAATATAAAAGATCCAGTATCCCCATCACTCTACTCAATCAATAATCAAATCTCAAACTTCCAAGCCTTGCCACAAAATAAACAATTCAATTTTTGTTTTCTTACCCACACATAAATCAAAAGAAAATCTAAAATAAATTGATACAAACACGAAGAAGGAAGAAAACCTCTTGCTAATTTATTAACTCTGGTCAGACCATGTATATATTATAGAAAGAAGAATACATGTCTACTTATTAGACTTGCAAAATGGACATTGTACAAAATCGATCAAATTCTGGAGAAAAAAAAAAGTCAGGTATTTTATCAAACAATTTGCATGCAAGTAACAAAATTTTTTGTTAGTTATGTCAACAACAAAATATTAAAGCAAATTATTGAGAGAGGGGATTTTTTAGAGATTATATACCCAACTTCTTTTGCAAGAAATACCTATCTGATACTCAAGTAAATGAAAAGAATCGAGAATCATATAAATTGGAAATATATTTGAAGTGCTAGAATCAAGTGTCTGATACAACATTTAGTTTATTGGTAGAGAGACACAAATTATAAAAGGGTTAAATCAAGGTAATCGAATCGTGCTTCAATTGCATTAGAGGGAGGCCCGAAAAAACACCTTTGAGAAGGAGATGGAACATTCCAAGCAGAATACTATCGTTGGAAGAAGGAAGGGCGAAGTGAGAGAACCGAATTGAATTAGAATAATACAATTGGATTTGGGAATTGGGGTTATTCCAGAGAAGACTATTATACATATTTAGAGAGAGGGAGAAGAAAGAAGTGAAGCTTTGGTTTTTCTATTCAAAGAAATATACCTATGCCAGCATATGATTCTTGCGGAGCCGGTTCAACCTTCATTACAGACACCATTAGATCAATCAAACCAAAACAACCAAATCTAAATTTTAGTCTATTTAAAATGTTTTTACCAGTTGTGGTTGTGGGATGCTGGCCTGAATATGGGTGACCGTTTGCTTAACGGTAGTAGGACCCTCAGATTTCTCATTCTCATTCTCTCTCCCTACACGACTACCCCTTACAAATGATTTCTTCTCAATTTCAGTTACTTTTTTTTAATATATATATTGTAAGGTTGAATTTTATCAACCATCTTGTTGGCTTTATTCCGTGCCAATTTGCTTGTAAATTAGCATTTAGTAACCCTGTATTTAGGTGGGAAACTTGTAAGGGTAGTGAGTGAGAGAGTGTGAAGAAATACTCAAGATTGTGCAAATAAACAGAGACTTGCGAATGGATCTCGCGGGTGACTCGCGGCTTGCAAGTCGGCAGAAGTTGCACACGTGCCAAGCATGTCAGAAGCTGAAGAGTCGCGCCAGCTATTGCACTACAGGACAAAAGTCCCAGGCTGGCCAGGCCGTTAGCTCGTGGCTTGAACTCGCGACTCAATCCAGTCGCGAGGTCAAGTCGCCAAAATGCCCTGCTTGGGAAAAAATGACATTTCACATTCCATTCTCATCCTAGTATAAATACCCCTCATTCCCACGAAATGTAGAGAGCTTCCAGAGAGAATTTTGTGAGAGAAACCCTAGAGAAAAACAAGATTGCCTCATCCCCAATCTTCATCTAAGAGACTCTACAAATTCCTCTACTCTCTTCCTCTCCATTGATAGATCCTTAAGAGGTCATTGACCAAATCCTTTTCTCATCACACCCACGTCTGTGAGAATGTTCATTTGGTGCTAAGGGAAGCAATTTGGAAGGAACCAATATCCATTGGTTGATGCTATGGTTTAGTAGCGAAATCCGGTAAGCTAGAAAAGAAAAAGGTTCGGCGCAACCTCGTTGGAGCAGGAAGCTTGGAGGGCTTAGGTACCTAGGTAGATTAGGCTTGGAGGGTCTATTGCTGTTCATGTATCCCAACTACATTTTCTAGTGGATTATTGACCGCTTGGAGGGCAGTGGAGAGGTTTTACACCGAGGGCTTCGGTTTCCTCTTAGATAACACATCGCGTGCTGTCCTTATGTTTGCATCTCTCTTCCCTTTATATCTACCATTTAATTACTGTTGTGATTGTGATTATTTATGGTTTAGATTGTTTATCAATTCTGGTATAAGCTTGTTATCATTTTCCGCACATACATTGTTTGCTATAAAGCTTGAATCAGTAATTTTGTAATTGGGGGTCTAAACGTTCATAGTGTTTTCAACGCTATTCGAACTTTCATATATATATATATATATATATATATATCTTGAGAAATAATATGTCCACAACATTTTTACAATAAATCCTAAGTGGCAAGTTGTTACTGATTGTTATTGTTGAGGCAAAAAAGTAATCTTAGTATTAAGTTCAAATTTGAACCAATTACAACTAACTACTTATGATTTGTTGTAAAAATATTGTGGACGTAACACCTCTCGTATATCTTACGTGAAACGGTGAATAGATACGAAAACTTAATTAATATGTAAGACAAAAAAAAAAAGGCACTATTATTCAGTGTTTCATAAATTTGTGTAACCACATGGCGCAATGAAAAGCGGTCAACAAAAAGTCAAATATTTCGACTGTTAGTTATTATATAAATATAGATATAGATGGGTTAAATGTCGGTTGAGTTTCCACATGAACATGGACTTTGAACGAAAATTTGTATATTTCACGGGAAGAAAAAAATTAAGAAAAAAGTCCAAGCCAAGTTCATGTCAATGTGAGTACAATTTCATCAAGCACCTAGGTGGCATCATTCATATAATAATTTACAATAAAACTTAAAAAAATCTTGAAATAAAATATATAGTAAGAGATTCAAAATTGGAGACGTAAAATTTATAAAAAAAAAAACAAAAAATGGCCAAGAAAAAAATGATTTTGCTTTTATTAATTATGCATGGAAAGAAATTAAGCATGGCTGTTTGAGTCCACACAGCACAAGATTTCCCAATTGTGCATCTTCACATCCGTTCCCATTGCAAAATTATATAAGTATAGTCCATCCTCTTTTGCTTTCCAAATACAAAAATCTGCACCACAATCCTTCAAGAATCCTAAAGATTCTCTAAATACATCAAAAACTGCACATGAAACTTAATATTGGAGGAGTTTGTTAGAGATATATATTAGACATATTAGCCCAATGTAATAGGCCCAAGTCTATTCTTGCTTGTACTAGTAGTCTAGGATTTAGTCGCCTATATATACTCATATTAGAGTTCATTGTAACACAGGTTTTGTAATACACTCTTATACAACAAAGATGTAGCCTACGTAACCCTCGTGTTCTCAGTGTTCCTATTCTATACTTCCTATTCCGCATCCACTCTAGCATATATAACATGGTATAACACATCGCGTTGCTAATAATACATTTAACATGGTATCAGAGCCAAACTTCGTTCTTGGCATCAAACAGACATCTCTAGCATGCAAAGAAGATTCTCACGTGCACACCACCATCAGAAGTCACACATGCTTGTCTGCTGGATTTAGACTCCATGACATCTCGCAGCCACCGTGGCTCAATGCTATGTCCAAAATTCACAAACTCAAGCAAACCCATGGCATCAATCTTAGATCTGTGCAAATCGAAGCATCGCCTCTTGAAACCAACCACACAGACGTGCCCCACGGCCTCCCGCGAGAAAAACCTAGAAGTCCGGTCTCCACTGAACGCTTCACACACTGACGCAGTTTCTACCAACTCCTCCACGCGCCGCCACGGATTTCACATGTTCAGATCCTCCTGTAGTTACACGCGTCGCCCTGATAGCCTTGTAGCCCGCCAATCTGCAAAACTGAGAAATTTGAAGCGCATCGGATGTTACATGTGCCTCCACGTGCCGAAAATTTTCCTAAACTCTCTTCCACGTGCCGGTTACCTACTCTCACGCGCCGCAAGCACCAAAACTGCTACTGATGTCATCCTGACGTCATCAATCCACGTCAGCAGCCACGCAAGCACGTCCACATCAGCCCTAGTCCACGTCAGCGACACGTCATAAGTTGACGTCAGCGGCTCTGTTGCCCTATCCGTGACCTGACTTGGAAACCCGGAACTGACCCGGACCAGTAATCTTTGACTTTGTCCCTGGACCAGTTGACTTTGACTTTTTGCGTTGACCTTTGACCAAAAGTCAAAATTTTCGAAAGGGCTTATCTTGTTCAATTTTTCGCGTAGATTCCGATTTTGGACTCCGTTACTTCATTTGAAGCTCCAAATTTGGTCAATTGACACATTCTTCATTGTGGTTTCTTCAAAGGCATTCTTCAAGGCATCTCTAAGTGATCTTTTCATGTTTATCCAACCTCAAGCCTTCATCGAGCTTCCACCTTGAGTTTGAGAGAGGGTGTTAGAGATATATATTAGACATATTAGCCCAATGTAATAGGCCCAAGCCTATTCCTGCTTGTGCTAGTAGTCTAGGATTTAGTCGCCTATATATACTCATATTAGGGTTCATTGTAACACAGGTTTTGTACTACACTCTTATACAATAAAGATGTAGCATTTACGAGATTCCTCCATGGATGTAGGCCGTCAAGACTGAACCACGTAACCCTCGTGTTCTCAGTGTTCCTATTCTATGCTTCCCATTCCACATCCACTCTAGCATATATAACATGGTATAACACATCGCGTTGCTAATAATATATTTAACAGAGTTAATACACCAAAAATTGCAGAAGAAGAGTGTTGTGCCAATTATTCTTTGGCAAAAAGAGAATTCCTAATATGTGCCAGATTGAAGATTTCTAAAGCCGAGATCATCATCTTTAGATTTACAATGGAAGTAAAGCACTTCGTTGCCAAGTTCGTTGACAATTGGTACATAGTTCTTTTCAAAATGTTTGGATATCACTGTAAATGCACTGCTAGTTAAGACAATAACTAGCCATAAAAAATGATAATTGGGATACTGTTCTCTGATTCATTTTTTTTCCAATGTTTCGAGAGGGTATTGGGTTACACTTAAAATGTATATTCCTTTTGTTTTATAGCTATACATGTCAAGTAGAATATAACTCCTCTAACTCATGCTTTGTTTTCTGCTTTATGCTCTACTACTACGTAGTTTACCCAAATATTAATTGATAGACTATTAATTGTACTTTAAAGTGTGCCCTAAGGACATTAGTTAACAAAAGTCATAATTATATGTATGATTAATTATTGTAATAAACACCTATTAATTATTATGATAAATGCATGTTAATAATAATTATCATAACAAATATCTATAAAAACACAATAATAATTAATAGTTATTTATTACAATAATTAATCATAAATTTTTTTAATAAATATCTATAAAAACAAAATAGTAATAAATAGTTATTAATAATTACCATAATAGGCACACAATATTATTAATAGGCGTACTCATCCAAATTGTTTCAAGTTGCATTCTAGCAAGCAAACAACTAAGCAAAAAGTGTTTGTGCTAAAAGCACAAGATCCTATGACACTTATTCATGAGTTGGTAAAGGCTCTTAGTCTTTTTGCCAATTCAAGAGTTGATCTTCAATCTACTCATTCAATACACTCCATCTCCATTCCTACATCTAAGAAGATTTGGATGCAAAAGGCTCATCATAAATGAGCTTGTTTGACATGGTCCTTGTGCTTCATCTCTTGACTCTTGGGACAAAATGTTTTGTTTAGGAATTTTTCTGATTTTTTTAGTGCATTTCATTAATGTTTGTTTAGGATTTTTTTTTTTAATATAAGAAAAATTTAAAAACAAATTGAAAAATAAAAAACCCAAAAAGCATTTAGTGTGTAATTAAGGTTGGCCAATGAAACTTTGCATTCATGGCTATGTACCTTCTTTAGCTTTAATAAGTTTTGATATGCACCTCACTAGTTTGTGTTATATTATGCTTAATTGTGTGATTTGGTTTTAGTTTTTGATCAAAGGATCTTTATTTCAATATCACATATTTTGTCATAAGGACTAAAAAATCCTAGGAGAGAGGCATAAATAACCATCTCACCAATAGTGTAGAGCAGTTTGTGTGTTTCTCTATAAAAAAAAATAAATAAAAATTGATTTCAATAGAAAGCTTATGCAAAAAATACTTGAACAAAGTTCACATATATATATATATATATATATTAATTGTGTACAATAGTGGGCTTGAAATAAAAGAAAGAAAAAATATAAGTTCCCCTGTGATTTGTGGCTATGCATTAAACTTTTAAGCATAAAAATTTCATGCAAGCATTAGTTAGTTGTAGCTCTACATTGGGAGATGTGGCAGTTATAGGACGTCCCTCTTTAGGTGATAGTCACCTTCAATCCAATGTGATTGATAATGTAGAAAATTTTCTTGAATTCTATGTACATATAAGATATTTTGTGTTTTGTACACATGCTAGTTATAGACACTACAAGTAAATCTTTGCTGAATCAAGTACATGAGAATGTATGAGTTGTCTAATATGGTCATCTTTAATTGCATAAAATCTGCTGTGTAAATGCTTCTTTTTTTTCTTTTTTCTTTTTTTTTTTTTTTTTGGGTGGGAATTTGAAGAAAAATGAGATTTTTCATGATTTAGAAGTATAAATTTTATGGTTTTAACTTCTTGATTGGTATTGAAACTTTCATTTGAGTAGCATTATGTTTTGAAATTTACTAGATCTTGTTCATATGCATTGTGTCTCAAAAAAATTGCTTTCAAGTTGTTTTCTGCATAAAATGTCCAATTTTAAGTTTTAAATTTTTTTAATTGTTTCGATCGATCGAACCCTCGACCAATTGAAAATGATCAGGTTTTAAGCCAAAACTCTCTGCCTCTCTCAATTGATGCCTAATCGATGCTCAATCGATCAAATTTTCCCATAATTTTTTTTCGATCAATGCTCGATTGCACTCGACCGATTGAAACTCCAAATTTTCAGTTTCTTAAGTTCCCTTAAGTCAGTGACAATAATCTCCAAGTATTCTCTTTCCTTTCCACATTCCCCATAATAAACTTTAGAGGCTGACTAAAAAGAGATTAGAGAACACATGATCTTCATGTAATTTCTTTTCTTTCCGTGCTCCCCATAATAGCCTATAGCGACTGACCGAAAGGTAACTAAGGAACGTGCCACTATTGCAAATTGGTTAGCTATAGAACACGACGCTATAAGCTCTACTTTCTTAGCTAGTGGAATATAAGAGCTATCCATAGGGAAGATCTTTGCGGGTGCAACATCCATATGCTTTGACCAATGGAGCCAATTCCAAAATTAAAACTACCAACAGAAAGTCCTCCTGACTGATTATCCATTTCTTCCTCTACAAACTCTATTCTTGCATTATCATATTTGCAATGTTCATTCGCTGGTTCTTGAAAGATCATCATCACCTTCTTTGTTGGTTCTTTGGATTGAACTTCAAGGGCAGCGTGTACATGTATATCATCATCCACTTTGATACAAAAATCAACGTCCTAGCTTGCAACAATAGCAGTAGATTCTTGGAACTTGATTTGTTCTTTGAGTTTCATCAAATTAAAAGATTGTAACTCCTCTTTTGTCATGTTCTCAAGATCCTCTTGCAATCTTGTGAACTCTTCTTTCATGGCCTTTTTAGATTCAGCCAAGGCCTTGACCTTCTCCGAAACATCGATCCTTGATGTAAAGTTGTGATTTACTACTATATATTATGTTGGCTTTATTCCATGACAAAAAGTGTTGTAATTGCATTAATTTATTTCTTTGTATTTTGTGGGATTTTATTGTTTTGGGTTTAGTATTAAGTTGGTGAAAAATCGAGCATGAAATGAAAATTAGTGCAATTTCGTGAGTAGTTCACAAGAATTTCGCGAAAAAAGGTTCCCGTGAAAATGCCACGTGAGAAGCACATGCTGGAATTTGAAGAGTCAAGTGTCAGGCTGCATTTTGCGAGTACTTCGTGAGACAGACCATCTCGCGAGGTACCCACGAAACTCTCTGCATAGATGATTTTAAGTGTGACTTTCTTACCCTTCACCCATACTATATATACTCTTATTACGTACAAAAGTAAAGTGAGGCTATATTCAGAGAGAAAACCCTAGATAGGTTTCTACAACACAACACACCCACCTTTAAGAGAGAGAGCAACCCATCCTTAGTGAGAAATCATTGTAGCCTCTTCTCCTTCCCTCTTCAATTGTCATACCTTGAAAGGAGATTAGTACCCAAACACAATCCACACCTATTCAAAGTGTAGAGAGTGTTTTGGAGCTTGAGAAACTTTGGGGATTTGCCAAAAGAAGCCGGTGAGGCTTCGCAGATGTAATCGGGCAGTATTGTGGGATCCAAAAAGCTAGTGAAGACAAGACTCCGAGAAGTCCGTTAGTAGCAGGAACTTGGAAGGCTCAAGTACATTGGGTAGACTAGGCTTGGAGGATCTTTTGTTATTCGTATACTCCAACTTATTCACTAGTGGATCGATTTCGACTTGGAGGGTCATGGAGAGGTTTTTCGCCGAGTTCTTCGGTTTTCTCTTCAATAACACGTCTTAGTGTTATCTTGTGTTTACATCTCTCTTCCCTTACTTTTTTGCTTTACTTTTATTGTTTATTGTTCATGTGTATGCATTAGAGTAGATTTGGTGATTGCGCTTCATTTACTCTTGTTCCGCACTTAGATAAGTTAGAGTAAAAGCAATTAAGCCATAATTTAAAATTGGCACAAATCCGAGCTTTTCACTCGACATCCCTAAAACTTTGTTTACCATTTGCTACATTTCTTTCCAAAATTTTCTTTGGTCACAATTGCTCATCTCAAGGTTGACGGCTAATACTACTTGTTAGGAACCCGGTGGTTCCTAATGGGGATGGATAAGAATTATAGAAGAATTGATGAGAATTGTAGGGAAATTGACATAATTCAAGGTAGTCACCCTCCATAGAGAAATATTAAGAGAAAGAGAGGAAATGCACTAAGCAATGAGTTGGTTTACTCTTCCATGATTGAAACAAAGTTTCATTTACTCTTGTTCCACATTTAGATAAGTTAGAGTAAAAGCAATTAAGCCATAATTTAAAATTGGCACAAATCCAAGCTTTTCACTTGACATCCCTAAAATTTTGTTTACCATTTGCTACATTTCTTTCCAAAGTTTTCTTTGGTCACAATTGCTCATCTCAAGGTTGACGGCTGATACTACTTGTTAGGAACCTGGTGGTTCCTAATGGGGATGGATAAGAATTATAGAAGAATTTATGAGAATTGTAGGAAATTTGACTTAATTCAAGGTAGTCACCCTTCATGGAGAAATATTAAGAGAAAGAGAGGAAATGCACTAAGCAACGAGTTGGTTTACTCTTCCATGATTGAAATGTGATTACAAGTAGATATTTATAGAACCATAAACTATTCTATTGGCCTACATGGCCTTACCCTAATGGTCCTATTATTCTCCATGTGCATTAATAATTCCAACATGTATTAAATGTGATTAACATGCTTGGACTTGTAACTAACTAACTAAATATAATATTACAACAATTATTATCCATATACCTATAGGGGTTCCTAACTTGTGGGATCTAATATTTCCAACCAGAAATGTCCGAGATAAAATTCATATATTTAATGGGAATCACAGTTCTGGTTTATTTTGTCAAACAAATAACAAAATTTCCGGAGGACCAAAGTCCACCTAATGATAAATACTAATTCTCCTAGAAGTTCAAATTGTTCAATGATAAATTACTAATTCTCCTAAAAGTTTAAATGGTTCAAAAGTAGTTGAAAGTTTGAATAGCGTTGAAAACACTATGAACGTTTAGACCCCCAATTACAAAATACCAATTCAAGCTTATTATCAAACAATTAATGTGCGGAACGTGAACATAAGCCAATGACACAATTGATAAACAATCTAAACCAATTTAAAATCACATCCACAGCAGATAATAAATGGTAAAGATTAAGGGAAGAGAGATGCAAACACAAAGACAACATGGCGATGTGTTATCGAAAAGAAAACCGAAGCCCTCGGCGTAAAACCTCTCCGCCGCCCTCCAAGCAGTCAATAATCCACTAGAAAATGTAGTTGGGATACATGAACAACAATAGACCCTCCAAGCCTAATCTACCCAGGTACCTAAGCCCTCCAAGCTTCTTACTCCAACGAGGTTGCATCGAACCTTTTTATTCTCTAGCTTATCAGATTCCGCTATAGCCCATAGCATCAACCAATAACCATTAGTCCCTTCCAAACTGCTTCCCTTAGCACCAAAAGACATTCTCACAGACGTGGGTGTGGTGAGAAAAGGATTTGGTCAAGAACCTCTCAAGGATGTATCAATGGAGAGGAAGAGAGTAGAGGAATTTGAAGAGTCTCTTAGTGAAGATTGCGGATGAGTCAATCTTGTTTTTCTCTAGGGTTTCTCTCTCAAAATTCTCTCTGGAATCTCTTTACATTTCGTGGGTATAAGGGTCTATATATAGTGTGGTGAGAAAGGAATGCGAAAAGTCAATTTTTTCCCAAACAGGGCTAGTTGGCGGCTTGGCCTCACGACTTGACTGAGTCGCGAGTTCAAGCCGCGAGTTAACTGCATTGCCAATTTGGATATTTTGTCCTGTAGTGCACCAGCTGGCATAACGCTTCAACTTCCCGCATGCTTGACACGTGGTCTTCTGGCGGCTTGCCACCCGCGAGTTCCAGTCGCGAGTCCCTGCTTCTTTGCACAATGAGGAACATTTCTTCACACTCTCTCACACACTACCCTTACATGAATCCCACCTAAATACAGGGTTACTAAGGGTCCGTTTGTTTTGGCTTCAAATGGTTTCAGGAAATCATTTTCCGTAAAATATGCTGTTTGGTTAGCTTTGAAAATAGAATTTTTCGAAAATTATTTTCAGTTGACCGTGTAAAATAAGCCTTTGACTCTGGTTTTACATTTTTATTTTCACTTCAAACCATTTCCGGACTCACGTGCAAAGAGAGAGAGGAAGAAGAGAGAGCCCAGATCGTAAAGAGAGAGGAAGAAGAGACTTCGCTGGCGAACCCCAAGCTCCAGTCCGATGACCACAGACCGAACTCCAGTCCGACGATCGCACCGCGCCGATCGTCGATCGCAGCACCGCGCCGATCACACTGTGTCGCTCGATCTTGCCGCTCGATCTCGCCTTCGATCTCGCCTTCGCCTCCGCCGCGCGATCTCAATTTGACTGGATTTGATGAATTTTTTTTTCTGGGTTTTGTTTCTTTTGTGAGTGAGTGTGGAATTGATTCATTTTCCACATGTTTATAGCTGAGGAAGTGTATGGAAAATTGGGTGGCTTGGCTATGTAAAACATTTTCCGTAAAAATGTTTGAACAAACCAAACACCGGAATTGATTTTCCGTAAAACGAATTCTGAGACAGCCAAACAGCCTGAATACATTTTTCTTTCCCGAAAATAGCATTTCCGGAAAATATTTTACGAGAACCAAACACAGACTAAGTGTTGAAATACAAGCAAATTGACACGGAATAAAGCCAACAAGATGGTTGATAAAATTCAACTTTACAGTAGTGAATTTAATCATTTAACAATGATTTGAACCACTAATACATAAATGGTCCAGAATGATCCACTATGTCAATATTTTTTTATTCCTTGTAGAATATAGTAAATCCATGATTGTGAGTATGGGTTAAATCTTGGTTGAGTTTTCATGAACATGGAATTTGAACAAAAATTTGTATATTTCACACGCAAAAAGTTTAAGAAAAAAGGCCAAGCCAAGTTCATGTCAATGTGACTACCATTTCATCTAGCACCTATGTGGCATCATTCGTACAAATAATTTGCAATAAAACTTAAAAATCCGGAAATAAAATATGGTAAGAGTTTCGAGAGACATCAAAGAATTTTAAGGAAAAAAAAAATGTCCAGCAAAAAAAGATTTCCCTTCTATTAATTATTCATGGAAAGAAATTAAGCATGGCTGTGTGAATCAACACAGCCAATAAGATTTTCCCTCATACATCATTCATCACCTTTATATTTGCAATCCTATTTCCCAATCATGCATATTCACAGACATTGCCTTTTCTTTATTAAATAAGTACAGTCCATCCTCTTTTACTCTCCAAATGCAAAATTTGCACCGCATTCCTTCAAGAATTTAGTAGTTTCTCTAAATACATCAAAAACTGCATGATACTTAATTTGGAGGAGTTAAGTGTACCAAAAATTGCAGAAGTAGAGCGTTGTGCCAAAAACTCTTTCATAAAAAGAGAATTTCCAATACGTGTCAGACTCAAGATTTCTAAGGCTGAGATCTTCATCTTTAGATTTACAATATATGGAAGAAAAGCACTTCGTTATCAAGGTCGTTGAAAATTAGTACATGGCTCTTTTGAAAAAGTTTGAATACTGTAAATGCACTACTTATGCCGAGGGATAAGACAATGACAAGCCAAAAAAAAAAAAAAAAGGAAGATAATTGGGATCAGGGACGGAACTACCATATAGCCCCCCCAGCCCTTGAAAAAAAAAATTCCCTAGTATATATATTAGCATAAAAAATTTACTTTTGGCTCTAAAATTAATATACTTGGCCTCTCTCTCCTAAAAAATTTACAAGCTGGCCCATGAAACCAAAAAAAAAAAAAAAATTATCAAATCATCCCTTGTCTAGTTGTCCCAAGAATATCAAGAAAAACATTTAGCTAAACATTTGGACAATTTACAAATTCGGACAAAAAGGAAAATATTCAAAACAATTCACATATTCAGATAATAATAATAAAAAAATCTTTGGACACGGTCTAAGTAAAAAAAAAATTATAACAAATCAATTATAAATACTAACAAAACAAATCACAAATCACAAAAACCCAATAATTTTTACCTAATGTCTACCTCTCATTTGAGAGCTCTTTGTCCCTCTCAAATGACTCCACCCCATAGTCACAGAAACAATTCTTATGCTACTAATCACTCCATCCACACACCAATTAGTGTCCCCATAGTCATAGAGACAACGTTGGGACACACTTGGCATACATGCATAAATGTAATACATATGTGAAACAACAACAATCTACTATTTTGTGCCTTACCTAAACTGCCACCAAAGCATGTGTGTGATTAGTTTATTGGTAATAAACTTTGTGCTTTAGCTAAATTAATGTAGTGATGGGAAAAACTTTATTATTTACATAGTTAAAGACTCAAAGTTATAGTTCATTATCATGTGATTGTTTAAGAGATCTCTTTTTTCTTTTCTTTTTTTACTATTTTTTCAAAATGGAAATTTTTTTCAAAGGAAAAGATCTCACATCTTTATGCTACCTCAACCTTAACCAAGTAATTATTATAAATAAGAAAAATCCTTAACCAAGACACCAATAATTGTCTCACCCTTTTTTTCGCTGAATATTAGTGCATGATGTTGATTAACCATTATTTTAGTTGTTTTATTATTGTAATACTAGACATGGATTTGAACTTTTAACTATAGATTTTGTTTTTTTTTTTTTTAGAATCTTTTATATATAGCATTATGAAGTTATCAGGTATAGAATTATGTGAAAAGAATAAATAGATTGTTAAAAAAAAAATTATAATGTGGATAGAATAAAGAATTAGTCTAACATCAATCAAACCTTGAAAGTATCAAGACATGCTAATTGACTTACAGAACTCTTAATTATAAATATCTATTATTGATTAAAAAAATGCAAAAAAAATAAAAATTAATGCTAATAAAGTATCATTGTCAACCTCTAGTATTAATATTCCAACTTTATAAAATTCTTGAACAAAGAACTTTGCCCCCCCCCCCCCCCCCCCCCCCCCCCTCCCCCCAAGTTTGAATCCTGGTTTCATCCCTGATTGGGATATCGTTCTCTGATTTATTTTTCCAATATTTAGAGAAGGTATTGGGTTGCACTTAAAATGCACATTCCTTTTGTCTTTATAGCTATACATGTTTTATAACTATACATGTCAAGTAGAATATAACTCCCCTGGCTCATGCTTTATTTTCTGCTTTATGTGCTACTGATATGTAGTTTACCCAAATATTAACTAATAGATCTTTAATTGCTCTTTAATCTGTGCCCTTAGGGCATTAGTTAACAAAAGTCATAAATTATATACAAATAACTATTGTAATAAACACCTATTAATTGTTATTATAAATGCATGTGAATAATAATTATTATAATAAATATCTATAAAATTAATGAACCAATGAAGACCAATGAGAAAGTGAGGAATATGACAATGATTTTAGCACAAGAGTCGGTGAGAGAAGACATGGGAAAACTTGTCCAATGTTTGAATTTAAAGTTTTGCATTCTTGGAAAAATATCATAAGGATTTTGAGCCTTTTATATCCTTCGTTTCATAACCTAAACCCGCCCTATATTACAACCTTTGAATAAAGACCTTCTTGAGGTTTTTCTGATTGTGAGCACACCTTTAGTTTTGATAATATTTTCTCTTGGATTAAGAAGGAAAATTGATCGGGATTATCAAGCCTCATTGGGTGACATCTTTAAAGACAAAATTTCTTAAATTCTCAAGTGAGTTGAAAAATATTATTAATCTTAGAATACTCTATTTGTTTTCTTCCAATAAACACAACTCTAAAGAGAAATAAAATTCCTCAAATTCTCGAATGATTGTAATAAATTTTCAAACTTTGGACATTCTCCTCTTGCTTGTTCCCAACATATGTGATTTCCATGCATTTCCACATTTTATTTCTTTGATTGTCTTTCAAGACTTAATTCAGAAAAGGTTCAAAAGAAAGAAGCAAATTTAATTACCTGTTTTTAATGATTTCAAATCTTTCTTAGTCAATAAATTGAGTTAACTCTTGAGCATGATGATTGGTCAAAAGGGTTGTTCAAAGGATCGTCTTTTGTTCATTTTAAAAAGAAAAATATTTGTAACCACCATTCTACATTGAATGGATTTTTTCTTTTTCTTTTTTAAAAAATGGGGATAATATGAACTTTAATTTCAAAAGTATTTTCATGAAAAAATCATTTTTAAAAGCCTTTTTTTTTCCCGAATGATTTTTGGACTTGATCCTCTGTAAGAAAGGTAAGTAGGCAGCGTTTCAAAGGCCCAGTCACAATCACCCAAAAATATCCTGAGACTCGTAATTAAGACATTTCTTTGGGGGGAATTTTAGGCTAGGAATGTATGTTTTGCATCAAGCATGTCTTCAAAAGGGGCAATGACCCATTAGCTTTGGTATGCAAACATTTTACAATTTTCTTTGCAAAACATGTCATCAATTTTTTGTGCAAGCGTGTCTAAATAAAGGGAATTGTCCCAAATTTATTTTATAATAACTAGTTACTAACAAAATTATGAAATTTCTTTTTTGCAAGGGTGTACATGGATCTTTCATCTACTTAACATTC
>CM032333.1:76555748-76869301 GCA_019022515.1 Quercus aquifolioides
TTTGGACTAGGAGGGCCGAGGAAGGGGTGTCCTCGGCGCGGGCCTAGTAAGGGCTGAAGCCCATAGACGCCGGCCTGGGACAATTGTCCTTCCTCGGCATGGGCCTTGGGCCAGCCTAAAAGTGGGCTGGGGCTCCCAGGCCCACGGGCCCCACAATAGCCCCTCAAAATCCTGCTGCACGTTCCCTCGGACGGGGAGGAGGGTTTTGATATCCACGGCCCTCATACCCCAGAGGGCCTTCCGCTGGTTGGCTCTTCCCCAAATGGTCAGCTTGGCGCTTCAATTCCTCGGTAAGTAGTTAGTCTCCTATGGAAGATTCTGTTGTTGCCTTCGAGAAAGTGGCCAGCTCCCCGTAGGCTTGGGTCCGAGGACCATGCAAGACCTAGGCACAGGTGCTGCCTTCAAGAGTAGTGGCTAGCTCTCCGTAGGCTTGGGTCCGAGGACCATGCAAGACCTAGGCACAGGTGCTGCCTTCAAGAGTAGTGGCTAGCTCTCCGTAGGCTTGGGTCCTGAAGACCATGCAAGACCTAGGCACAGGTGCTGCCTTCAAGATAAGTGGCTAGCTCTCCGTAGGCTTGGGTCTGAGGACCATGCAAGACCTAGGCGCAGGTGCTGCCTTCAAGATAAGTGGCTAGCTCTCCGTAGGCTTGGGTCCGAGGACCATGCAAGACCTAGGCACAGGTGCTGCCTTCAAGATAAGTGGCTAGCTCTCTGTAGGCTTGGGTCCGAGGACCATGCAAGACCTAGGCACAGGTGCTGCCTTCAAGAGTAGTGGCTAGCTCTCCGTAGGCTTGGGTCCGAGGACCATGCAAGACCTAGGCACAGGTGCTGCCTTCAAGAGTAGTGGCTAGCTCTCCGTAGGCTTGGGTCCGAGGACCATGCAAGACCTAGGCACAGGTGCTGCCTTCAAGATAAGTGGCTAGCTCTCCGTAGGCTTGGGTCCGAGGACCATGCAAGACCTAGGCACAGGTGCTGCCTTCAAGAGTAGTGGCTAGCTCTCCGTAGGCTTGGGTCCGAGGACCATGCAAGACCTAGGCACAGGTGCTGCCTTCAAGAGTAGTGGCTAGCTCTCCGTAGGCTTGGGTCCGAGGACCATGCAAGACCTAGGCACAGGTGCTGCCTTCAAGATAAGTGGCTAGCTCTCCGTAGGCTTGGGTCCGAGGACCATGCAAGACCTAGGCACAGGTGCTGCCTTCAAGAGTAGTGGCTAGCTCTCCGTAGGCTTGGGTCCGAGGACCATGCAAGACCTAGGCACAGGTGCTGCCTTCAAGAGTAGTGGCTAGCTCTCCGTAGGCTTGGGTCCGAGGACCATGCAAGACCTAGGCACAGGTGCTGCCTTCAAGATAAGTGGCTAGCTCTCCGTAGGCTTGGGTCCGAGGACCATGCAAGACCTAGGCACAGGTGCTGCCTTCAAGATAAGTGGCTAGCTCTCCGTAGGCTTGGGTCCGAGGACCATGCAAGACCTAGGCACAGGTGCTGCCTTCAAGAGTAGTGGCTAGTTTTCCCCGTAGGCTTGAGTCCGAGGACCATGCAGAGCCTTGGTTCTGTCTAACACTTGGTCTTCTGAAGTAATTTGTTTCCCCATAGGCCTGAGTCCGAGGACTATGCAGAGCCTGGGTTCTGTCTAACACTTGGTCTTCTGAGGTAATTAGTTTCCCCATAGGCCTGAGTCCGAGGACCATGCAGAGCCTTGGTTCTGTCTAACACTTTCACTTTTCTGTAAGTAGGGGTTTATCCTCGGGCCGTTTTTCTGGGGACGATTCCTCCTTCGGTCGGACAGTGGTTTTGCACGTGGCGTTGATCTCGCCTCCATCTCGAGTCCCCATCTTCTATCTGGGAAGCGTCTCCTGGCCGTTCGTGTTCTGCGCCTAACGCTTCGGTGCGCGAGACGCGCCTTCATTAATGGTCTCGTGAATCAACAGAAGTACAACGGTCTGCGGCTCCCTTGGAATTTGGTGGCTTCATTATTGTCCGCCGCTTCGGTAACTCACTTTTCGAATTCTGCGTGAATTAATTCTCACCAACCCTCCTCCTTTATATAAGGCCTTCTGGGGGGATGGTTTCTCCTCATTCCATGGACCTTCCACCACAACCAGAAATACGTCCTTCCGTCTCTCTGAGCCCCTTTAACACCACCGCCAGGATTGTGACCAAAGTTGGGAGATATGGGACCGAGGGCCGCTGTGGCCGCAGCCCCCACTGGGCTTCCGGCGCGGCAGAGTCCGGGCGTAACCCTGGCAGTGCCGTATGCGGTGGCCAGGTGGGACGTTGTTGAAGTACCTAACGTCTCTCCCCGGGGCGCACCTCCGGTGGAGGAGATACGAGAACTCATGTCATGGCTGGCGCCTGAGTGTTGCCGTCTCCAACGACCAGCGCTCGGGCGGATTGGAGAGCATCAAGGGAACATCACGGGGGAGGACATTCTGGTGCCCCTGCATCTGCTCCTCACTTTGTTCAAGCTTCCGCCTTGAAGTGAGCCAGCCTCAGCCCCCCTTCCCCGCTTTTATTGTCAGGCTCTCCCATTCTCCTGATGCCAATAAAAGCACGGGTTGACACTTCCCCCTCCCTCTAGCTAGTTGTAGAATCGGACCGCCTGAGCCTCCGATTGTAGGATTAGCTTGTAATAAAGCTTGTAAAACAAGCCTGCCTGAGCCTCTGATTGTATTTTGTAACTTTCTTTTTCATGAAATAATATCAGACTCTTTTCTCATTCTTTTTTTTTGCTGTTGAATCTTCCATTTTGCTGCAACTGTACTTATTTATATATATATATATATATATATTTTTTGCGAAGTGACTGTCTAGAACGATCGCCGGTTGCGCCGGTCGGCGCACTAACCCTTCCCACAGACGGCGCCAATTGTAGGGGCTCGATTTGTCGTAGATCCCCCAACAATACATTTATTTAGAGAGTGGGACGAAGGGTTTGGCGCTAACAGGCTTGCCGCCGGTTCTCCAGAGACTCCCTTCTTCGAGGGGACTTAGCCCTGTTCTTTTTGGCTTGGGGGTTGCTCCTCGGACGGCCGAGGAGCCCCCCTTCTCAAGAGGGGTACTTTCCCTTATATAAGTCTCCTCTGGTTGATCTTAGCCTTACGTCTGTCAATCATCCAGGCTCCTTGCTTTAGAACCTGTCCCATCCGCTCTGCTCCCAACCTTACTGTGGGTCGCAGCCCCCTAGGTTGTGCCGCTCAGAGGTCCTATCAGCATTAATGCTGCTAGGGGAGTTAGGTAAATGCATTAAGTGTGGATGGGACCATCTGGCGTTTGGACTAGGAGGGCCGAGGAAGGGGTATCCTCGGCGCGGGCTTAGTAAGGGCTGAAGCCCATAGACGCCGGCCTGGGACAATTGTCCCTCCTCGGCATGGGCCTTGGGCCAGCCTAAAAGTGGGCTGGGGCTCCCAGGCCCACGGGCCCCACAATAATAATAATAATAATATTAATAGTATTTTTGAGTATATTTTTATTATAATATTTTTTGAAATGCTTTTGAAATTTGAATGCTTAAGAAAGGTCAATGATGTATTCAAATTTCAGAAAAGATTTGTAATTTTGAGTTAGATTCAAGTTATAGTTGGTATACTCTATGTAATGTTACACCACTCATCATTTTTCATCAAAAGAGTTTTTTTTTTTTTTTATAATTTTTTAATTTTTCAATGAATCAACCACTGGATTATATTATATCTTTATACTCTCAATGCTTGCAAAATATGAATATGATTGGAGAATAATAAATATTTCATCATAAATGTTTAAATTTAAAATTTTTAAAATTTAAAGTTATACTCAAAACATGAGTTTGTAGATCATATAATTAAAAAGCACCAAATTAACACAAATTTGATGTGCATATTATGAATAATGAAAACATGTTCTAAAATTATGAGATTTTAGAAATATTAATAAAACAAAAAGTTATCCAAAGAGATACAAATTTATGGGTAATATAAAAAAGTTTAATGATAAATATTTTTAGGGAAAGCTGCAAAAAGACCTAGGGTTTGGGTCAATTGTAGCAATTGACCCCTATGTTATCAATTATGTATTATTGATCCATGAGGTTTAAGATTTTCCAAATTAACCCCTCCATCTCATTTATGTTAACTATAATTGGCAAAATAGTAATCATGCGCCCTTTGTGTATTTTATATATATAGAATAGTGGTCACATGCACACCACATGACTCTTTTAATTTATAATTTTTGTGAGTTATTTTCAATTCATAGAATTAAGATGAAAGAGTCAATTTAGACAATTCTTAAACCTCAGAAATCAATAATAAAATACTGATAAAATAAGAGTCAATTTACAATCGACCCAAACTCCATTATATTTCTTCTTCTTTTTTAAAAAAATTTGGCAATATTTTGTTTTGAAAAGCTCTCACATATATTGAGAGTAAAGGAAAAGGAAAAGAAAAGAAAAGAAAAATATCCTATTCAAAAGAGAATTATTGGAGCAGTATGCTGAGTCTGAGCTTAGAGAGTGGCCACTATGAGGTGAATGGGCTTGGGCAGGCGGCAGGCCACCCCCGCAAACTTTTAACGACAACTGATTTGACGCTTCACAAAGATGACTGATGACACAGCAAAGTCTAAAATCTAAAGCAACTGCCATTACGGCTTTTATAGTTTTATTTATCTCTCATAGGATGGGAATGGGAGTCAACGCCAAGCCAAGCTATGTGGGTCAAACTAAGAGGGCCCCTTCACAATTTTGCCGGCAACATAATGGACCCACTAGTCCAAGCCCATTTATCTTCTAATAATGGTCCAATATATCATCATTTTCATATGCGTCATACCCTTCTTCTTTTTTGAGCCTCCCACTTTACTTTTAATCAATCATACTTCCCTCTCGTTTACTTTTATTTTATTTTTGAAATATAATAAAAAGGATGAAAATACTCATCCACTCGAACCCTAATTATATGGGAACAATTTTGAGAGGAAAGAAGATTTGAATCTTGGTTCTCTCGTAAATGAAAGTATGCAACATCACTAAATTCTAAGGTTTTTGGCAAAACAAGATTATTAAGTAGACTATAATAGTACTACTACTAATGCATTACATTTTATCATAATTTTGTAGTTAAAAGATGGATGCTCTTAAAAATATTTATATCATGTTGTTTTTGTTTTTGTTTTTATTATAATTTTTTTAATTGTTGTTAATAATAAGAACAATAGTTTTTTTTTTTTTTTTAATAATAAATAAGAACGGTGGCATGACATATGTGTTGCTTCACCTTCATTTTATGATATGCATAAAATCTTTTCAAAGATTTTGTTCCTAAGTAGAAATTGATGAGGTGATTTCATTCATGAATCTCACCCCACATTGGGAGAGCACAAGTGTCAGTAAGCCATATGACCATTGTCTATTCAAGTATGATATGCATATAATCACTTCAATTTGTATAAATGAAAAACAAAATCACGATACATGTTTCTTATAACTTGATTTGTAAGGAACCAATAAATAGAAAAAATTAGATCAATAAATAAAATAAAAAACCAAAAACATTGATGATACTTGAAAACTTGTTAGTTTTCCAAATTTAACTTTTGAGAAAACAATTATTTAGGGATCCTGTTGGATCAAGTTCCATTTGGGGCTAGAGTTTACCCACAAAAAATATAAAAACTTTCAAGAAAGAATCTTCAAATTAAGTACATCCTATTTCATAAGCCTAGTTGGGGAGTTAAGCTACTTCATTATTTAATTGCATATTAACTAGAAATCAAAGAATACTAAGTTTTAATAATTAACTCAACTCATAAAATCTCTTAAATAATAAAAAAGAATCTGAACCATCTCACCTAAATGAAAAAATAGAATACAAGGTCGAATATCACCTACACCAAAAACAAACTTATTACTGTTGTCAAAATATACCGCCTTCAAAACCAAAAACGAATTGATGTCCTCTCCACACAACTATCACACAATCAACTAAAAATCAAACAATACTTAATAGTATAAATGTGTCAATAATTAACGTAAAACTCATAAAATCTCTAAAATAATAAAGAATCTGAACCAGAATTTTATCCGTATCGAAATATATAATACGAGTTTGAGTATTACTTACACAAAAAATGAATTTATTGGTGTAGTCAAAATGTGCGTTGCATTCAAAACCAAAAACCATCTGATGTCTCTCTCCACACGACTATCGCAATTAATTAGGGTTCTCGAAAATCTTAAAACTACAAAGTCCTTTTAGTCTCACGTACAATATTGTTTGAAAGAATAGAACCAATATTGTTTGAAAAACATGAGCTATGAAGTCCAATAGTCCCATTACCATACATACCTTGCACAAAACCCTGTCTGCAAAGAACAGAATCTGTATATCGTGGAGTAGACAAATGGAGGAGTCACGTTAAATAGCAATCTCCATCAACAAAAAGGTTGCTCTGTTTCTACGAGTGGGATTGGTGGGAAAGTTCAGTGGATTTCCAAGTGTCCTTTGGTGACTCGTGACGACTTGCACGTTAGCTAATGTTTCCACGTGACCTCTCTACTATAGTCACTTCACAATGGGATTCAATAAGTGAATATATTACCTATCTTTTCGGTCAAAAAAATAAGTGAATATATTAAGTATGTTCTAGATAGTCCACCTTATGAGTAAACTTTTTGGCACTGTGGGTTATGTACTATCAATTACTGCAATCATGTGGTTGTCATCATTCACATTTTTCTTTGAAGGAAGTTCGAATTATATATATATATATATAGGTGTGCGTCATGCATGCACGTGGGGAACATGAATATTGAATAGTCAACATTTATCAATCAGGTGCTACTGCAGAGAGATTTAACCATATTCTTATGGGTTAAGGATCAGTTTTAGTACCAAGATCCTCTAACAAATTAATGTTTGTAAACCATTTGTATTGCTAGCATTTTTTTTTTCCTTTGAATAATATTGCTAGCATCTTTTTATGCCTAGCTCATGTATGGAAATTGATTTCAAAAGGTAAAACTTAAAGTCCAAGAGACTTTTAGAAAATAAATTAAGTAGGGATAAAGTGGGTTTTAATGTTTGTGGTCAACAAAAAACAGAAAACGCTAATTACGTTAGCAGCCTGTTTTTTAAAAAGGTAATTAGCAGCCATTTACTGGTTCATGTTTACAACTTTACATTACAAATCCAACACAAGAAGAAAATTTTAGTAGCTTTCAGATATTAATTTTTATTATAAAAAATCTTATAAATGGCATTCTTCCTTACTTTTCTTTAACTAAAATAAGCATTTACAAGAATGGTGAACCATATATAAAAAATTCTTCATTGATCATATATTTTGCCACATACTTTACACAACACAGACTTTATCACAACTTACACGCGTGTAAACTTATGATTGGATTACATCGGTTAGACATGATTTCACTGTTGGTATTAATCGATGAAAACTAATCCAATTACCATTTGCTCTTAGTTAAAAATCATTTGCAATGACAAGAAACCATATGGAATTTTGAGCAACAATATAAGGGTTTGATTGTCTAGTTCTAAAACTCTAGGGAGATATTATTACAACTTGAGTGATTAGTTTAGGGTGGATATTTATAAATTACATTATTTTCTAAGCTTATTTTAAAAAAGAAAAAAGAAAAAAGACTGAGGATACCCCACTTTTGTTTCAGATAACCGATATCTTCATCGTCATCCATGCATTTTTGTTTCTATTAATAATGCATCCATGTGCTTTTCAATGCCGTCCTTTCAAATGGGCCATGCTGAGGCACCATTTCTCCCAATCAAAACCCTTTATTTCCTCTCTCTCTTCCATGAGGAGCCTATCCTCCCTTGTGATCTTGTCTAATTGTCTCCAAGTTTTGTTTTCGTTTTCAACCTTTTGAGTAAAGCCTAAACATCGGGTTAATTAATCATCTCAATAATATTTTCATCTTTTCAAGCCTTTAATTGGATCAACTTTCTATGACAAATGCATTTACTTGTCATTTACTTAACCATAATCTTAGGGGTTTCCCAATGCTTTATTGGAGATTGTAGCCTTCCATGTTGGCATAGAGAACTGCATGATTGATAATTTGATAGATTAGCAATACTAATCCATTAATTTGCTTTGTTCGTTGGTCGGGGCAGTTGGCAGTTTTTTCGGGTAAAGTCGTTTGGCCCAGGAATCCTTCTATTATTTATGGATATTTTTCAATGACAATTGGGTACACAAAATATTAATGCTATCTTGTTCGAATTAAGATATTTAAAGAGAAGGGCCAATTTGAAGAAAGAGATAGCTTTAACAGGGAAACTCACATTCACATATAACAAAGTATAAATCTATTTTAAATTTTTTTTTTAATAGCCACTCTTTGTTGTTGTATTTCGTAATTTGTATCGTGTACATGATAGCTTGTCGGAGACCATTTGCAATAAATTTGTCGATGAAAATCATCAAGCAGCCGCATTACAACAAAATGTAAACTGTAAACCATAAAGGAAATTTTAATTCAAAATAGGTGTAATGTTGTTTGGAGAATCTCATAATTACGTCTTAAAATGTAAAGTGGACACTATTGAGGGCATTACTACCGTTGAGATTAGCTTATAATCTTGCCTTCAAAGTCATAATTGCGTTTGAAAATGTTATATTGGGATGAGGTTGGTCAAGATAATAGTTTTTTTTTTCTTATTAAATTTACTGGTCAGAATAAGTTATAGTATATGTATTACTATTTTATACTAAAAAAAACTACACTGGAATTTTAGGGATCTTGCATGCGTTGAGTACAAGGAGTCGATACCGTACCGTACCGGCCGGTACGGCCGGAATATTCCTTACCGGAGCTTAAAACGGTACAGAAACACGTGTGTTTCGTTTCGGTTCAAATACCGGTCATACCGGGTTGTTCCGGCTATACCGGACGAAATATCATGCTTCGGCCGAAAAAATCATACCGGACCGGCACATGACTTTCAGAACAAAAAGAAAGAAATTCAGATCAAAAAGAAAGAAAATTTTTCAGATCTAGTATCTCTCTCCTCTTTCAGTAACATCTTAACTTACAGCCTCTTACTATGCTATACTGCCGCCGTCAGAAAGTCACCACCACGTTACCTGAATCCCATTTTGCCAATCTTCTTCTCCTCCCACTTCTTCTTCTTCGTTAAATAACCCAGACCCACTTTCTTCCGTTCTTGGCTTTTGTTTTGTTTTGTTTTAGTTTGGCTTTTCAGTATCTCTTATTTTGTGCTTTTTGTTTATGTGCTTGACAGCTTTACCCAACTTTGCTTCTAACTTCAGCTGCACAGCCCCTTTATTATTATTAATTTATTTGAATAAAATAATTTATATTTTTTTTTTTGTTTTGCGTGTCTACCGCCCACTCACGTGAATTCAATCTTAACTTTCTTTTATTAAGTTTTTGGCAAAAATGCAAAACTGACCCTTTAACTTTCACTCATTTTCATTTCAGTCCTCTAACTTTCAGTTTTGTCAATTCAGTCCTCTAACTTTCAATTTTTGTCAATGTAGGATTCCGTTAAACTCCATAACTGGGCTGCCGTTAACTTTCAGTTTTTTTTTTTTTTTTTTTTTTTTTTTTTTTAATTTCGGAATAAAAAAAAAATCTGTAAAAAAAAAAAAAAAAAAAACATTTAAGGTATGGGGAACGACGTCGACGTTCCCCTTAAATTTTTTTTTTTTTTTTTTTTTACAGATTCTTTTTCTTTTAATTTTAAAATTTAAAAAAAAAAAAAAAAAAAAAAAAAAAAAAAAAAAAAAAAACTAAAAGTTAACGGCAGCCTTAACTGGGGTTTAACGGAATCCTGCATTGACAAAAATTGAAAGTTAAAGGACTGAATTGACAAAACTGAAAGTTAGAGGACTGAAATGAAAAAGAGTGAAAGTTAGAGGGTCAGTTTTGCATTTTTGCCTAAGTTTTTTATTTGTTTCTTATTTATGTATTTTATTTTTAACTTCAACTACGTTACACCAATTACCAAATATATCAATTTCTAATGGTACTACCAGGTGTCATCTAAAAAAAACTTTGTATTATTAACAATAATAATTACAAATAATATCAATGTATATTGAATTTTAAAATATAGCATTTTAACTAAAACTTAAGGATCAAAGATATTTAAATGAGTTTTTTTTTTTTTAAAGATATTTAAATGAGATGTTTTATAATTTATAAATACTTTTAATAAATTGTGTGCACTTTGACTTTTAGTAACATAATTTTTACACTCAATCATTACTAAATTTGAACTCTTTATAAAATAACGGTAATCCCGAAACGGTACACCGGTACTGACCGGTACCGAAATATTTCGTTCCACTGACCAAACCGGTACAGCCTCCGGTACGAAATTGACTCCCTTGGTTGAGTACCGTTGAAAACTTGAAATGTTCTTTTCTTTGCTTCCTCCTACCCCACCCGAAAAAAAATGGGGTAAATCAACCTAGCTAGCTTGGGATAAGAAAAATAATTAGAGCAAAGCATGTGCCATCATGTGTGCTTCTGGAAGATCAATTATTTGACAATTATATGTAAAATGTTGAACCATCTCACATGTTAATTAGTAGTTTTTTTTTTCTTCATGTTAATTAATTGTTTTCATAGTTTTGATATAGCAAATAACCATGTAGTTCAAATCTTGTTTTGATTTCTTCTCTAACAGAATAATAATTTCTCTAGTGTTCAACAATTTCAGTATGTGAGAATCCAAGGGGTCAAGATTCTCTCTATTTAATTTTAAATGGAGAAGGTAAATTAAATGGTGGAGATTTTGTTTTTATACATCTAAAAATTTAAAAGGTATTAGGTCATTTATAATCTAATTCGACAAAATAAGAAATGACATCTGATTTTAAATAACTTGTCATTGTACCTATCTCTTTTGAGATATCTAATCTCAATAATGAAATGGACATTTCAAGAAAAAAAAACGGAGAAGATGCTTGATCAAATCAAGCGACATTTGTTTGGATGAATTTATTTTCCACCTAAAAAAAGAGAATGTCTAGTTTTTAAAACATTAACATTTTTCAAGATACAATAAACAAAATAAGCGGAAAAAATTGCCAAATGCTCTTTTTGGGCAAACTAAGCAGCATTTTACCCTAATTTTCAAACTAATTAGGGAAATGCCCCTCTTTTGAAAATCGATTTTCTCAAAATCGAGTTAGGCCCTATAGCTGTGTTTTTAAGGAGTCTATAGTGACGTTTTCAGGACCTATAGTGGCGTTTTGTAACTCAATTTATATGAAATCGAGTTATAGGTAAAAAAAAATTAAAAAAATTGCCTATAACTCGATTTTATGGAAGTCGAGTTACAAAACGTCACTATAGGTCCTGAAAACGTCACTATAAGTCTTTTAAAAA
This sequence comes from Quercus aquifolioides, assembly GCA_019022515.1. NCBI lineage: Eukaryota > Viridiplantae > Streptophyta > Magnoliopsida > Fagales > Fagaceae > Quercus > Quercus aquifolioides. The sequence continues at coordinate 76,567,123 of CM032333.1, forward strand.
CGCCGCTATAGGGCTCCAATTTTTTTTTTTTTTTTATAACTCGATTTTGAGAAAATCGAGTTCCAAAACAGAGGTATTTCCCTAATTAGTTTGAAAAATAGGGCAAAATGCTGCTTAGTTTGCCCAAAAAGGGCATTTAGCAATTTTGTCCCAAAATAAGCTCATTCAAGCACACATTAACATAATTTTTTTAAAAAAAAATAAAATTTTCTGTTATTATTTCAATGTCAATGAATGGCATCACATGTGTGCTGAATGCTAGCAGAAATAAACTGATTACTTTTCTCGTTTTTCTCCTTACTAGATTTCGAACTTAAATATATATAAATTTTATGTTCTGATTCATGCCATGCACCCCATGATTAAGCAAGCTTCAAAGGTGCACTAATCATGCAGGCGAATCTCCCACTTCTCGTGGGTCAGGGAATTTCATTATATATTCATGGCATATGTTCCCCCTGATAATGGCTAACTCACTTGGTTTCACACAGATACAGATCAACACCCATATGCCTGTACTAATAGTATTGGAATCTCATTTTTACTAGTATAATTAAAAGCGAAAAATCTTATTATAAACTCGCTATTACACACTTTATACATACTGTATTTTGAATTCGTGTTTTAAAAACACGATTTTAATCTATATATGTAATAGTGTATGTACGATGAGTGTGTATGTAATAAGAAATGTATGACTATTATTTCTCGACTAAAAATTCTTTTAACTATACCCGTCGGTCCGAGTATACTTGTGGCCTTGATAGGTATTTTTTTGGGACTTGTCCAACGTGTATGAGTTCCATCATTAATATGCATTGTCCCCCATTGCATCCACTTGTGTAGTTCCATCATGCCTTCACAGTTGTTAAATTGGATTTATCTCACAAACAAGTGGGTCGTTAATGGTTTAGAAAAGTGATTGAATGGTCCGAGTCAAGAAGAGCATAGCAATGGATGGTTGGAAGCTATTGATACAAGTTTTTTTCAACCAGAGAAGGTTGCTTTGCTGCACTAGTGCATTATTACCAAAAGGTTCAACTAGGTAAAACATATATTTCATAATATTAATGTTTCAAGTGCAAACAAACACAAAAAGCAGGGAGGGAAGAGACTAGAGAGAGTGGAGAATAATGAATATATATGTGTGTGGTTTTGGTTGCACTAATTAATTGTAGTTTCTCATTGATAAATCTGGCACTAATTATTAGTAGTTTTGACCCTGGCGTGTGTGCGTTGATCGATAAACCTGCCGACCCCTACTATTTCGCGCATTTGTTTAATAATTTGCATAATTTCATTAAATTTGGCAATACTAAGTTTCAGAAGGTACTAATTAAATTGCAAACTAACAAAAAGCTAGGAGATTAATATATTAATAATACTCATAAAAAAAGGGAAAGAAATATTAAAAGTTAATAGAAACAAATGGGTGCACTAGGTAGTTTACTCAGGCTTCCTTGTCTCACATTAATTTTATTGTTATAATACATGAACTTGATCATAATCAAAGCAAGAAAAAAAATTATGTAAGGTTGATCCGATCACCAAGTGTGGCCTCGTCCCTAACTAACACGTAGATATAGATTGAGAACAGGGGCAGTGCCACCTTAAGACCAGGGTGGTATTGGGACCACCCTAACCTGAAATATATATATTTTTATATATAATAATATAAAATTTTTTATTCTTTTACCCTTCAAAAAAAATTTGGGAACACTCTCAATTTTTTTTATACCAATAAAATTAAATTTTGCTCCATAATTTGTTCTACATTCAGTGGATGAATGATTGCTTGGTTGTGTACATTGAAAAAGTCGTAGCTTATAGTATTGATAATGAGACTATCATGCACCGATTTCATAATATAAAAACTCGTAGAAGGCAATTGTAAATTTTATGTATTTGCATGTTTTTTTTATTGTAGTTGTTGTTGTCAATATATGAATTTCTCTTTTTATTAGATTTTATAATTTATACTTCTTAAGCAGCACTTTGAAAAAAATTTATGTAGCCGCCACTATTGAGAATGTTGAATTTATTTTAAAGATGAGATCTGAGGCAGATGTCAAGAGAGAGATCATCTCTATCAAATCAACCCTTTAAAGTATTTTATGCATAAAATGTTTATAATATTCTACCTTTTTTGAAGTTTTAGGGTCATCCATGACAACTGAAGAGACTAATTAATCCCTCTTATATTAAAATAAGATGTTTAATTGGCTGAACATGGAGGAAGGATATGGTAGTTAGCCCATGATTGTGGTTTGTGGAGTTGAAAGCCCTTTATAATTAAATAAACAATTAATATGAAGAAATCTTTCTGCTGATGAAGGAAGAATAGGAAGGAATCTCTACCTACAATCAAAAAGAAAAATGGAGTATAATAATAATAATAATAATAATAATACACAAATAATAGTAATAACATGAAGGAATAATAACTTATTATCGAGGAAGAAAATCTTTCCACAAGAGATATGCTACCAAAAAAAAAAAAAAAAAAAATGACAATAACAACAGAGAAGCAATGCTGTGAAACTGGGCTCCTAACCATTATGCACTGTGTCTGAACTGAGTTAAATCATTTATACTGGGATCCTAGTTGATTTTGTATGTGCCAATTGGTATCCTTTTAGGTTTGCAGCTAAATTTTCTAGCTTTTGTTTTGTCCTTTTCCACCAACTTAAGTTGGTTGTTGTTTGTAGGTACAGAAATTCTCTTGGTGCATGTAAGGTTGCTATCTTACAATGTAGCAATTTATTTAAATTGAGTAGATCTTGTTTGTGTGCTTCCTTTGATCCAATTATATGTCAATAAGTTTAGAGTCAACAATTTTCACAAAATATTTCACAATTGTTAACGTGGCAAGTTCAAGTTGAGAATGGTAGTTGAGAAAGTGATGTTAATTGTGGGTTTTCATGATGTGACATATCTTGTAGGACATTTATTAAAAAAATATATATTATAGGACATTTATCTCGCTTTATCAGTAATTTTTGTTGATAAGAAGGCAGGATAAATGTAAAATTAATTTGTATTTTTTTTTTTTATAAAAAAATTTAAGATTAAATTGATATAGTTAGTAAATTAATGAAAAAAAATTGAATTTTGATCCATACTATACCCTTTTTTTTTGGCAAGGGTGGCATTAGCCTTGGTCTAGGGGTTCAAATGAACCCCTTGAGCTAGCAATATATATATATATATATATATATAATTTTATAATTTCTCCTTTTGTTTTGACCCCTAAAATAAAAATTTGAACATCTTGAGTTTCTAAGTCTAAATCGTTTTGAAGTCAAAGTCCAACTGAAATAAATTGAATACGATCCCCTTAACAATCTATTCTTGCAAATAAAGTTACAATTAATTAAAACTTTTGATCGAATCTACAAGTGGAGTGATTGAATTTAAATGTGTTTTTAATATGTTCTTTGTTATGTGGGGATTGGGGCATGGGCCAGTTAATCAATCAGCAGTTAGTAAATGTTAACACTAAATGACAATTAAACAATTAAACAAGGGATTATTCTTAAAAAAATAAAAAATAAAAATTAGACGGGGGTTGTGAGATAGGGGAGTGGTTGAGTGAAGACAAAAACAAATATTAACACAATAAAAATTTTCTTAAAAGAATTACAAAAACCAATAATTGTCAAAGTTGAGTTGAATTGTTAAATAAAGTTATAATTAATTTATACTTTTGATCGAATCTGTGAGTGGAGTGGATGAATTTGAATGTGTTTTTAATTTATTATTTGTTAAGTGGAGATTGGGGCATGGGCCAGTTAGTCAACTAGTAGTTAGGAAATGTTAGTACTAAAAAACAATTAAATAGTTAGACAATGGGTGATTCTAAATTTAAAAAAAAAAAAAAAAATGTTAACACAACAAAAATTTTCTTAATAGAATTACAAAGACCAATAGTTGTCAAAGTTGAATTGAATTGTTAAAAAAATAATTGTATAGAATAAAGACATAAACTACTTAATAAAAAATATTCTAAGCAATAATAATCAAAGTTCACTTAACAAAAATAATTAATATGTTTATTGTTTTTTTTTTTTTTTTTTTTTTAAAAAAAAAAAAAAATTTGAGATAGACATGTCACTCTGAGTGTGGTTTCTAAAAAAAAAAAAAAGTGTATATGTGTGTGAAGTTCTTTCTTAGAAACTTGAACCCTGACTCTAGCCTCCCCATCCCACAAGAACTTGTACTTATAAAATGACCATCATGCCAATGGTGTGCAGTGGTATTATATTTAGAAATAATAAATTATTTCCAAGATTTTCTTAGCAATCATAATTAATATGTTTATTATATAAAGAAACAATATACCAAATGAACTTAGAGTTTATCTTTTATTATCTTCTTAGTACTATGGACAAATTTGTAATAAAACCATGTACACCAAAAATTCATCTTATTTAAGATTCATCTTCTTATTTGAACTCCTAGAAAAAAAATCCTTGAGCGGCTACTAGTTTTTGGGAACACAAGCATACGATACATCAAACAATATAAATAATGGTTCTAAGAACATATTTCTTTTTACTATATTAATGATTAGAAAAAGATATTTTATTTTGATATCATTATTATGAGCACCGTTGAATCTTTGGGTTTCTCAAAACAACATTTAATATTTTTTTTTCTAGCGTACTAGAACTTTTTTGATTTAACCTCAAAAAAAAAAAAAAAACTTTTTTGATTTTTTAAAGTACATGGTCTTTGTAAATAAACCTTAAATTCACCCATCGTTTGTATTTTAGTGGCAAAATCAGGTATTTTTCACCAAATGCAAACAATAATTAAATATAAATTTTAAATATACTGATTAAAAATTATTTTATTTATCCCTTGCTTATATATATTTTAGTGGTGAAATCAGAAAATTTTCTCATTAAATACAAAAAATAATTAGAACAAATTTAAATATATTGACTTGATATTATTTAATACAATAAATTTTTTATTTCAAATAAATAACATGTTAATTCTAAAATGTTGCATGGTCACTTCCTTATCAAAGCTATAAAAAATATTAATTTAATCAACGTCAACCCTTTTTAAAAACATAAACTCATTATAGAAAAAATAAATCATTTCACTAATTAATACAGTCAACTGAACTTGTCAATAGTCAATGCTTTAACAAATATAATGTCTAAGAAAAAATAATGTCTAAGAAACTTATTATTCAAAGATAATTAGTAAAAGTCCAAATATAATCCGTTTAAATTACATATAATGTATTATTAATTTTAATTGAATTAAAAACATTATGAGAGATAAAACCTATATTAAGACTCCATATAAATAAGTCAGTCAATATATGCCATAAACAAGTAGTACTTTTTTGGTCAACCAATCAAATAAATAATAGCAACTATCAAGTCAATCTATTTAAAATTTTTAAATGGATTGACTTGATATTATTTTATACAATAAAGATTTTTACTTCAAATAAATAACGTATTAATTCTAAAATGTTGCATGGTAAACTGTTAAAAATATTTATTTAATCGACGTCACACACAAAAAAAAAAAAAAAAAAAAAAAAAAAAAAAAAAACTCATAAAAGAAAACGTCAAATGAAAATTTCATTAATTAATATATTCAATTGAACTTGGCAACTGTTTCTCAAAAAAAAAAAAAAAAAAAAAAAAAAAAGATGAACTTGTCAATACTTCAACAAATATAATGTCTAAAACATTTATTATTCAAAGATAATTAGTAAAAGTCAAAATACAGTCAGTTTAAATTATATATAATGTATTATTAATTTTAATTGAATTAAACAAATTATGAGAAGAAAAACCTAAATTATTACAATACTCAATATAAAAAGGACAAAGTTTGGCTATAAAATTTATTATAGTCCAAAACTACAACTTCCATTAAAAAAATTAACATGATTGTATATTTTTAAATCTAACCGTTAGATTATAGATTGTTTATGTTTTTAACATACATATCAAGTTTCATGTCAATCGCATGTAATTTACTGTTTGATCTATAAACTTATTTTTTATGCATAATTTTAGACTACAAAAACTTGAAATTTAAATATTGGATTGATGACATAGCTATTGATCTTTAATTTATTGAAATTTTGTAAGCATGAATAATATAAGAAGAAAATGTAATTCAATGGTGAATTTGTTAAAATTCAAATCCAATAAAAAAATATTGAATGCAATTATAGGCTTAGCTACAACTAATTTTGTAGCCAAATTTTGTCCATATAAATCACTCAATCAATAAATGCCATAAACAAGTACTTTTTTCGTCAACCAATCAAATAAGTAATGGGGAAAGTTGATTCTTTTTATTTTTAATAAAAATATATGAATGCGTTAGAATTTCAATCCATGATTGTTGTTCATCAATAGATCAAAACACTAATTGTTTTTTAGTATAGGTAGGGTTCGAACCTCACATTTCTTATTTGACAACAAAATTTTTTACAAGTTGAGATAATTAGAACTAGGGGCAAAGCCAGGAATTTTGTTTGGGGGGCCAAGTTACAGCACTAATATATTCATTAAGACAACCTCCCACACACGCATATATATACATGCTTTTTTTATTATACACACACACTTTTTTATTTGATCAGTTATATATATATACACATCCAACAACAACAACAAAAAGCTTAATATTTTCAATCAAAATTATGTTGGATGGTGATAAAATTTATTTTACCATTTTCATAGTGAAATTCTTAAAAAGTTTCATTTTCTATACAAATTATCAAATTTAATACTAATGTAAGTAAAAAATAATTCAATTGAACTTGTAGGGGGTGGATTCGAGCGCTCTCTAAGGATTTGAGAGAGTGGGCCCAAGCCCAGCTAACCCTTCAATAAATTTGTAGAGTATGGGCTCAAGAGCTAGGCCTCAGTAAAGAAGGCAACGGCCATGCATGGTTGTACGTGGTTGCTAATAACTAGAACGTGGGTTTGAATACACAATGTGGCTCCTCGGACGTGCCTTATAGAGCTGAAAATTCTTATTATCTCTTTTCAGAAGGCTTACAAGAGTTGAGAGAGAATACTTTGCTACAGTATTCCTTTTTCTCTGGTTTTTCGTCCGTCCCCTTCACAAGAGGGATTTTTACATTATATACTCCTCACTCAGTTGATCCTAGCCCTACATTTGTTGATCAATCCGGTTTCCACTCGAGTGCCTGTCCCATCAGCCGCATTCCCATACCTCCAGTGGGTTGCAGCGCTCAAGACGGCACTGTTCAAAGGTCCTGTCCTCATTAATGTGGCCAGAGCGTTAGTTGAGGGCATTTAATGTGGAGGTGACAGTTCGCCTGGGACTTGCTCCTCCGCCATGCTTCAATGTCCGGTGATTGGTTCCTGCTATTTGCTCCTTGGATGCTTGGGGAGACTCCCCTTAAAGGTGTGCCGTATGCCCACTTTATGTCCTCGGACTACCGAGGATGTAACCATCCTCGGCAATGCTCCTTGGGTCCTGGGCTCTAAACTTTGGTCCTCGGACCTCGGATCATGGGGCGTCCTCGGCATGGGCCTCTGGGCCTGGCTTGGAGTGGGCCGGGGTTGCTGACTTATTCTGGCCCCACAATAGCCCCTCAAAATCATGCTGTCCGCATCCTCGGGCGGAAGGAGGATTTTGATATCCTCGGGCCTGCTTCGCGTCTAATCAAGTCTTATCCCTCGTCAGCGTTGGCGCCTTTTCAACTGCCCAAGGTGCGTTACTGGCGCTTCGATGTGCGTAACGTGTCTTGCATTAAATTCGGGCGGCTTTATGCTCCCCACGTTCAACGGGCAGATGACAATCTAACGGTGGAGATGCGTCTGGCACTTATGGGCGGGAAAACTTGCGCAGCTCTTCTTTCTAGGGTATAAGTACCCATTAGAGCCGTTTCTTCATTTTTCATTTGCAATCGAGAGCTCCTGCGCCTCTATTCTGAGTCCAGCCAAACTTCCACCTCCATCTCCAGCACAAAAAGCCAGTCCGAGGACTCCTCCTCATTTCTGTAAGTCTCTCTGTCTTTCTCTGAGCTTTCTCCCTCTCTACTCGTCCTTCTCTTTCATTCGTTCATCTTTTAGTCCGCTTAGGCGTCATCTAGGATGGGTAGACTTAAGAAGTTTGTTGGCACTGAGGAGGCGATGGAGAAATTCATCGCCGATTACAAGATACCAGCCAATGTGGGCTTAAGGTATTGTGAGGAGGGGGAGTGGTACCTCAAGAGGCGAGAGGGCAAAGTGGTGATTCCTGTCATTGCTTTCCTTGAAGGGGGGATGAGGATCCCCATGGGGCCAGTGATGAGGGGTTACCTCACCTACTTCCGGTTGACCCCCACCCAGTGCGCCTCCAACATGTTCAGAATTTTGGGCAGTGTGGACGCCCTTAATGAAAAGATGGGTCTGAGGCTGACCTATCACGATGTCAACTACTGCTACAATCTTCAACATTTGAAGAACAAGTCCTATTACATGAGGACGAGGGACGTCAGGGTCCGGCTTATCCAGTGCCTCCCCGAATCCAACAAGGGGATGAATGAGGATTTCCTCATCGTGTCCGGAGCGTGGCACGATGGCCTTCATTGTCCGACGACGGAGGGAGAACCAGGTGGGGCAATGGGAACAAAAGGGGATTTATAGATTCTAGCTTCTTTCTCTGCGTTATTTCTTCTTGTATTGTTTGGTTTCTAACCACGGACGTGTACTCTCTTTGCAGATCCGCACTCCTATGCGCGCCACTTCAACTTGATCAATAGGGAGGACTTGCAGAAGGTGCTCAGGTCGGCGGATTTCGAGGACGAAGAAGACCACCAAGTCAGAGTTGCGCACAAGATTCTGGGGTACGGTCCGCTCCAGAAGTCATTTGCGGCCCCGAAGTACGTGATCAGAGCAAAGGATCCTCGGCTGCAGAAAATAGCAGTGACCGAGGACGGGTTCGAGTTTCCCGAGGACACCTCCACTTCAGAAGGCGTCACAGTAGCAGTCCCCTCGTCTTCCCATTCGTTCCCAGAGACCGCGGAAGAGAACTTAGAGAGGGAAGGGGAACCTGTAGATTTTGGTACTGCCGAGGAGGATTTCAGCGTTTTCGAGCAACTTCATCAATCCGAGGACCCCTCTGGAGACTTGGGTGATCCTCGTCTAACCGAGGCAGACCTCTTCGCGTCACAGACATCTTCCCGGCGCAAGATGGGCTACAAGAAGAAGTACCAGCCAAGCCTGTCCGAACTACTAGAAGGGCAGCCGGGGAAGTCCAAGCCGAAGCTTCCTCCCCCATCTCCAAAGAATTGTCCTGTTCAGACCAGGTCGGCTTCAACACAATCCAAGCTTCCTCCTCCTCCGCCTCAGGCGAGCCCGTCGTCCAGGCACGAGCCTGCTGACCCTAAGCAGAACAAGGACAAGGGTAAGAGGACCCTTGAGGACAAATCTGGGCCCACGCGGGAGGGCGATGGCAATCAGCGGCCATCGAAGCAATTGAGGATAGGCCCCTCAACGCAGGAGAAACAGGTCGCTCCCCCGCCCGAGGTCCAGGCCTGGCTCCCCGCCCCGATGCTCCGCGGGGCTCCCTTGAGGGATGACTCCTCCCTCAGGGACTTTAAGGATGGCGAAGGCGCGTACGTGGCCGACGCTGTGGAGAGATGCCTGCTCCTGCCTGCGGACATGGCGGAGCTAGGAACCATGAGGAGCAGGGATGTCTTCCTCTGCCTTAAGCAGTATTTGGGGATGGTAAGACCTTAACACTTATGCTTTTTCTTGCCTTTTTCTTGCTTTCATTTCTTTTTGAGCTCGGCTAATTGCAACTTGTCTGTTTCGTTTGGCAGGCTGTACAGGCCACCTTCAGGCTGGAAGAGGCGGCCAATGAACATGGGAAGGCCATGGATCTGGAGCGCGATAGGCGCTTGGTGGCTACCAGGACCCTCAAGAAGTCGGAGGAGGACCTTGCCAAGGCCAGGGAGGAGCTGAAGGCAATGACCCAGGCTAAGGAAAGCGCAACGTCAGGCCTTGAGGGTGCCCAAAGGCAGGCCGAGACTCAGACAAAGCGTCTGGGTGAGGCAGAGAAGCAGTTGAAGCTCGCCGAGGATCAGATAGCTGGCCTGGCGAAGAAAGTGGCAGATGCCGAGGAGGCCAAGAGGGTGGCTGAATGGGCCAAAGGAGAGGCTGAGAGGGCCAAGCTTGAGGCAGAGCAGGGCAGGGAGGAAGCCTGGGCCGTTTAAGCAGGAAGCTAAGGAGGCAGCCTTCACTGCCGGGGCAGCTGAGACAGCAGCTGCCTACAAATCCCAAGTCCCTGGGGTATGTAGGCGCTACTGCTCTGAAACTTGGAGCGAAGCCCTCAGGCAGGCTGGAGTGGATGCTTCTTCTGACCTGTGGAAGGAGGAGAACGTGTACTACCCTCCTTTTATCCGCGAGACTGCCCACGATGGCTCTGAAGCCGAGGAGGCTGCTGTGGAAACTGCTGCTACTCCGGGCGAAGAGGCCTCGGATGCTGGGGTTACTGATGAGCCAATCCAAGGGAGCAATCCTCCCGTGGTGGTTGTGTTGAGTGATGGCTCCAACGAGGACGCGCCTCAGCAGGTTGTAGAGCCTTCCCCCGCTGCCCAGGTCTCTTCTGCCGAGGGGGCGGCTATTCCTGCTGTGCCTCTGCAGGCCATTCCCATTAGTCAGGGCTCAGGGGACCCTGAGGCAGCTACGGGCCAGCCACCCACTGAAGCAGCCAACTAGGCCCCATGGTCCTTCTGCCTGCTGCACTTCATTTCTGCATCTCTTTCCCTTTTTTTTTTTGCTTCATTTGTAATGCGACTTCTTGGGTGCAATTCCCTTGTGTTTAATGAAATGAAGACTTTATTTCCTTTTCTGTTTGTTGTGGCTATTTCCTCACTTGCACGCTATTCATTTTTCGTATAACTTTGACTTCAATTGTACCTCGGCCAATCGCGGCATTTGATAATTACAACGTAAGGTGGAATTTTGGAGTAGACACTTAGGATCTTTTAGAGTAGCTAGTTTCCCTTAGGCATAGGTCCGAGGACCCAGCAGTTCTATGGTTCTGTCTAACACTTAGTTTTCTTAAAGTGGTTAGTTTCCCCATGGGACTGAGTCCGAGGACTATGCAGTTCCCTGGTTCTGTCTAACTCTTAAGCTTTCTGAAGCAGTTAGTTTCCCCATAGGACTGGGTTCGTGGACCATGCAGTTCCTTGGTTCTGTCTAAAGCTTAGCATTCTTAAGTAGCTAGTTTCCCCAGGGGACTGAGTCCGAGGACCATGCAGTTCTGTGGTTCTGTCTAACACGGGTTTCTTAAAGTAGTTAGTTTCCCCATGGGAATGAGTCCGAGGACCATGCAGTTCCCTGGTTCTGTCTAACACTTAGTTTTCTTAAAGTAGTTAGTTTCCCCATGGGAATGAGTCCGAGGACCATGCAGTTCCCTGGTTCTGTCTAACACTTAGTTTTCTTAGAGTATTTAGGACGCGAGGCAAATAACTAAGATATGCTAACAATATGAATCAAAGTGACTTCTTTATTAATAGTAGTACCTTTTCAGGTTGTTTACATTCCATGGACGAGGTACAGGTTTGTCATCTAAATCTTCTAAGTAGTACGCTCCTATCCCCGCCACCGAGGTGATTCGGTAGGGGCCTTCCCAGTTAGGTCCGAGCTTTCCCCAGGAAGGGTTCTTGGCAGTTCCTACAACTTTTCTCAGCACCAGGTCTCCCGGTGCCAGTGGTCTGAGCTTTACGTTGGTGTCATATCCCTGCTTGAGCTTTTGCTGGTAGTAGACCAACTGGATCATTGCTTGCTCTCTTCGTTCGTCCACCATATCCAGGCCCCGCCCCAGCAGCTCATCATTGCTGCCTGGGGTGAAGGAGCTCGTCCTTAGTGTCGGGAAATTGGTTTCCAGGGGGATCACTGCCTCTGCGCCATAGGTCATGGCAAAGGGCGTTTCCCCTGTTGAGCGCCGGGGCGTAGTCCGGTATGTCCAGAGGACATGGGGCAGCTCTTCTACCCATCTCCCTTTGGCGTCATCCAGTCTCTTCTTAAGCCCGTTGACAATGACCTTGTTGACCGCCTCGGCCTGTCCATTCCCTTGGGGGTAGGCTGGCGTTGAGTACCTGTTTGTGATCCCAAGTCCGCAACAATACTCCCTGAAGGCCTTGCTATCGAACTGGAGTCCGTTATCCGAGATGAGGGTATGAGGGACCCCGAACCGCGTAATTATGTTCCTCCAAAGGAATTTCTTCACGTCTACATCCCTGATGTTGGCTAGTGGTTCGGCCTCGACCCACTTGGTGAAGTAGTACGTGGCCACCAACAGATACTTCTTGTTCCCCGGTGCCTTGGGGAAGGGTCCCACGATGTCCAAGCCCCATTGGGCGAACGACCATGGACTGGATAACGGATTGAGGACCCCTCTTGGCTGATGGATGTTTGGGGCGAACCTTTGACATTGGTCGCACTTCTTGACATATTCTTGGGCCTCTTGCTGCATTCCCGGCCACCAATATCCTTGAGTGATGGCTCGGTGAGCCAGGGATCTCCCCCCTGTGTGGCTCCCACATATTCCCTCGTGCAGCTCTTCGAGTAGTAATTCCGCCGCTCCGGGGTGGACGCACAGTAGGTATGGTCCAGAGTAGGAGCGCTTATATAGCTTGTGATCCTCGGACAACCAGAACCGAGGGGCCTTCCTTCTAACCTTCTCGGCTTCTGACTTGTCCTCGGGTAGGATATCTTCTTTTAGGAATCTCACTATGGGGTCCATCCAGCTGGAACCCACTTCAACCTGGTGGATGGGGATTCCTTCTCTTGGCACTTCGCTTGCTCTCCCCAGATGTTCCACGAGTATTATCCGGGGCAGATCCCCTGCCGAGGAGGTTGCGAGCGTGGCCAATGAGTCGGCATGGCTGTTCCCGCTTCTGGGGATATGAGTTAGGCTGTAGAGGCTAAACCCCAATCGCAAGCGCCTGACTTGGCCCAGGTATTCCTGCATTCTTAAATCCCTGGCCTCCATCTCCCCATTTACCTGGCCTACTACCAACCTCGAGTCCGAGAACATCTCTATCGACTTTCCTCCCATCCTTGTACCATGATCATCCCTTGTAGTAATGCCTCATACTCGGCCTCGTTGTTCGTGGCCGCGAATCCGAGCCTTAGGGATTTCTCAATGACATGATCTTCAGGGGATACTAGGACCAGCCCCACTCCGGACCCCCTTTGGTTTGCCGCGCCATCCACATACACTTTCCAACATGGTGCCTCTGGGATGGAGATTGCCCCAACTGATTTCCCATCACGGCTCTTATCCTCGGCCGTCACTTCTACGATTGGCTCGGCGAACTCGGCCGTCAAATCCGCCAGAACCTGGCCTTTTATGGAGGTTCGGGGCATGTACTTGACGTCAAAAGCCCCCAGAATTGTGTTCCACTTCGCGATTCTGCCCGTGTAATCTGCGGCCCGGAGCACAGACTTCAAAGGCAACTGGGTTAGGACAACCACGGTGTGAGCTTGGAAGTAATGGGGGAGCTTTCTCGTGGCGTGGACTACTGCCAGGATGGCCTTCTCTAAGGGTAGGTATCTCACCTCCGCTTCGTGCAGCGACTTGCTGACGTAGTAAACTGGCCTTTGGACGTCATTATCTTCCCGTATCAGTACTAGGCTCACCGCATGGGGCGCCACAGCAAGGTACGCGTATAGGACCTCGTCGACCTCAGGATGGGACATGATAGGCGGTCGGGAGAGGTAATCCTTGAGTTGCTGGAAGGCTTTGACACAATCCTCAGACCACTCAAACCCTTTCCACTTATTGATCAGGAGATAAAAGGGTCTACACCTGTCAGCCGACCTGGAAATGAACCGGTTCAGCGCCGCGATCATCCCAGTAAGCTTTTGGATCTCCTTGGGATTCTGCGGAGGCTTCATATTGTGAATGGCCTTGATCTGGTCAGGGTTGACCTCGATCCCACGGTGGGTGATCATATACCCCAGAAACTTACCAGAGCTTACGCCAAATGAGCATTTCGAGGCATTAAGGCGGAGCTTGTGCTCTCTCAGGACGCCAAATGTGCGGCCGAGGTCTTCCAAGTGCTCGGACACCAACTTGCTTTTCACCACCATATCGTCAACATAGACTTCGACGCTCTTGCCCAACATCGGCTCGAGCATTCTCGTCATCATCCTCTGGTAGGTGGATCCGGCGTTTTTCAGGCCAAACGGCATGACCTTGTAGTGGTAGTTCCCAATGGGTGTCACAAATGCCGTCTTCTCTCGGTCCTCCAAGGCTAGGGGAATTTGATGATAACCCTGAAAAGCATCCAGGAAGCTCATCCGAGGATGGCCTGCAGTCGCGTCTACTAGCTGGTCTATTCGTGGCATCGGGAAGGGGTCTTTTGGGCATGCTTTGTTCAGGTCTGTGAAGTCTACACAGACCCTCCACTTCCCACTTTTCTTCTTGACCACCACAGTGTTGGCCAACCATGTGGGGTAGAAGATCTCCTTGATAGCCCCCGCGTACTTAAGCTTATCGACCTCCTCCCTGATCGCATCAGCGTGCTCTTTCGACGGGCGCCGAGGTGGCTGCTGCTTGGGGATCGCAAATGGGTTGACGTTGAGGTGGTGACAGATGAAAGATGGATCAATCCCAGGGGCGTCGCAGGGGTCCCATGCGAACACGTCAAGGTTTCTCTTGAGGAATTCAAGTAACTCCTCCTTCTCCCGTGGAGGCAGCTGGATCCCGACCTGGAAAAACTTCTCCGGATCATCGCCAATTATCACCTTCTCCAGGTTCTCGCATTTAGCATCCTCGGCAGGTGCATCTGGAGGTGCCACCTGGGTCTTTGATTGCTATGAATTTTCCTCGGATGGGGCCGAGGACTGTGCATCGATCCGACGGGATATGGCAGCCACTGTGCAATGCCTAGCCGTGGATTGGCAACCTCGGATCTCCAGAACCCGGTCCCCTGACAGGAACTTCACCTTCTGGTGCAAGGTGGAGGCTACGCCATCCAGGGCGTGTAGCCAGGGCCTCCCTACGATGGCTGTGTAGGGAGAGTATGTGTCCACCACTATGAAGTTCGCCTCCACCACCACTGGGCCTGTCTGTACGGGCAGTCTGATCATGCCCTTTGGGATGACGAGCTTCCCATCGAAGCTCATTAGGGGGGAGCTATAAGGTGTGAGGTCTTCCTGCTTCAGCCCCAGCCCCTTGTAGAGGTCTGGACACATGACCTCGGCTGCGCTGCCACCGTCCACCATCACCCTTTTCACGTCGTAGCCCCCTATTCTGAGGGTGACGATTAGGGCGTCCTCGTGTGGTTGGATGGTCCCAATCTTGTCCTCCTCCGAGAAACTCAAGGCTGGGGGAGGATTCCTCCTGGACCTCTTTGGCCACGTCTTGGGGTCCTCGGCGGGCAGTTGGGCCACAGACAACACTCGCAAAGGGGGTGTGCCCGTCCTTCCTGGCGCAGCCAGGATTATATTGATCGTCCCGGTGGGTTGCCCCATGGCGGCGTCCCTCCGAGGCTCTTGGTAGGTCCGGTTTTGCTGGTTGCTGGAATGGTGAAGGAGGTGCTTCAGCCTCCCCTCCTGGACTAGCTGGTCCAGGTGGTTCCAAAGATCCCTGCAGTCCTCCGTAGTGTGTCCATGATCCTGGTGGTACTGGCAGTAGCGACTCTGATTGCGCCTTCCAGGTTCCCCAGCCATCTTGTTCGGCCACCTGAAGTACGGTTCGTCCTTTATCTTCTCCAGCACCCTGTGCACGGGTTCTCGGAACACAGCGCCTACCGTCTGTGCATGGGTCGCTCCAGAATGCCCACCGAAATCCCTCCTCGGACGGGCATTGTCATAACGGTCCGACCTGAAATCCCTTCTCTCCTGGGGGATAGCCTTCTCTTTGCCTTTGCCTTGCAGCATATCTTCCTCCACCCGCTTGTACTTGTCGATCCGATCCATCAGCTGCCGCACGCTGGTGGCCGGCTTACCGGTCAGGGACGTCCTCAGGCCGTGCCCCATAGGTAATCCATTCTGGAACGTGTTGATGGCAACAGCATCGTACTTGCCGTCCAGCTCGTTGTAGATCTCCCAATACTTGTCCGAGTAAGCCTTGAGGGTCTCCCCGTCACGCATGGACAGGGACAGCAGCGCGCTCATGGGCCGAGGAGGCCTGCTATTTGTGACAAAGCGGGAGCCGAAAGCCTGGGTTAGCTGCCTGTACGAGTCTATGGAATTCGTCCTGAGACCATTGAACCACCTCATTGCCACAGGTCCCAAGCTGGATGGGAAGACTTTGCACATCAGTGCCTCGTTCTTGGAGTGGACAGCCATCCTTTGGTTGAACTAGCTCACGTGCTCCACAGGGTCCGTCTTGCCGTTGTAAGCGATGAAGGTTGGCTGCTGGAGCCACCGAGGAAGCTCCGCGTCCTCTATACGACGCGTGAAGGGTGACTTGGAGAGCTGGTCTAGCGCCCTGCTCATGGCGTCGCCTCCTGAGTCCCTTGGGGTCGGGTTGGCACGCCTACGCCTCTGATAGCGCTCCTCCTCGTGGGAGAAAGTCTCGCTGAGGGGCGTCCTTGACCTTTGCCTGTACTCATCATCGCTTTCGTCGTCGGAGGGCGGGTCAGGGCTAGGTTCAGACCGTCTTCGTTGCGCACGGCGCAACTCCCTCTTTAGATCGTCTATCTCACGTTGCATGGCCACCTTATCGTCCCTTCTCCGGGAAGCGTGGCTGTGGGCCTCTTGTGAACGCGTGGCCTGGCCATCGTCGCGCTTCTGGGGAACGTGCCTGTCCCCACGGCTTTCGCTCGCCGTTGAAGTATGCACGCTTCCTTCTCGAAATCGCCTGTTGTCGTTCTGACCGCCCCTGGGGTCGCCATACTTACCCTGATGCCGTGACTTCGCCGGTTCAGGTCGATTGGGAGTTCCTTGGTGAGGGCCTGATCCTACCATGTTCGACTGTTGTCCTTACCAACGCACAAGCTCTTCCCACAGACGGCGCCAATTGTAGGGGGTGGATTCGAGCGCTCTCTAAGGATTTGAGAGAGTGGGCCCAAGCCCAGCTAACCCTTCAATAAATTTGTAGAGTATGGGCTCAAGAGCTAGGCCTCAGTAAAGAAGGCAACGGCCATGCATGGTTGTACGTGGTTGCTAATAACTAGAACGTGGGTTTGAATACACAATGTGGCTCCTCGGACGTGCCTTATAGAGTTGGAAATTCTTATTATCTCTTTTCAGAAGGCTTACAAGAGTTGAGAGAGAATACTTTGCTACAGTATTCCTTTTTCTCTGGTTTTTCGTCCGTCCCCTTCACAAGAGGGATTTTTACATTATATACTCCTCACTCAGTTGATCCTAGCCCTACATTTGTTGATCAATCCGGTTTCCACTCGAGTGCCTGTCCCATCAGCCGCATTCCCATACCTCCAGTGGGTTGCAGCGCTCAAGACGGCACTGTTCAAAGGTCCTGTCCTCATTAATGTGGTCAGAGCGTTAGTTGAGGGCATTTAATGTGGAGGTGACAGTTCGCCTGGGACTTGCTCCTCCGCCATGCTTCAATGTCCGGTGATTGGTTCCTGCTATTTGCTCCTTGGATGCTTGGGGAGACTCCCCTTAAAGGTGTGCCGTATGCCCACTTTATGTCCTCGGACTACCGAGGATGTAACCATCCTCGGCAATGCTCCTTGGGTCCTGGGCTCTAAACTTTGGTCCTCGGACCTCGGATCATGGGGCGTCCTCGGCATGAGCCTCTGGGCCTGGCTTGGAGTGGGCCGGGGTTGCTGACTTATTCTGGCCCCACAGAACTAATGAAATTTTCAAAAATATGAATGATCCAAAACTTGGAGCAATAAGTTAGGCTCCAAACATATTTGAAACTATCTTACTTTAATCTATTATGTGGCAACTAAAGAGACATTTCATGTATAGTTTTAGTGACAAGATTTTTTTAATGAGTCAATGACTTGTTAATCGCCACATAACGGGTTGAAAAAGATAAATTCAAACATGTTTGATGCCAAACTTTATCAAATATTTAACAAATATAAGAGCACATTTTACAATAAAAAATAGAATTGTGAAAAATAAAGTTATGTCTCTATAGTTTTTTTTTTTTTTTAAAGTGCATCATTGGACTAATTCAAATACTTGGGGGGGCCAACTCTTATTTTTCTAGACTAAATTTGAAAACATTAAAATAATTATATATATATATATATATATTTAAAAAAAAGTTCAAAATTTTGGGGGTCCATGGCCCCCCTACCCTTCAACATAGCTCCGCCCCTGATTAGAACCTATGTCCTTTCTACCAAAAAAAAAAAAAAAAAACCTAGAACCCACAAAAAGAGTATTGACTTTATTATTAACATTATATCTATAAATTTTTAAACAAAATGAGATTGGAGTATAACACTATAATTTTGCTGCATGTTTGCCATTGCTTGTGATATCATTTTTAAAGTATTTAGGCTCAATTTCATAAATAAAAATGCTTTTGTTTTCACTTTTTAGTTTTACTCTCTTGTTCTTCTAAAAAAAAGTTTTACTCTCTTGTAGTAGGCAAACGGGCGTAAGGTATAGCTAGTGACGTTGTGTCTTTTTGCACTATACAATATTAATCCAAACTAGTACCAAATTAGGAAGATATGCCTTGCTCCTTTACAGCTTATACTAATTATATTAGTGATTTACTTAATTTGCACCACTCTGCCACCATAACAACTATTTTAAATTGAAGTGATATGTATCAATTGAGTCTATGTAGGGCCCTTTTTTATATATATAAAAAAATAATAATAAATCAAGAAGGAAGTTTTACTTATATTATGCTAGGTAAGTTACACATGTACTCAATGACCTCATCCTCCTCTAAAACTTATAAGGAGAAGAGGTGTAAATTGAACTAAAACTTATTAGCAATAACCTCGGACAAAATGGGCTTTTGCCCTTTTCAACCAAACTAATTAGCCTTATGCCCTCCTTCCCAAACTAAATAGGAAAATACCCCTCTTTTAAAACTCGATTTTTGATAAATCGAGTTATAAAAAAAAAAAAAAAAAAAAAATATGGAGCCCTATAGCGGCGTTTTTAAGGACCTATAGTGACATTTTCAAGACCTATAGTGACGTTTTTTAACTCGACTTTCATTAAATCGAGTTATAGGCAATTTTTTTAATTTTTTTTACCTATAACTCGATTTCATATAAATCGAGTTACAAAACGCCACTATAGGTCTTGAAAACGTCACTATAGGTCCTTAAAAACGCCGCTATAGGACCTAACTCGATTTATCAAAAATCGAGTTTTAAAAGATGGGCATTTCCCTATTTATTTTGGGAAAGAGGGCATAAGGCTAATTAGTTTGGTTGAAAAGGGCAAAAGCCCATTTTGTCCCAATAACCTCATATTGTCCTTGTTTGCGATATCATTTTTTAAGTATTTGGTCTCATAATTTGTAGGTATTTCATAAATAAAAATGCTTTTGCATTTACTTTTCTAGTCTCTCCCCTTATCGAAGGCAAATGGGGTTAAGGTAGCTAGTGATTTTGTGCGTCTATTTGTACTATACAATTAATACAAACTAGTACCAAATTAGGAAGATATGTCTTGCTCCTTTGCAGCTTATATGAAATTATATTAGCGATTTACTTAGTTTACACCAATCTGCCACCATAACGACTATTTTAAATTGAAGTGACATGTATCAATTGAGCCTATACAGGGCCTTAAAAAAAATCAACAAGGGAGTTATACTTTTTTTTTTTTGAGAATGATGGCGTTTTACTTATATTATGATATATCATATTAAAAATTGGAACACTGATCATATTAAACTCGTTTCAATAAATGTAATTCACTAATTCTGGTGCATTTTTCTTTTACTATAATTAATAAAGAGGCCCTTCTTCTTGATAAATTGTTTCTAAATTTCTCTTATATTATAAAACCCTCGGATATCATAATAAGAAAATAATTAACCTTTATAGGAATAAAAACTCAAAATGTTTTGAAAATATAATAATACTGTGGGGTGGTCATATGACCTGCCTTTTGTTTTACCAAGCCATGCACGTAGGGTTTGCCACTATCTCGTGTATGTATATATATATATATATATATATATATATATATATATATATATATATTAATCCCAGTCTGTTTAGTATCAATGGTGCATCAAAATGTAAATGTTTTCAATTAGACATGCACAATGACAATTTGGGTTTTGCATCTATTATTTATTATTATTATTTTTTTGGAGGGACCATAATTTGACTCCTTACAACCATTTTAAAAACAGACCCGTGTGGTGTGACGTTGAAAGCCATGGTCATGAGTTCGAGTCACGGAAGTGTCATTGTGAGGGAGAGACTGTTAGGAGGACCACAATTTGACTTCCTACTACCACTCTAAAAAATAGCCCGTTTGGTGTGATAATGATTTTAAAAATTGGACCGAACTGGTACCTAATTCCCTATTTTGAGGTGAAATGACATAGTTCACCGTTCGACAATTTTCATGTTGATTAAAGAAAAGAGTACAAGTGTTTTAACCGGAGAAAAGTAGTTTGTCTTTTACTCTAGAGTTTTAATAAGCAATGTTAGTAACACAGTTTTATTTATTTTTTCTTAATTTGTTAAGGTGTCAACCATCAAGTTATAAAAATTTGAATAGCATCCTTATCATATAGATTTATTATTGAAATTTTACTATGCATTATTCACGACAAGTTATACTAACAATTACTAAAAAAAAAGCAATCGTGAAAATTATTATGTTGCTATATTTATTTAATCTTTAATTTATTGATGCATTAATGAGATATAAACTTGGGGGAGGCAAGCGTGTGGGGTAATTGATGTGACTTAGATTTCTAAGTTGAGGGATACAAAGAGAAGGGCCACGTGTGCTGTGGGGGACTCTTATATTGAGGAGTAAACGCGGGGTTAGACTTAGACGTGTGGAAGGGACCAAAAAATCCTCACCACCACCACCTATTTCTACTAACATCAGTTATTACTCCCTACTAATGTGGCAATTCGGAAACTCAAAGAGGAGCTTTTATTACACACAAAACTGTTTTACACACACCAGATTGAAATTGTGACTTTTTAAAGCATGTGAAAAATAATTTGTGTGTAAAATTTTTTACTCAAACTCAAAACACTAGTCACTTTTCCTTTCCTTTTTGCAAATTCAAAGATGTTGTTGTTATTGTCAGCAATGTCATGTGTTATTGTTCTAAATTTAAGGTACTTTCTCAAATATAATATAATGATGTATTATTATTATTATTATATTATATAATTGAAACACACCCACAATACACAAACTAATCTGGTCATATAGTAGGAAGAGAGAGAGAGAGAGAGAGAGTTTAAAAGCTAGGGGTCGTGTCATACAAATAAGCAACTATACCCCACGATGCTCCCCCCACCTTGTCTTGATCACTTATTGGCAAATTTTTTTCGAGTCCCCCATTTATGTATCCAACACGTGGTTGTCTTTAACGTGTCCAAAGTGGACCTCCGTGCCTCCCTTCTCCTCCTATATAAACCTCTACATCTCCTTCTCCTCTCCCCTCAAATCTCACACATCTCTCTCTCTCTCTCTCATTGTCAATCTCACACTCTTTATTCCCTCATACAAAACCAAACCAAAAGCAAACAACCAACTCTCACATCCCAATAAAAGACTCAAACACATACAATCTCAATTGCTTCTCTCTCTCTCTCTCTCACATAAACCATTCCAAGTATACCATTTCCACTATTCCTAAAATAAACAACCATGGCTTCATCTCCTGCAGGAACATCTTCTAGCACATGGGTTAAGCCTAGATTATTATCTTCTTCTTCATCTTCTTCAAGGTTGGGCTCTTTTTCAAGCACCATCTCCTTGAAGAACAGGCCCACCACCAAAAAGCCCATTCACACAACTTGCTCTCTCCAAACACTACAATTCCCTAGACAGTCAAATGGTATTGCGACTCCCACCACTCGTCCAAAAGACAACAAACCCAAGACCTTGCCCTCTCCTTCTTTTCCTTCGACTTCTTCAACAGCTAAAAAATGTGAACCCCAACAATGGAATCTCTTACAAAGAGCTGCAGCCATGGCCTTGGATGCTGTGGAATCTGCTTTAGTCTCAAGTGAGAGTCAACACCCACTTCCCAAAACTGCAGACCCAAGAGTCCAAATTGCAGGCAATTTTGCTCCAGTACCAGAGCAACCAGTCCAGCACTCTCTCACAGTCACAGGCAAAATACCAGACTGTGTACAAGGTGTCTATGTTCGAAACGGCGCGAACCCACTTCACGAACCTGTTGCTGGACACCACTTGTTCGATGGAGATGGAATGGTTCATGCAGTTCAATTCAAAGATGGCTCTGCTAGCTATGCTTGCAGGTTCACTGAAACACAACGCTTCGTTCAAGAACAAGCTATTGGTCGTCCTGTTTTCCCAAAAGCCATAGGTGAGCTTCATGGTCACTCTGGCATAGCTAGGCTACTCCTTTTCTACGCTCGTGGACTATTTGGACTTGTTGATCAAAGCCATGGGATTGGAGTGGCTAACGCTGGGCTTGTTTATTTCAATGGCCGACTTTTGGCTATGTCTGAAGATGATTTACCATACCAAGTTCGAATCACTCCCTCTGGTGACCTTAAAACTGTTGGGCGTTATGATTTCAATGGTCAACTTGACTCAGCAATGATTGCTCACCCAAAACTCGACCCTGTCTCTGGAAACCTCTTTGCTCTAAGCTACAATGTTGTCCAAAAGCCTTACCTGAAATACTTCCACTTCAAACCAGATGGGACAAAATCACAAGATATTGAAATCCCTTTAGCTCAGCCTACTATGATGCATGATTTTGCAATCACTGAGAGGTTTGTGGTGATTCCTGATCAGCAAGTTGTGTTCAATCTCCCCGAAATGTTTAAAGGTGGCTCTCCGGTTATGTATGATAAGAACAAGATTGCGAGGTTCGGGGTTTTGGACAAGAATGCCACTGATGCTTCGGAGATTAAATGGATTGAAGCTCCTGATTGCTTTTGTTTCCATCTTTGGAATGCTTGGGAAGAGCCTGAGACTAATGAGGTTGTTGTAGTTGGGTCTTGCATGACTCCAGCTGACTCCATTTTCAATGAATGTGAAGAGAGTTTGAAGAGTGTTTTGTCTGAAATTAGGCTCAATTTGAAGACTGGCAAGTCCACGCGCCGCCCCATCATACCGGAGGCCGAGCATGTGAACTTAGAGGCCGGTATGGTGAACCGGAACAGGCTTGGAAGGAAATCCCAGTTTGCATATTTAGCACTTGCTGAGCCATGGCCTAAAGTTTCAGGTTTTGCCAAAGTAGACCTTTTCACTGGTGAAGTGAAGAAGTACATATATGGAGACCAGAGGTTTGGTGGTGAGCCTTTGTTTCTTCCCAATGACCCCAATTCAGAGAATGAAGATAATGGCTATATTCTAGCTTTCGTGCATGACGAAAAGGAGTGGAAATCAGAGCTTCAAATTGTTAATGCTAAGAATTTGAAGCTAGAAGCCAGTGTTGAGCTTCCATCCAGAGTTCCCTACGGTTTCCATGGAACCTTCATAAACTCAAAGGATTTAGAGAAACAGGCCTAATGTTAGGCTATCTGAATTTCTCTGCGATGCTCATGGATGATTTTTCATCCATGTTTGTAGATTATTAGTAAATTGTAGGAGAGATTTACCAGAGGGATGCTTTGCAGATATGTCCCCGGAATCTCCTCCTCTGTTTACAGTGACAGTTTCATCCTTTTTTTTTGTTTTGGTTATTCACATGTGAAAGGTTTTGGGGGACCAGCTTGTAGCTTTTGGGTGTTGGTAGAATTTGAGCTCAGCTGGTTTCTGCTTATTCTTTCACTTATGTGCATGTTAAAAGTACACATTTACAAAAGAGAGTGTAATCTCTTTGTCTATATATATCTCTCTCTCTGTAATTCTCTGTTTCACTCTGTTGTAAAATACCATACTTCATAACAATATCAACTTGCCTTCTAATGTCCATTATCCATATCTTTGTTCATAACATGTACTCTTAATTTTTAAAGTTTAAGTTTAGGCCACAAGCGATTTTAGTCCCCCTTAGATGGCATGACTAAACTAAAAATTGACAAATTGACACGTCTTCACTCTATTAGACACATTAAAACTAAAAGCAATCATTTAAAGTGTTGTAGGAACTAAAAACGATAATTTTACATTTTCAAAGACTAAAATTGTTCATAGACTAAAGTTTAGAGACTAAAAATGTATTTTTGGCCTTTAAAACTTAAGTGGTAAATTGCTTTTGTTCATTGTTAAAAGGCTTAATATACTCTTCAAACATAAAAATTTATGCCATGGGCAATATTAGATACTAAGGGCCCGTTTGGTAATGTTGTTTTAGTAATGTTGTTTGTATTTTTTGAAAATACGTGTAGGTGAAAAACTGTGTCGAAATACATGTAATGTTGTTTAAAAAATGAAAACATATGTTTAAACACATGTACTAAACGGCCCCTAAAATTTTAAGTGTTCGTTATGAGCCCTTATATGATGATCACTTAAAGTTTTATAGGGAGACTAAAATTTAAAGACCTCCAATGTATTTTGACCATTAAAAAGTTTAAAAATGTTAAGTTGGCTCTACAGCCTCTTTGGTAACTTTTGTGCAGCCTCTTTGGTAACTTTTGTATGAAGGAATAGAGAGTGTCAGGCTTTCAATTTTTCTAAACATAATCAACTACCGCCACTTTAGTGTTCTTAAACCCCAAGAAAAGAAAAGAGAAAAATAAAACACGTTATTCATGATGTATATCAAGGAAGAAGGGAAAGGAATGGACCAATTAGCATCAACCGTATAAGACAGCCGACAATTGTCAATTAGTCTATTTATGTTGATACGCAACACTTCGTCTAGTCTTCAATATTTACAACATATGGGAGAATTAAAATCGAAGTACGTTGACACACTGCTGCTAAATCCTTATAATTTTTCGATCAAACACTCTAAAAAGGTCATCGAATTCCATGATAATACTTTGCTAGTTCTGTTGCCAATGGGGAGGTTGGAATTTGATAGTGGCGATGAGTCATGGGTGGTTCCCCTCAATTGTTAGGTTCTTAAAAAGCACCAATCAGAGCAAGAAACATCATATTTCTAGTGACTGAGGAATCGGACAAAAACCAACACTTTTCAAGTTGAGGAAATAACTTATAAGCAAGATATTACGTATGGTAATTTAAGTCAATAAAAAGTCTATTCTCAAACATGGAAAGGGTATATTCTAAGTCAACTTTGCCAAGTGCTCGACAGTAGCTTGACTTTGCTGTAAATTAGATTTTACAGTTACAATTAGAAATAATGATTTGTAAGAAAGTTTTTGAAATTGTAACAATATCAAATCAATCTTATTGGTATAATGTCATCGACAAATAAATTGATGCATAGAAATCATGCCCATTTGTTGCAAGGTATTGACTTTGCTATACATTATACAAGTTGCGGTTTATCCAAGAGACTCAATCATTGGGGAAGCTAGCTCACTCCCCATCTTGAATTGCTATGGTGCTCAGAGGGACCATCCCAAACAAACAAGTTTTCCAAACAAGTGTGGTTTTTCATCATTTCATACGTCTTTAAAATGGAAGCCACAGTGATAGATAGGCCACTAAAAAACTTTGGGGAATATTGTGTTATGGAGGATCGGGATTGTTCACCGTTCATTGGGTTTTTTGAGTATGGGGTTTTCGAGTGTTAGAGAGCATAGAGTCTTTTCTAGTTTGTTCACTGGTTGCCTAAGACAACTTGCCTTGAGGTTTTCTTCACTCTCAGTGCGGGCTCAATCGTGCTCTCATTTTGTTTTTTATATTGAGAAGCAATATGTCCCTTATGCTCAGTGAGGTTGAAATCAATATAAGGCTATCTGAGTCAGGATCCAAGTCATCATATCCTCTCTCTCTCTCTCTCTCATTTTAAGTGGAGAATGAGAATTCAACTCGACTTACATTTTAACAGGGGGATTCTACTTGGAACATTAGAAAATGTCATTTAACTTAGAGGTCATTAACAATTTCCTCATTTTCTTTTCACTATTCCTCGGGTCTCTCTTGAAACTTGAAAGTATAAAGAAATGAAATGAATATCTTCTAGCACAATAAATCCCTTTTATCGTAATGTAGACATCCTATTTCGCAACTTACATTTAACCTCATCGCAATAGTTCTCAGTAACGCAAGATTCAAGAGAACTTGAAGTATTTTCAGAGACCCTCAAAAACCCTCAAGAACTGAGAGCCAAAATGTAAGCAAATAAAAGATTGTTCAAAATCATGCTGAAACTTACTTCCTAGTATGGTTGACAAAATCACAATTTGGATCATACTATCCCACCTGACTAAAATGATTAGGATCATATGAGGATCACATGAGGATCACATTTTTTACAGGATCTTATAGGATCATATAGGATCCTACCAATCCCATTGAAAACTAAATTTTATTTTATATTATCATCATTTTGAGTGTTCTATTTGAATTTTGATTATTGTAGGCATGAGTATATATTGTTAGCATAAGGGATTTGAACTTTGATAATCTATAATAAAATTTGTATCTTACATGTTATGGTGGCTCTAAATGGAATTCTTCTCAATTTTTATTGTTTTCTCTTTTGTTCATTCTTATGTCATGTTGTCTACTTTAAGTACCTTAAAATAATTGACATAGTTGCATTAAGTAGAACTCTATTGTCAATGTTTCAAAAGGTTTATAAATTAATTACTTCGATTAGAATTTACAACCAGGTGTTTCTTGAAATTTTTTCTTTAAAAAATAAATTCAATTATTTATTTTATATTATTTAATAATTTAACATATTTTTTTATAAAATAAAAATTGGGCCTTATCTATTGTGCTTATACTAAGTGTCTCAATATAAGTATTACAAGTTACATGTCATAATTTTGTTATAAGACTCATTATAATTACATTAAAATTATTAATATAGTTTACTTTAAATTAAACTCTATATATTATCTGAAAAGAAAAAAATAAAAACAAATCTATTCACAGTGCAAAAAAGAGGAGGTGGTACATAACTCAACACCTTATGACATGAAATGACGATAGCCATGTACCATAGTGTTTAAGGAAGACCTCAAATCCAAATTGTTGGGTACACGTGACACCCTTGGATTCCAGCCCACATGCATTGTCAAAGCTCATTTATGAGCTTGCTTCCTCAAGCTTCCAAAGTCAGCTTTTGGTTTAATGCAAAGCTGAGCAAAGCTGAGCAAGTGTGTCTAACACGTTGAGGAGAAAAGAAGGAAAAGAAAAGAAAAGGCCATTCAGCCAAAGAGTGTGATTGAGAGAGAAACACACTGAGGAAGAGCTGAAGCTAGAGAGCCATTCGGCCATTGTGAGAAAAACACAAGTGAGAGCTTCAGGAGGTGTAGTCCGAAGAGATAGAGAGAAACATAGTGAGAGTGTGAGAGAGTGAAAAAAAAAAAAAGGAAACATTTTTTTTTTGCTCAAGTTACACACAAGGAAGATAAATTAGTGGAGTTCTCATGATGTTTTTGAGTGCTACAACCATGGAGAGTTGGAGTATTTAGAGGAAGATTTTGCTACTGGCTTTGTGGTGAGATTGTATTTATTCCTTGAGATTTATTTATTGTATATCCAATTTATTGTGGACTCAAGTTTAGCATAAACTTCATAGTTGTAATCTCTATTTCATAGTGGATATTTTTCGGAGCTACCCCGTGGTTTTTCCCTCTACACTTGAGGATTTTCTACATAAGATTTGGTGTTCTTGTGTGGTTGTGTTTATGTGGTGCTTGCTGGAATTTTTTTGTTTCCATAATATTGCTATTGCTTGGTAGTCATTAATTTTAATTCACACATAGACATTGAGGGGATTAGGATTTTCCCTAACAAGTGGTATCAAAGCTATTGGTTGCTTGGGTTTGACTGTCTTGTGTTGGATTAAATGGAGAATATGGGTATGAATACTATGGTTAAACTCTCGGCGTCGAATTATTTGATATGGAAGCTGATGATGGAGGATGTCCTTTATTGCAAGGATTTACATGACCCTATTGAGGGTGATTGTGCCAAGCCTAGTGATATGTCAGATAGAGACTGGGAGAAATTAAATAGAAAAACTATCGGGTGTATTAGACAATGCATCGATGTTAGTGTTTTTCACCATGTGTCTCAGGAAACAAATGTAGAGGCTCTTTGGGAAAAATTAAGGAGTCTTTATGAAAGAAAGACAGCTTAAAATAAAGCTTTTATTGCTAGAAAGTTTGTGAATTTGAAGCTTAAGGAGGGTAAGTCCATTGCCGAGCACCTTAGTGAGTTCCAAGACTTGGTTAATCAGATGGTTACAATGAAGCTAGTAATAGATGATGAGTTGGAAGCTTTATTGCTTCTGAGTTCCTTATCTGACAGTTGGGAGACTTTGGTAGTGTCACTTAGTAATTCTGCTCTGAATGGTGTGTTACAACTTGCCATGGTTAAAGATAGTTTTCTTAATGAAGAAACTAGAAGAAAAGATATGGGCAAGGATATTGTACATGCTTTTGTCACAGAGAACAAGGGGAGAAGTAAGAGTAGAAGTTCTAAAGGGCGAGGTAAATCCAAAAGTCAGTTAGAATCAAAAGGAAAATTCAAGTGCTTTTATTGTGATAAAGAAGGTCACATAAAAAGGAACTACAAGGCTTGGAAGAACAAACAGAAAGAGGATAAAAATCAAAAAGGGTGGATGATGAGAACACTGCTGCTGTTATAGTGTTGGAAGATGAGGTCCTAGCCATAGGACAAGATGATTGTTGTACAGTTTTAGATCCTTATGTTGAATGGGTGATTGATTCAGCTGCTTCCTGCCATGTCACTCCAAGAAAGGAGTCATTCACTTCATACAAAGCGGGAAACTTTGGGAGAGTGAAGATGGGCAATGATAGTTATGCAGACATTGTGGGAATTGGTGATATTTGTGTTAGGGCTAACACTGGATACTCCTTGATTTTGAAGGATGTGAGACATGTTCCGGATATTTGCCTAAATTTGATTTCCACTCATGTTCTTGATAAAGAAGGTTATGACAATTATTTACGTGATGGAAAATGGAGGCTTAGCAAAGGATCATTGGTGTTTGCTAGAGGGACGATTTGTTGTACACTTTACAAGACACAAGTAAAGTTGTGCAAGAATGTTGTTAGTGCAGCTCAGGAGGATTCTTCGCCTAACTTGTGGCATAGGTGGCTGGCTCACATGAGTGAAAAAAGGGTTGCAAATTTTGGCAAAGAAGTCTCTCATTCCCTTTGCCAAAGGTACGTCACTAAATCCTTGTGACTTTTGTTTATTTGGTAAACAACATAGAGTTTCATTTAATATACCCTTTACTAGAAAACCCAATGTATTAGATCTTGTTTATTCTGATGTATGTGGTCCCATTAATGTTGAGACTTTAGGTGGCAATAAATATTTTGTTACATTTATTGACGATGCTT
The DNA here is from genome assembly GCA_019022515.1 of Quercus aquifolioides. NCBI lineage: Eukaryota > Viridiplantae > Streptophyta > Magnoliopsida > Fagales > Fagaceae > Quercus > Quercus aquifolioides. The sequence goes on from CM032333.1 coordinate 76,596,632, forward strand.
CATGAAAGGTGTAGGTTTATGTTTTGAAAATAAAAGACTAGGTATTTGAGCACTTCAAGAAATTCCATGCCATGGTGGAAAGAGAGAAAGAGAAGCCTTTGAAGTGTCTTCGTAGTGATAACAGAGGTGAATACACATCTAATGAATTCAAGAGTTACTGCTCCAAGAAAGGCATTAGACATGAGAAAACAGTTCCTAGTACCCTACAACAAAATGGTGTGGCAGAAAGGATGAACCGCACTATTGTTGAGAAGATCAGATGTATGTTGAGAATGGCTAATCTACCTAAGTTATTCTGGGGTGAAGTTGTTGTGACTGCATGCTACCTAATTAATAGATCTCCATCAGTTCCTTTGGATTTTGATATTCCAAAAAGAGTATGGACAGGGAAAGATTTTTCTTACTCTCACTTGATGGTATTCGGGTGCAAGGCATTTGTTCATGTGCCTAAGGAACAAAGATCAAAGCTTGATAGCAAATCCACTCCTTGTATATTTGTTGGATATGGAGATGTAGAATTTGGCTACAATCTATGGGATCCAAAAGAAAAGAAGATGATCAGAAGTCGAGATGTAGTTTTTCATGAGAATGAAAACTTGGCGGATTTTGAGAAAACTGAGAAGCCTAAAGCTACAATTGAAGGTGTTCTTGATCTTACACCTACCTCTTCTTCCTTAGATAATGCCACAAATAGGGAAGAGGTACAAGATGAGAATTATGGTGATGAACCAATTGAATTTGATGCTGATGAGCCAGCAAGTGTTAATGGTGATGATGTGACAGATACAGATGGTGTTGAGTAGGGGGAGCAACCTCTTCCACTAGAGATGGTAGAACCTTAGGTGAAAAGGTCTACTAGAGAGCGTTGTCCATCGACTAGATACCCCATTTCTGAGTATACTATGATTACTGAAGAGGGGGAGCCAGAAAGTTTTCAAGAAGTATAGTCTCATAAGGATAAGCAAAGTTGGTTGAAGGCTATGCACGAAGAGAAGAATTCTTTGAACAAGAATAAGACTTATGACTTGGTGGAACTTCCTAAAGGCAAGAAGGTACTGAGAAAAAAATGGATGTTCAAGCTAAAGAAAGATGGTGACAAGTTAGTGAAGTATAAAGCTCGATTGGTGGTTAAGGGTTTCAGTCAGAAACAAGGAATTGACTTTGATGAGATATTTTCTCTAGTAGTCAAGATGAGTTCCATTTGAGTAGTTCTAGGATTAGTAGCTAGCTTGGATCTTGAGCTTGAGCAGCTTGATATGAAGACAGCTTTTCTTCATGGTGATTTGAAAGAAGAAATCTACATGGATCAGCCAGAGGGATTCAAAATCAAAGGGTAAGAATACATGGTTTGCAAGTTAAAGAAGAGTTTGTATGGCTTGAAGCAAGCTCCAAGATAGTGGTACAAGAAGTTTGACTCATTCATGGTGGGTCACGGGTACACAAGGACAAATGCAGATCATTGTGAGGTTAGAAAATTTCCCAATGATAAATTTGTTATTCTTCCGCTATATGTAGATGATATGTTGATAGTAGGACAAGATGCAGGTGTGATTGAAAATTTAAAGAAGGACTTGTTCAAGTCATTTGATATGAAAGACTTGGGTCCAGCAAGACAAATTTTGGGTATGCAGATTTTGCGTGACAGGAAAGCTAAGAAGCTATGGTTATCACATGAGAAGTATATTGAACGGGTTCTTGAAAGGTTCAATATGAAGCATGTCAAGCCAGTCAGTACACCTCTTGGGGCTCATTTCAAGCTAAGAAAGAAATATTGTTCATCATCCAAGAAAGAGAAAAAAGACATAGCATCAACTATTTATTCCTCAGTAGTTGGGAGTTTGATGTGTGCTATGGTTTGCACACAACCAGATATTGCTTATGCAGTTGGTGTTGTTAGCAGGTTCATGGTTAATCCTGATAAAGATCACTGGGAAACAGTGAAGTGGATTTTCAGGTATTTGAGGGGTAGCTCTAAATTGTGTTTAACTTTTGGTGATTCTAAACTAGTTTTGGAGGGTTATGTAGATGCAGATTGGGCAGGTGACCTTGATGGTAGGAAATCTACCTCAGGGTATTTATTTACTTTTGCAGGGGGTGCTGTATCATGGCAGTCAAGATTGCAGAAGTGTGTTGCCTTATCTACAACTGAAGCTGAGTATATTGTAGCTAATGAAGCAGGTAAAGAGATGCTTTGGTTGAAATGGTTTCTCCAAGAATTGGGTTTGAAGCAAGATGGGTATGTAGTTAATTGTGATAGTCAGAGTGCTGTAGACTTGAGCAAGAATTCTATGTACCATTCACACTAGAAGCACATTGAGGTGAGATATAAATGGTTGAGACTAGTTGTTGAACAGCAGTCATTTGAATTAACGAAGATTCACACAGATGAAAATCCAGTAGACATGTTAACTAAGGTTGTGTCTAGAGAGAAGCTAAAGCTTTGTGTCGGGTTGGCCGCATTGAATTCTAACTAAAGACTTGGGTTGAAGATCTCCTCCATAATGTGCTAGAGGGGGAGATTGTTGGGTACACGTGACACCCTTGGATTCCAGCCCACATGCATTGTCAAAGCTCATTTATGAGCTTGCTTCCAAAAGTCTTCAAGTTAGCCATGCCTCTTAATGAGCTTGCTTCCTCAAGCTTCCAAAGTTAGCTTTTGGTTTAATGCAAAGCTGAGCAAGTGTATCTAACATGCTGAGGAGAAAAGAAGGAAAAGAAAAGAAAAGGCCATTCAGCCAAAGAGTGTGATTGAGAGAGAAACACACTGAGGAAGAGCTGAAGCTAGAGAGCCATTTGGCCATTGTGAGAAAACACAAGTGAGAGCTTTAGGAGGTGTAGTCCGAAGAGATAAAGAGAAACACAGTGAAAGTGTGAGAGAGTAAAAAAGAAAAAGGAGACATTTTCTCTTTGCTCAAGTTACACACAAGGAAGATAAATTGGTGGAGTTCTCATGGAGTTTTTGAGTGCTACAACCATGGAGAGTTGGAGTATTCAGAGGAAGATTTTGCTACTGGCTTTGTGGTGAGATTGTATTTACTCCTTGAGATTTATTTATTGTATATCCAATTTATTGTGGACTCAAGTTTAGCATAAACTTCATAGTTGATATTTTTTGGAGTTGCCCCATGGTTTTTCCCTCTACACTTGAGGGGTTTCCACGTAAGATTTGGTGTTCTTGTGTGGTTGTGTTTATGTGGTGCTTGCTGGAATTTTTTTGTTTCCATAATATTGCTATTGCATGGTAGTCATTAATTTTAATTCACACATAGACATTGAGGGGATTAGGATTTTTCCCCAACACAAATACATACCCACAGTGGAAGTAAACATCTTAGGAACATAACCATTTTCGGAGGGCCACTTTGCAAAGATTAGGGATTCAATTTTTTGAGCCCTAGCTTAGGCTAGGGTGAAGGGTAAAGAAGGGAGGATTGAAAGTAATACTCCTTTTGAGAGTTATCAATATTTATCAAATATGTTCCTATCTATCAGAACGCTATTGGATCAAATGACAGATATATTGGTAAGATAGAAACTTTAAAAATAAGGATTGGGTTGCGTTGTAGGTATGACTTTGGTTAAGTAAATTGACACCATGATTTCCATTTGCTTTGCAGGGGTGCAAGTCCTTGCTTTTGTGCTTTTTGGACTTGCAATCCTCTTGTTGAGTAGGCAAAGATTTACCTTCATGGAATAGATGATGGAGTTGCCCACTGTTTGGGTAACCCTCTTCTACCCATTTGAGTTAAGGACCTAGTAGTTAACTAAGAAGGAGGCTCTGAGGAAGTCAGAGTAGGAGAGTGAAGTGCACCGTCTCATGCTTAACTCATATGCATGGGTCATGCCCCCTTTGGGAAGTACAACTCATCCAAATGGATCAAAGACGAAGGATTTGGGAGTCACCTCCTAGTTTAGGTCCAGGAACCAAATTGGATTTTTTTGGCCATTTACTTACATGCATAGGTCTACATATCAGATTATGAGTTTGGAGCTTAAGTACGGCTTGGGAATGTGTTAGGCACTTAAGATCACCTGGCTTGTGGGCTGACCTCTATTTTATGTTCACAGGTCATATTTAATTAAAGAGTTTATTAAAAGAGCTCTAATGCTTAACCTTAAACATACATTATTCACTAAATGAAAAGAGCACACGCAACATGTTAAATATCACACTATAACAAAAAAAGAAAGACATTAAATAACAATAAAACAAATACTATTAATATAAAAAAAAAGGAAAAATACAAATAAAATAAACACACAAGGAAAAATTATCATATTAAACCTAACATGGCAAGATTGACAAAATAAAATATGGAAAGTAAATAAATATATTTAAATAACCTAAAATAGAGTCAAACAAAATCAAGCAACACGTGAAATACAATTAATTAAATATAACAAGAAATTCTGCCCAAATCTAGGTTCAGTTTGCGTACGCATACTTAACCATGGGTATGCATGTTTGAAAACATGTGCGCAAATACTCGAGTATGCGTATGCATCCTTAGCAAAGAAGCCATAAAAATCACATTTTGCAAGTTGTAACAGACAAAGATATAGCATGTGAATCAAACAAGCATGTTAGAAACCTTAAACACTAAACTAATATAAAGCAAAAAAAAAAAAAAAAAAAAAAACATCAATATAAACAAATAAACAGGAAACAAAACAAATAAATATACTAAACTAATAGAAAATAAATAAACATGTTAAACTTACATAGAAACTAAAAATAACAACATAAAAATAGTAAGAACTTATTAAAATAAAACCAAGGTCGGATTAATATAGATAAAAAGGTCATAACATCAATCAAATATGATTAGAACACTTAAGATAACATCAAACAAAGAATCATGTGAATCCTATGTAGCAAAGTGGGAAATCATAGAAAGGAGACTCACCTTGCTTTAGAATCACAAATTTGAGATTATTTAATAGACTCCTTAGTGCCTACAATACTAAGATTAAATTGAGATTGCAAGAGAAAATATAGAACACAATAGAACTTAGTTAATCACAACTCAAGAACAAGATTATAATTGAAAAGGTTTGAAAACAATTAGAAAAACAAACTTTCTACCTTAAAACTAACTAAAGAGAGGTTTTTTGATGATTAAAAAAACATGCTCACTATTGTGTGGGAGTTTAGAAAAGATAATTAGGGTTTTAGAAAACAAGGTGGCACTCTCTCTAGTTAGGGTTTGGATTGGAGACATAAGGTTGGTATTTAAACGTCAAAACTACAGTTTCAGGGCTTTTAGAGGCCTTTGAACGTTTCCAATGGTCTAGGATTTGACCCCTCATCAAATAGTGATGTTTTGGGGGGTGCAAAACTCAAGAAAACCTCGAAATGAGCTTGCGTATGTAGGTTCGAGGCATTTTTATACATGCTTCCCAAAAACCTTGATTTCAACCACACTATTAGTCCGATTTCAAACGGCCATACAACACTCAATATAAATCTAAATTATGAAAAATTTATGTTCAAATTGAAGCCCAGGATGTATAATTTCTAATGAAATAAATCTCACTCAAAAATTATTTTTGGGTCCAAAGTTATGGTAAAACATGTGAGCAAAGGTCATTGTTTAACATCGTTTTCAAAGCGATTTGAGCACTTTTAAGTTATGACTACTTCCAAACTATTGTAAACTTTTTAATTACCTTTGGTTGAAATATGTCAAGCTCATCATTGAGGCCGACGACCAAAGTTTATTAACAAGTACAAAATAAGGTGTCTACAAAGAGTGTTTGCAAAATCCCTAATTCAAATTGAAAATGTATAGGTGCTGAGGATTCAACTTCTCTTAGGGGTAGGTTACTATGCAAGAAAATAGTAATCTAACTAAGATCAATCATAAAATGTTTCAAGAAATTTGAATGAGTTCATTATTAAAAAAAAAAAAAAAAAAGCTTATAACCCTTACATATGCAAGGATGCAAATATCTATATAATTATACACATAAACATTTATACATAATAAGTAATAGAGTATATTCATCTATAGTATTACATAAAAGTATAATAAATTCTTTTTAAAAAATGTTTGTTAGGGTCATATTTTCTATGTAATTGGCTAATCCTTTAACAAAATGCACTTTACTTGTAATTGGGTAGATCTAAGTTAGGTTTAATGTATCAAAAAGTATGTTGTTGAAACATATCAAGTGGTATCATTAAAGACATGAAGGTTGATCTAAGAAACAAGTGAAGAAAAGTTGTTTCATTAAGTCTCGACACAAGCTCGATAGATGCTGCTATTGAAGATTAATGGAGAAACTCGACACAAGCTCAATCTATCAAAATCTATGATTTCATAAATTCTAGATCTGAAATTTGGTCCATGATGACTTGAATGATTAGGGTTTCTCTTCTTACAACCCTAGTCATATATAAGACTTATTTTAAAATTCATTAAACACAAAAACAGAGACCTATAACTCATACACTTTGTAAAAAGCTACTGCATTTTGTGTGCTTTAGGGTTTTGTAACCAAGTGTTTCTTGATCTTCATCGTTTATGAAGTGAAGAATTTTGCAGCCAACAACAATCATTCAAGTTGTTGGAGTTTGTCATGCACTGGGATTCGTGCAAAGGAGTTAGTCACAAATTGAAGATTTTTGCATCAAAGGAAAGAAGACTACTACAATATCAAGCTTAATTGGGTATTGAACCGAAGATTTAACTATAGGTTGGTATTTTGGGATAGGTCAGGGTAGTGGTAAGATTCCTCATACTTGTAACCGCTTGATTATTGATTAGTGGATTCTTGGGAGTGGTGACTTAAATTCAACCGATGGGATTTTTGCCTTGTGAGAGGTTTTTCCCATTTGTCAATAAATCACCGTGTCAATTTAATTTCCGTTGCATTTAGTTTATTTGGTGATTTTTTTAGTGCCTCCACGATTTGCATGTAATTTGACCTAATTAATCAACTTGGGTAATTGAAGTAATTAACCGAGGTCAATCTATCTTAACCCAACAAGTGGTATTAGAGCGGACACACTTTGATTAGGTTTTAATCTTTGTTGTGTGATCTATTGACCCATGTTGTTATAGATCATGGAAAATCGTTGATTATACCTCATTTATTTAATGGTACTAACTATGCATACTGGAAGGTATGCATGAGTTTTTGTTGTTGTTGTTGTTGTTGTTGTTGTTGTTGTTGCAGTCTTTAGATGAAAAGGTATGACTAGCTGTTAAGGTTGGATGGACCAAACCTACTGATCCACCAGCGTCTTGGGATGATGACAAGATCAAAGCTACAAATTTCAACAGTTGAGCGTTGAATGCCTTGTTTAGTGCTGTGACTAACAAGGAATTTAAGAAGATCTCATCCACTGAGAGTGCCAAGGAAGCATGGACAATTCTTCAAAACACCTCTGAAGGCATTAAAGCTGTAAAAGAATCTAAGTTCAAAGGCTCACTACTAGTTTTGAAGAAACAAGGATGGATGACGATGAATCATTTGATGAATTCTATGCCAAGCTTAAGGACATAATGAATTCAGCATTCAACTTAGGTGAAATGATTCCAGAGCCAAGATTGTAAGGAAAATACTCAGATCTCTACCAGAGCGATTCCATACTAAGATCACCACAGTAGAAGAATCAAAGGACATTGACACTATTCTTTTGACAGAGTTAATTGGAAATCTGCAAACCTATGAATTAGGTTTAGTAAGGATTGGCAAGGGAAGTAAGAGCAAGAATATGACTCTAAAAGTCAAGAATGATAAAGAAGATGAGTTGTCTAAAAATGAGAACTCAAAGTTTAAATCTTACATAACAAGACAATTCAAGAAGTTCATCAAGAATGCGAATGTCAAGGCAAATGACAATGATCGCAAACAGTTTGGATTCTCTCAATTTAAGTCTCAAGATAAATTCAAGAGAGAATTCAAAGAAGTTGGACAAAGTAGCAACACTTCGGCTAGTCCAAAATGTTGTGGGTGTCAAGGGTACGGACATATGAAGCAAGAATGTCCCACTTATCTCAAATCAATTGGCAAGAGCAAAGCTCTAGCTATTACTTTGAGTGATACCGAACTAGAAGCAGATTCAGAGGATAGTGATCAAGAAGGAATAGTCAGCGCCTTCATAGCAACTATTGATTCTTCCAAGGAATCTGAAGAACTGGTTGATGAGGAAGAGGATTTGATGGAGTCTAAGTTTGAAAAGATGGATGAAAAATATGATATCCATACTGCCTACTTAGAGTTTTGCAAGAATTCTGAGAAGCATGAAAAGCTTTATAGGCTAGCCACAAGGAAGTTGAGTGAAGTGGAGTTGGAACAAGAGGAACTCTCCACTAAATTTGATGAAGCAAATCAAACCATCAAAGCATTGCAGTTTGAAAATAACTTCCTAGCTGAGAAGATCAAGAAACTAGATGCTGAGCTGTTTCAGGTGAGAGCTCAATTGGAAAGAACTTCAAGTGCTAAGCTGGATGAAATGTTAAATTTCCAAAAGGCTGCATTTGATAAAACTGGTCTCAAGTATGATCACTCTCTCTCTTCCTATAGTACTTCCTCTAGTGCTTTGAATAATGTTGTTTTTGTTCCTCTTGCTTCTAATGCTAAACTTGAGATAACTGACCCCAAAATTGAAATTGTTAGTGAGGATAAGTATGATAAGGGTAAATCCATTCTAGGAGCACCCCCTAAGGTTGTTAGGAAAGAAACTAAGCAGAATAATCATCGCTCCACTAATAAAAAGTCTCAACCGAAGAAATCTCACTACTATCATCATTATAGAGCATCGGGACACACTCATCCAAATTGCTATAAGTGGCTTGCTACTCAACAAAGAAATAATGTGTCATCTTTTGGAAGCCAAAATCAACTTCAAAACTCTTTGGCTCCTCTTGGGAAACTTTTGAAGGTCGTGCTGTTCTTGACAAATTTTAATAGGTTTAATCCTCCTTCTTATCCACCTAAGCAGAAGTCTCAGAAAAAGAACGCCTCTTCTCCCTCCAAATCTCTTGTTTGGAAGGAAAAATACTCCTTTAAGTGATTCATTCACTTATCCTACATATCTTATGTGTTTCTGTTGTTTTGAGTCAGTCTAGTTTTATTGCTTTTAGATATGTTTGTTTGTTTGTTTTGTTTATTGCTTTTAATAAAAAAAAAAGGAAAAATCTAAAAAATACAAAAACAGTGTGTATGTGTATACAGGTACTTGTGTACCTTTGGATGGCCAAAGAATCAAAGTTTCTTAACTTTGTATCTCTTGTAGCCTAGATGAGCATCTTCATGCACAACTAAGCAATGTGAGCTTTGTAGCTCGTTATGTGAAGGACTAAAAAAATCTTAAGGAAAAGATATAAATAACCATCTTACCACTAAAACTCGTCAATCATAAAACATCTGTGTGCAACTCATAAAAGCCGTGCTCGGTAAGGTGTAGCACTTGCACAGCAAGAAAAAGATGTTTATGCTAACATAAATGGGTCTTTTCTTCTCTCTCTTGTATGCCCATGCATGATATGCCTCTTTATTCTTAAAAGAAAAATATGCAAAGAGCATGAAAAGCAAAAAGAATCAAAATACTTTTAAATATGGTTGCAAGCGTGTTTCTAGAATATGTGAGAGTTATATGATGTACCTCAAAAGTGATGGTCGCCATCAAACGGTTATGATTGTGTGTGAATGTTCTTGATTCTCCTATATCATTATTATCATATAAGACACTTATGCTTTCTTGCAAAAGTTTCACACACAACATGCAAACTATTTTCCACTCTTGATACTATTGTATAGGTATAATATGATTTGGTCATCACAAGGAATACATGTGGCAGTATAAGCTTACTAAGCTGCCTTAACTTGTTTTTGAAAATAAAATTGGTTAGATTTGTTTAGTGTGTTTTTGGATCTAGGACTGCTTTGCATCTAGAGTTTTTGATGAGTTTGAGTGCTTAACATGCTTTTTTGATGTTTGACTTGGTGTCTATCTTACTTGCATTCATCTCATGTGTTTTTTCCTCCTATAAAAACCATGTCTCTATTTGCTCGATACTAGCTCGATAGATGCTCTATACCTCTCGACATAAGCTTCTTTTATCGAAGTTTTTTGGGTTACATAGCCTGATCCATCGAGCCATATTTTTGAACTCTCGGTTTGCTCAATAGAAGCTCGACACCTTTCTCAATACATTGAAGTTTTATTCATAGACACCTCCTCTATACCTCTCGATCTATCGAGAATTTGTTCTTGACACCTCTCGATACACCCTCGATCTATCAAGATGCTTGAGTCTATATATAATTAAGGGTCAACCCCATTTTGTTCAAACTCAAATATCTCGATCTATCTCTCTTCTCTCTAGACCCAAAACACTTTCTTTCACCAAAATCCTTCTTCCTTTGAAGAATTTGACCTATACCAAGCTTCAATTCATTGGTATGTATTCTAAATCTCTTCCTTTCATCTTCTTTCGTGCATTTAGACCTAGGTTTTCGTTTTTTTGGGAAATTTTGGGGTTTTTGTGATTTTGCTAAAATTTTTGGGTTGGGTTTTGTTGAGATGATATCACATGATCATGCATTGCATTCTTTAGCATTATAATCATGTTTTCATGCATTCTAGGTTGTGTGCTTGATGAAACAATGTGAGTGCTGTAGTTTGGATTGGGTTTTTGCCCATGATGTTTTTATTTTTACACGTTACATGCTCATGCATTACCATGCATTATTCATTTCTTCTTTATCTTTCCTGAGCATTGTTTCCTATTGTGTCTTCTATTTGCTCTGTCCTTTAACTTCCAGCTATGGCACCTAAGAAATCCGCTCCTTTGAAGAACTTGATATCTCATCATGGTTTTTCATCTTCTTCTTCTTCTCTTTCTTCTAGAGATAGGTTCCATGATTTAAAATACCAAAAGAAATATGAGGAGAACTTTTGTGATCGAGCGATTCATTCGAAACACCAAGTCATCCTATCTGATTTTCCAGACACACCTCTTCCCAGTGTGTTTAGCTCTTGGGGTTGGGAATCTCTATGTGAGAAACCCTCGAGGTGTCCTAATGTTTTTATATAAGAGTTCTACTCTAACATACACGCTATCATAGTTACTCAGGAGCTTATTTTTAAGGTACTACACGCTCCTAGGTTAACTCATCCAGACTATCTTAGTCATCCTTGTCTTCGTTCCATTTCTTGAGACGAGTTGGCCTCACGATTCTGTGAGAAAGCCATGGTGTGGGGTGATCTTCTTAACTTCATCACACACGACTTTGCTAAGGGTCCAAGGATTCTTAATATGGTGATGACCTTTGTTCTCACTCCACAGTCTCACTATAACACTATCATTGAGCTTCGTGCTCATTTTATTTTCTCTCTCTTGGAAGGTCTATCTATAGACTTTCCATCTCACATGATAGTGTTCATGATAGATATCTATCAAGACACTACCACACGTGATAAACTAATTTTTCCTTCGACCATCACATGCATTCTCGCACACATGCATGTTTCTATTCCTTCTGCCCCTCTCTTTTCTATCATAGGTGCTATTAGTTAGGGATCTATACGAAGGAGCATTGCTCAGCTGGCCTCTAAGGCTAAATGGCCTTGTAAGGAGTCTACTCCTGCCCAGCAGGAGGACGCTAACATTCGAGCTGCTGAGGATGCTGCCTATGGCTCTCGACCCTCTTCTATGTTCGCTCCGTCTTCTTCTTCTGGAGTAGAGGCATCTCTTACTGCCATTATGGATAAGCTCCAGCTCATGTGTGCTGATTTTGGTAGTCGCCTTGACCATCTTTCTAATGAGATGTGTCAAATGAACACCAGGATTGGTCGTATCGCTCGTCAACAATCTCGTCTTGGTGGCTTTGCCCCTTCTCCCTCGCCTGATCCTTCCGAGGAGTCTTCTGATAGTGGAGATGATGAGAGTGATGATGCTTCTGACTCTGCTCATGATGATCAGATGACTAGCTTTGCATGTAATTTGACCTAATTAATCAACTTGGGTAATTGAATTAACTAATCGGGGTCAATCTATCTTAACCCAATAGAGTTCTTTTGTGTTTTCTTAGTTTAAATACATTAGTTTACGTGTAAGCATAATTGAAAACAATTAAAGTATAACTTGCTGTTATATGACACACATTGGTCAGTTAATTTAAAGTAATTTTTATTCTTTTACTTTCACTATCTATTTTATTGTTTAATTGTAATTATATTATTAAAATACTTTTTAAATTTACATATGCTTCTTGATTAAATTGTATATCATAGTTATATAAAATTAGTACTATTATTAAAATAAAATAAAAACTATATTCAATTTGTTAGCAACGCAATCAAGTTATACTAAAGTTTTTATAATAAGAGTGTTTTTTACTCTTTTTTCCCCCTTCAAATTCAAAATAAAGAAGAAAAAATTTGAAAAAAGAGCATGAGATTAGAGAGTAAGGAAATCACAATTTTTTTTTAAAAAAAAAAAAAAGGGAGAAAAGAGAAAAAGAAACATGTAAAGAGAAAAGAAAAGAACAATAAAAATGTGGTCTTGGCATTTTGAGTAATTGAACGAATATGGGAGATTTGGAGCGATTCAAATCTTTGAATACATTTGAAGCTTAGTATGAAAATCAATGGAATAATGGTTTGATTTTGTAGGTCATATTTTACGTGGGAGTTAAAATATATTTTTACTGGATTGTTATCTAATTTAATCTTTATTTAAATGTAGGGTGTAGGAGGATTTTGAACTATCAAAATGTAGAATTCAAATAAGGAAATCTCCTTAAATAGTAACATAAATAAAGATACTTGAAGTTGAGAAATAGATTTGGAAACAATTTTAACCTAGAAAAAGTTAAAAGGTTGTGTTAATTTGACTTTCAAAGTGTATTTTATGCATCAGAGGTCTTGTGAAACTAGGATTAATATAACCCGTTTTAATTATTTTTGTTGGTAAATATTTTTTTTTTAAGTTTTTTTGAAAATACGTGTAAATAAAAAAATGTGTAAAAATATATGTAATGTTGTTTAAAAACTAAAAATATGTGTTTGCACTCGCGTATGGATAGAATTAATTCTGTTTTCTCAATGCAAATCATTTTAATTTGAGGGGAAGCAAACAAAAGAATGAAAAGTTATGTACTATCAATCATAAAAAAAAGAGAGTCATGTACTATCAATCGGTCACTCTACTATTCCAAGTTCAACAAGTAGGAAAAGCTGAACTAATGGATATTACATGCAAGCCAGTAATAAATATGTGTACTTAGATGCAATTCTTGAACCGGCTAAAAGTCTTAACAGTGGTTCATATTGTCTTTTACAAGGATAAACTCATAAAATAAACTCATAAAAGTTAAAATAACCTATTTTTAGCTTTTTACACTGCTGCCTACGCATTGATCGATCATTTAAGGGATTTTTTTTTATGAAAAGCGAAAAAGTTACTAATTTATTTGACAAATTTTTCAAATGTTTTTAAAAATTGATAGTTAACATATGCCTTAAGGTATATATTATTTAGACCTAATTTAGAATTAGTGAAGCAAATAAAAAGTATATTGACTGCCTGTGACTCTTGAAGTTTAGCTTAATGCTAAGCAAATTCAAAACATTTCAGAAATAACAAACAACTCATTTTGTCTCTAAATTAACTGCTATATAGGCCAGTTTCATTTTCAAGAGAACATGATTTAGGAATTAAATGGATCATTTTTTATAAATTGTTTTAGGCTTGTTTGGCATTAACCAAAACTTTAGAGATGGTAACTGTAGTTTACTGAAAAAGTAAAGTAAAATCCTATGAAAAAAAGAAGAAAAGAAAGTAAAGTAAGGAGAACCAAATTTTGTCAAGCAATCTGCAAATTTTGTCAAAAAAAAGACGCACACTAGGCTAGAAGCAGCTACAAAGAAAGTTGATGCAATAGTAATGGATGGTTGAGATTGAAAGTTGAAAAAAGCAACTTTCAACCTCAACCATTAAATACAAAAAGTTGAAAAATAGTTAAAAGAAGTTAAAAAGTTAAAGTTAAAAATTAAGAATAGTAAAAATTTTTGTGAGAAGAAGTAGAGTAATTGCACCCGGTGCAATACCGGATCCAAATCCAAGAAAGTTCAATAAAAACACTCTTTTTATTTTATAGAAGGATAGGTGGCAAGACTTCCAACAATGAGCAAAAAAGTAACTAGGCATACGAAGTGTGATATTTTCATTTTAGAAATAAAGAAAAAATAAATTCTTAAATCATTTTCATCCATGACTAATATTTGAGGCTTTATAAACTTTAAAAGGATATATATATATATATATGTGTGTGTGTGTATGTATGTATGTATGTATGTATGTATTCTTATTGGTTAAAAATTGGGAGTCTTCTTTCACTTGAGGGCCTTAAGCAATTACCTAACTTACCTAGTGCATGAGCCAACATGGAGGGAAGTTTTCTCTTTAAGCCCACAGATCATTTTATATCTTAAATGGGGAGAAAATATGGAGAGAAAACTTGAGGGAAACACAATATTAATATTATTTCATCTTTTTCATCCTTCTACTATTAATAATAAGGGCTTGATAATAATTAACTCTCTATCTTTTCACTTTTTCATCATCTCGATTGAACACATATGGTGAAAACACAAATATATTCTACTCTACTTACATTTTCTTATCCTCTTACTTTCTCATTCTTCCACCCAAATAGAGTCATAAGGAAGACTAGTAAATAGCATTGAACTATAAGGCTTTGGGTTTATTGGGTTGACTCCAATTGTGAAGTTAATATAACATATTAAGACACTACTTGAATAAAAAGCTTAAATTTTTGGGTTAGGTTCCAATTATATTATATTAATCACTCATTATTTTCATAAGTATCTAATGTGAGATTCTAGTTCTCCAATCACGCTACTTACACATAAAATTTTTAAGAAATTTTCTCCTTCACATGTAAGCTTTTTACCAAGTCACTCTTGCCACTTCAATTAGTCTCTTCCCAAGGGAGGAGCTACCCTTCTAGCATTTCATTAAAAATGTATGTATGTAGTGTTATGGATTTTTCTTCACTAATGTATTAATATGTAATTCGGCCTATCAAACTAAAATTTCTGTCTCAGTCCCTGTCTTCCCCTCTTTCTTTATGGTCCTAGTGTTATGAATCATTATCATCAATAGTGTATCTTTTACTCTACCATATACGGTTGAAATGAACATGACAGTCTACCTCATTCTACTTGATGGAATCCACTAATGAAAAATTGCTTTCGAACCATAAGTTCTGATATCAATTGTTTGGTAGATAATATCTTGTAGAGTCTCCGATTTAGCGGTTAATATAACACATAGGGCTCCTTTCTGACTCGGAAGACAAATTTACATTCCTATCACCGACTCAATGTCCAATCTCCAAGAGAAACTTATTAGACACGCACGTGAAACACTTTCAATTATAAAGTAACAAATAAAAGAGCAGCTGTACAACATGCAGAAAAATGAAAAAGCAGTTGTCGACAGAAAAACAACATGCAGAAACGTTACAAAATGCCGCTTCAATGTGGTTTCTTTTGTCATTATTTGTGCTTGTTTTCTTAGGTATTAGATTATCTAAAGGCTTAAAATTCATCGATTCGAGGCATACTTTTGGCGTTGCCTTTTCTCATGAGCGCAATAAATTGTTGACAAAAATAAAAAGAGATATGCACCATCTGTCTTGTGCAGCCAATGGAAAAAAACAACTTGTACTCTTCATTGATAAAACTCATAAAAGTACTAAACAAAACAATTACAATTTTACAAGCTTACTCAACCAAACAAAAAGTAATAAACAGTTACAATTTTACTTAATCAACTGACCAATGCTTTCTTACCATCCTTTAGTTGGTAAATTGAGAAAATCTCCACCAAACTTTTGACCATACCTAGACATTTCGCCAACGACTTTAATTGTTTATGAAAGTAATTAAAGTGCTTCCAAATATTTAGTCTTGATTCATGACACCCAATTAATTTCCGAGTCCTGAAAGCCACTCATGCCAAACTCTCTCATAATATTCCGTGAATATATCAAATCGAAGTTACAGCTTAGTTTTGAGCTTTCGTGTGGTCTTTCTAACAATAACAATTGTTAATTTTATAAGCATACTTTTGCATATATTGTAACTAAAAGTATATGTAAGTGCTTGCGTGTACTTGCATGACGATAAACAAATGGGTAGGGTCTCCTCTCACTCACTCTCGTCACCCACAATTAGTTACATTCAAACTTGAAATAAATGACGGTTCTTTCATGACCACAATTTTTATATCATAACTTTTGTCACAATTTTGATGCGGTCAACTACGAATGATAGACAATTACTTTGACATTAATCTATTATATTAAAGTTAAAACAAGAAAGTTATGACACAAAAATGGCGTCCACAAACTTTCTTGATATATAAAAGTCGAGCCCGTGGAGAAGCAACCAATGGATTAATATACTAAAAAAAAAGTTCACCGAGGAAAGTGACCAATCATATACCGAAACATTTTCATTCACAATTATATACTACTATTAGACAACTGCAACCACAATCCCTCCACAATCTTCATATTTTATTTATATACATTCAATATGGTTGTTATGTGGTCTTCCAAAATCAGATGACGATAGCAATAGAGATAACAATTCCTCTGACATCTACGGTCCACAAGTTTCACGCATGAACCACATGAAGATACCTTTAAAAATACCTGGACTATTAGTTTATGTTTATAGATAGGACTTAACAGAGAATAATATGTATATGGACAGGCTTTGAATCAGATAATAATGGACTTGCTTTTGCAGAAACAGAGTGAAAAATAACAAAAAATGCTTCCATCACCTTAACCTTCTCAACTATCTAGAACATTCCAGAGCTTGAAACTTCTTACCTCCAATAAGGAAATTCATGGACTTGGCCCACAGACATGAATCTGAAAGCTTCGGATGTTTTTAATGTTTGGGGCATGAAACATGCACCGTCATATATATAAAGTATGTAAAAAAAAAAAAAATCATAGTAGCTGATAGTTTCCCCAAAATTTTATCTGGGAACATAACAACGTCACTCATGAGATTTCAAAACCTAACAGGTTCTATAACATAAAAGAAATAGATAAAAGAGTCCAAAGAGCTGAGTAGACTCAATTTAATGCATAACACTAAATATTTAGCTATGTGGGCCACACAAATGATATAATTCAAACCTGCGTTATGGACCAAAATGATAGTTTTAAGCTATAATTAGTGTTCATCGTAACTGTTTTTTATTTTATTTTTTTAAGTGCTCCACCAAATTGTTTATATAATCCAATTCAATGTAATAAACACTTGATATGAGACTCAATACATACTTGCATAACACTATCCCAATCCGATCCAATTCACATGATTCAAGTATCACAAATTTCCCTATAAATTCCTAATGTTCTCATCAAGTTCCATGTTGTGGTGCAATAACCCGAGTAACATGACATCATAAATTAGTTCACAACCCAATGAAAATATTAGTCACATTTGTGCTATATTTCGAAAAGACTAAATATTTAGTTAAGTGGATCACACACAAGATATGATTCAAATCTATGTTATAATTAGTGCTCCTCTTAGCTGTTTATATAATCTAGTTTGATATTATAAACACTTGATGTGAGATTTGATACATGCTCATACAACACACATTTATCCAATTCAATCTGTTAGGTTCTAAGTACTTAGGAACTAATGTATTAGAACTCTAATTTGTATTGTTGGCAAACCATGATCAAAATAGGTTTTAGTATTGTTTTAGACTTGCTCAAAGTATGTGTTTTATTTAAAGTTGGAATCGAGCTACTGCAGAATTCATTGTGCAATTCGGTCTGGCTCAATCGATCGAGAATTAGACTCGACTGATCGAAAGTCAGGCAGAATGTTTTTTCTGCAAAATTTCCAACTCAGCCCTAAGCCCATATGACGTGTAGAGTTTTATGTTTTGCCCTAGGTATAAAAAGGAAACCTTAGCCACGTTTTAGAGGAAACTCTTTTGTTGTGTGTGTGAATCTCTTGTGAGATCTGAAAGGTGATTGCCTTCACACATACTTAGGATTATCAAGAAGGAAAATTCATTGAGAGCTTGATGATCATTTAGTTGCTGCACTAAAGAGCTTAAAGATACACAAGTAGGAGTGCTTGTACTTGCTGGAGAATCCAAGAAAGAAGGAGTCCGTGGTCTCGGAGCTTGCACGTGGTCGTGTCAGTATGTTTTCTACATGAGGTAGCAATAAGATGTTGTGGTCTAAGTCGCTATTGTAAAACTTCGATTCTTTCATAATGGATTCAGTTTTACCTTGAGGATAACTAGGTTAAATCCTCCCCAAGTTTTTTACCGGTTTGGTTTTCTTGGGTCATCATATCTTTATGTTCTTTCTTTTCTGCACTTTACATTGATATGATTATATGATTGTGTTAACCTAGATCTGAAATTTGGACTAAGTAATAACTTGGCTTGTTAACTAGGTTAATCCAATTGTGTTTTAAGGGGTCTAGAAACGTACAAGTGGTATCAGAGCGGGTAACTCTCTTGTTTGTAGATCTTTTGATCTCTAAGCTGATCCTTGACCCCTATTGTCATGGAACACGAACACTCTTTGGTCATTCCTCCTCACTTTGATGGGAATAATTATGCTTATTGGAAAGTAAGGATGAAAGCATTCCTGAAATCTATTGATGAGAGAGTCTGGAACTCCGTTGAGTACGGATGGGAGAAGCCCACTACTTCTGTGAGTGAGTGGCAAACTTCTCAGAAAGAAGCAGCCGCTTTCAATAGCAAAGCTATGAATGCTATTTTTAATGCTGTTTCTATGGATGAATTTAAGAGAATCTCTAATGTTGAGGTTGCTCATACTGCTTGGAATATCCTTCAGACTGTGCATGAAGGTACAAAGGCAGTTAAAATTAATAAGTTGCAACAATTAATTACTAGATTTGAAAGCATTAGGATGTCTGATGATGAATCCTTTGATGAATTTTATGCTAAATTTAATGACATTGTTAATTCTGCATACAACTTGGGTGAAATTTATGATCAACCTAAAATTGTTAGGAAGATTCTTAGATCTTTAACTGAAGATTTTAGACCTAAAGTGACTGCCATCACTGAGAGCAAGGACGTAGACTCCATCCCTGTTGATGAACTTGTAGGATCTCTTCAGTCCTATGAGTTGAACCTACCCAAAACTAGCAAATCTAAATCAATGGCTCTTAAGTCAGTTGATGATGTTGATGTTGGTGGATTTGATGATGAGCTCTCTGCTACAAAGATTGCTTACCTTGCCAAGAACTTTAGGAATTTCTTTAGAAACAACAACAGAAGTGCAAGAGGTAAGAACACTGCTGAACCTAGAAATTTTAGGAAGAATGATCCCACTAAGGTTAACAACACTGAAAAACCTAGAGAAAAAGTAAATCAATCTTCTAATAATTCTATGGGTCCTCAATGTTTTGGATGTCAAGGGTATGGTCACATGAAATCTGAATATCCTACATACTTAAGGTCTAAGGGTAAGGCTATGGCTGTAACCCTTAGTGATAATGAAGTTTCTGATGATGAGTCTGGTTCTGACAAGGATGGAAACTTTATTGCTCTCACTGCTACGGCTGTAGTCAATGAAAGCATGTCTGTTGAAGAGAACCCTTCTGATGGGGAACTCTCTGAGGATGTAGATCTTCAAGAAGCCTACAATAAACTTTGCAAAGTTGCTGCAAAGGATGCTATGAATGTTGATCTTGGCTTGAAGAAAATTGCATCTCTTGAGCTTGATAAGAAAATTTTGCTTGTGAAACTATTTGATGCTAATGAACTTTTGAACAGTGTGAAAACTGAGAATATGCTTTTACTTGATAAAGTTAAGAATTTGGAACTTGAACTATCTGTTGCTAGAGAACAATCTATTAGGTATGCAAGCTCCAAACTTAATCACTTGCTGAGTGTTCAAAAGTCTCCCTCTGACAAAACTGGCTTAGGTTTTGTAGAAAGCATCTCTATGCCTGAACCCCATTCCACAAACTTTGTTCCTTCTTCTTCCTCTGAACCCCCTATGAGTGAGGTTGTGAGTGAGACTATTAAACCTGTAGAGGTCACACCTCGTAGGAAGATTAGAATTGATCTGAAAGAGTCTAAACCTAAGGTGTCTACCCACTCTAAGGACAAGTTGCATGGTAAGCCTGCTTGGGTTTGTCATTTTTGTGGAAAGGCTGGGCACATTCGTCCAAATTGTTTCAAGTTGCAAGCTGCTAAGCGAGCAAATAAGCCAAAAGTGCCTGTGCCTCAAGCATAAGATCTTATGGTACTTATTGGTGAATTGGTAAAGACTCTTAACCTTTATTCCTATCCTGGAGTTGGAAATCACTCTAATATGAATAAGAACTCCAATGCTCGAGGTGCATCTTAAAAGTTTTGGATGCGAAAGGCTCAATCTAATTGAGTCTTTCTGACATGGTCCTTGTGCTTCATTGGTCTACTCTTTGTGACCATTGTTCTTTTGTTTTTTTTGTTTTCTTTTTGTTTCTAGGACTTGCATTGCATAACGTTCATGCATTTCATTCTAGGACTGGTTTTGTTTCTTCTTTTCAAAAAAAAAAAAAGGGAAAAAGGGAAGCAAATTGTGTTTTGCATTATTTTCTTGGATTTGAAATCAAGGTTGGCCAATTTATATTTGCATAACATGTTTATGTAGCTTGTTTAGCTTTGATGAGCTTATTTCTTGCACTTTACTAGTTTGAGCTTTGTAGTGCATGTTGTGTGGGAAAGATGTTTATAGTTTTTGATCACTTTGTCTTGATCTTGACATCACATTCCTTTGATTGTTGGACTTGATCCTTTTGAGAAAGGCATAAATAACCATCTCACCACTGTTTACTAGTCAATCATGAACACCTTAGTGCATATCGTAAGATTTTGTGCTAAAGAAAGTGTAGCACATGCACAAAAAGAACATAAGGTGTAGCCTCGATTTAAATGCTAAAATTGGTGTGTACATTATTGGACTATAATTAAATTAATCAAATAAAATTGGTGTGTACAATATGAGGCAAATCAAGAAACTTACATGATTGCAAGCTTTTATTCTAGGAGATGTGGGAGTTATATGATGTAACTCTTTAGGTGATAGCCTCTCTCAAATTCTATGTGATGAATTTTGTAGACTTTGTGCTTGATTTCTATTTACATATCACCTCACATGTATCTCAAACTTTTGCTAGTTGCACACACTACACGAGTTACTCTTTGCTAAACTTTGTACATGTTATGGTGTGTGAGTTTGGTTTGGCCAACCAAGTTTGAAAATTCCTTGAGTTTTTGCAAAACATGTTTGATGCTTGAAAATATAAGGGTCTTGATTGAAAATCTTAATTTTGGGAAATATGATTTCAAAACATGTGTTTTTGAAAAGCATTTCATCTCATACTCATACATTTTATTTATAAAAATCAATGCTTTGAGGAGTTTCTGTGTAAAAAATGCTGTGTTTTTCAAAAATCCGTTTTTTTTTTTTCCAGGAATTTTGACCAATCAAACCTGTTTTTTGATCGATTGAAATTGCGATTAAAAATTTTGGTCAGCCTTTATCTGTTTCGATCGGTGCTCGATTGGTGTTGGATCAATCAAAGCATTTTCGACCGATCAAAAATCGTGTAGAGAATTTTTTAAAGACTGATTTTCACGTGTTCAAAGTCACTTTTTCAAAAGTTTTTCAACTTTTTCTCTCTCTATACGACTTGGTCAAGGCTCCAATCCAGATTTTTGTCGTTTCCCTCCATTCTTTTTGCAAGGTTTTTCTCTCTCAAGGCCGGTAAGACCTTTTTGCCCCTCCTTTTGCTTTTATTTTCAAGTTTCATGCATTAAATCATGCATTTTGGGGTTAAATTCGAACCAATGGATTTTTGGGGGTTTTTGATGATTCAAGCTTGTTTTCTTGCAATTGATCAATGGGTTTTTGTTGGGGGATGTTATAAACATGATCTATGGTGTTTAATTTGATCGATTTGATGTATTGTGAGAAATTGAAAATTCTAGGGCTTGAAACTACCCGAATTGGGGATATTGTTCAAATTGAGTTTAATGGATGAAATTGGCTTGTTGGATTGATTAGTTTGATCATTATAAACTGTTTTCTAACTTGTATGATGATCAATTGGTCAATTTTGTACAAATTGAGCAAGTGGTTTTTCAAAATTTTGGGGTTTTTGTTATAAAATTTATGCTCAAGCCAATCTTGTGATTCTAAGCTTAAATTGAACTTGTTATCACTGAATTAAAGCATGCATCATGACATTTATCTGTTCATGCATCATATAGATTGTTATTTCTATATTGTTTTTGTGCTAACTTGCAGTTTACCCTTAGTTTTTCTTTTTGTTCTTTTGGCTCTTTCTCTTGTGTCTTTGTCCTTACCCTAGCACCATGCCTAGGAAGACTAGAGCCCATAGGACATCCTCCTCTTCTTCTGCTCCTTCCTTTGTGGGCTCTTTGTTTCGGAGTGAGAAATGTCAAGAGATTTATGAGACTTTAAACCTTAAGAGAAAGATTTGGGCTGAGCGTAAGGTTTTGCTAGATGAGCTTGATCCTGCCATTAGGGCAAACTTTGAGCGTCGGGGCTAGTTGCCACTTTTGGATATTGATTATCCCCCTCCAGCTACCCTAATTAGAGAGTTCTACTCGAACCTCTCTATCCACGTCTATGATTCCAACACTTTAGTAAAGAGTTGGATACGAGGTGTAGAGTACACCATTACTCCTAGAGTAGTGGCTGATGCTCTTGGAGTACCTGTGGTTCAGCATACTATCTATCCCTATGATGAGTCTCCTCCCTTGGACGACATCATGTCTTACATCACTGGATCTTTTATCTGGTGGGGTTCTGATCCTCGGATCACTTCTGCTGAGCTCACTGAGACTACCTATCTTTTCTTTAGGATAGCGTGTTATTCCTTGTGGCCTATCTCTCATCTGCACACCATTCCTTTGGAGCGATGTGCATTTTTGTATGCTCTTGTTACAGATGCTCCTATTAGTTTTCCTTATCTGTTTCTTCATTCTTTGAACAAAGTTCATAGGAGTTCCTCTACCGCTCATGCTCTTTTTCATCATGTTTTCATTCATAGGATTTTGTTGTTTTTAGGTTTAGATGACTTCCCTGCTTCTGAGCCCGTACACATTATTGCTCCCATAGATGCCACTTTTCTTAGGCAGAGGGCTGCTCAGATGAGAGAGAGCTCTAAACGCCCTCATGTTGAGCCTTCAGGTACCGCACCCCCTCCTTCTTCTACAAGTACTACTTTTGGTGAGGTGTTGCTGATTCTGTTGGTGTTGCTGCTACTGTTCCTCCACCATCTACTTCAGATGACTTTGACATTCGTCGTACTTTGGAGACTGTCATGACCGTTCAGGGTCAGATTTTGGTGGACATGCTTGATGAGCTCCGTGCTTTGCGAGCAGATTTGGCGTATCTTAGACGTTCGCCTTCGCCACCTCCTTTTGATGATGGATTCTAATTGCCTTTTGGCATTCCGTTACAAAAAGGGGAAGTACTTTGGGACACTTGTAGAGGATTTTTGTAGTTAGGGGGAGAGTTTTGTGTTTATTGGAGCTTGTGGAGTTTAGATTGTATCTAGGTGCTTCACTATGTATGTATCCTTTTTGGCTCTTGTTGTATTGTTTTTGGGCTATTCATGTTAAGGGGAGATACATTGTTATCTATGTTTCTTGTTTCACTGCTCATTGATTTATATTTATGAGTTATTCATGATATGTGTCTTTGTTTTATGTTTTGTGAAGTCAAGAATTTATTTTTGTTTTACTTGTATTTTCCACACATGCGTTTATGCGTTTGTTGAGTATTTCAAGAAATATACAGGTTGATTTAGTCGTGCTGCTGTCTACACTTGCAATTGATGGATAGTAGTTAGGTTGGATTATTTTGTAATGGGCATTATTTTTGTAAAGGGCTTTTATTTGTATCTTTGAGCATTGTGTTTGTGTTTTGTCATGCATTGTCAAAGGGGGAGTTTGTTGGGTTCTAAGTACTTAGGAACTAATGTATTAGAACTCTAATTTGTATTGTTGGCAAACCATGATCAAAACAGGTTTTAGTCTTGTTTTAGACTTGCTCAAAGTATGTGTTTTATGTAAAGTTGGAATTGAGCTGCTGCAGAATTCATTGTGCAATTTGGTCTGGCTCAATCGATTGAGAATTAGACTCAACCAATCAAAAGTCGGACATAATGTTTTTTCTACAGAATTTGCAATTCAGCCCTAAGCCCATATGACGTGTAGGGTTTTATGTTTTGCCCTAGGTATAAAAGGAAAACCCTAGCCATGTTTTAGAGGAAGCTCTTTTGCTGTGTGTGTGAATCTCTTGTGAAATCTGAGAGGTGGTTGCCTTCACACATGCTTAGGATTATCAAGAAGGAGAATTCATTGAGAGCTTGATAATCATTCAATTGCTGCACTAAAGAGCTTAAAGATACATAAGTGGGAGTGCTTGTACTTGCTGAAGAATCCAAGAAAGAAGGAGTTTGTGGTCTCGAAGCTTGTATATGGTCGTGCCAGTAAGTTTTCTACATGAGGTAGCAATAGGATGTTAGTGGTCTAAGTCGCTATTGTAAAACTTTGATTCTTTCATAGTGGATTCAGTTTTACCTTGAGGATAGCTAGGTTAAATCCTCCCTAGGTTTTTTACCGGTTTGGTTTTCCTAGGTCATCATATCTTTGTGTTCTTTATTTTCCGCACTTTACATTGATATGATTATATGATTGTGTTAACCTAGATCTGGAACTTGGACTAAGTAATAACTTGGCTTGTTAACTAGGTTAATCCAATTGTGTTTTAAGGAGTCTAAAAACGTACACAATCCACATAATCCAAGTATCACAATTTTGACCACAAATTTGTAATGTTCTTATAAGATTACACATTGTTAGGTTGGCTTTGATATTATTTGTCACGGCTCAATAAAAGCGTTAGCCACATTTGTACTATACTTCAGAAAGACTAGTCAAATTATAATTACGGTTTCTTATAATCATATATATAACCCTAATTGATCTTAAATACACCAGATGCATGACACACCACACACCTACTCAATCTCACTCATTGAGAGATAAAAGTAGCCCTTATCACATTATATTACACAATAAACTCTTAGATTAGTAATGTGGGGAGCGGGGGGGTGAACTTGATTCAGGGCCGAAGCCCAAATGCTCAGAAGATCATGCTTGAGGAAATGGGCCAAACCCATCTCAATGAGTAGTAAAGGGAAACCTCCCAGGACTATTCTCGTGGAGTTCTGAGCATCCTATCAATCCAAAGACGCTTTTCCGAGATCATAAGCACGGGTGACCCCTCGGTAAACAAAAGAAGGACCACGGGAGATCGATTCCACCCTTTTTATTTTTCTAGCTGAGGTGACACTCCTACCAAGACCACCTCAGGAAACCTCCTGAAAGTATAAGAATCATAGAGGTTGTCACCTCCGCATTAATGAGAGTTTCTCTACCTAATCTCTTCCACATTAAGTACACATAGGACAACCTGAAAAATACAGATAACCCCCAAAAGTCATGTTTAATGATGAAAATGGGGGAGAACCAAGGGAGAATGTGACAAGTATCCCCAAAAAATCTGGCTGGGAGCAGGCCAACTGGAGAGATAAAGGAAGGAAAAATGTTTATAAAAGGGGAGAAGGCTACCACAGAGAGGGGGTTAAGAAATATCAAGAAAAAGACTTAGAGAAGGGTGTGAGAGAGAAAATCAGATTGTATTTTTCCTTTCCTTTCTTTCCTTGCCGATTCCCTGTACATCGGGAAAGAAATCCGTGTGTCACAAACCTTCTCATTTGTAATCCTACTTTCTTAATTAGTTGTTTGAGCTTTTCACTGTGGAATTTTCATCCCGTTCTTGTGATAAATAAATTGTGTGAGTCAATTACCCAAGAATCCTATTGTTTTGACCAAATAGTGTTTTTTTATTGTGTTTCCGACCCCCACAAATAATATTTTAGATAAGTTAATAAGAGTAGACCAATATTTACATTGTCAATACCTTAGCTCATGTATGAATGTCCTCCATATAATTAATTCCTTAATTAATTTGAAAACACATTATATATCTTAACATATATAACTAATTTCCCCTCAAAAGAAAAAAAAAAAAAACATATATAACTAATTTGATTGAAAAAGAGACAATTTAATTCAAATTTATAGCCGTTTTGAGATATACAATCTTGAATATTCTCTCCTACAATAGATCTGATAAATTAGACCCATTTTCTCTGTCTACAAATCTCCATACATAACCTACACTAATCATTTTGTTCGGTTTGACAAATGCTTAGGCTACACGTGAGAACACA
Source organism: Quercus aquifolioides (assembly GCA_019022515.1). Taxonomy (NCBI): domain Eukaryota; kingdom Viridiplantae; phylum Streptophyta; class Magnoliopsida; order Fagales; family Fagaceae; genus Quercus; species Quercus aquifolioides. The sequence goes on from CM032333.1 coordinate 76,623,027, forward strand.
AACAGGTTGTGAACATAATGTTGATTTTAAAGAATTTCTATATATCCTTAGCAATGACCATCATTAACATGATGTTTGTTTTGTTTTTGTTTTTGCTGAGTATCATTAACATGACGTCTACACAATATGGAACAAGTTATTTCCTCTTTTAAGAATATGGAATATTTGGCACTCTTTTCCAAGTATTTGAGCATTTATGCAACAGAATAAAAGGGTATCTAGCATAACAAATCACGTACCAGCATTCTCAAACAACATTGATATCCTATGTTCATCCTTTAGCAGCCACATCAATGTTATTAGTTTGGATCTTTTTGTACCTATTCATAACATCTAAAATGTGACTCAATCACAATAACATGCTCACAACCACTTACAAGTTTCTATTTTTGATGGAACAATCACAAGTTTCTAAAGCTAGAAACAACTGGTGTACTGTATTTTCTTTGAGATTGCCAGGATAATCTAGCCAATGGTCAGAAATGCAAAGCTCAAAGAATCATATTCCTTCTGATTTGGAGCGTGAAACATGGACCATCACAAAAAAGATTTGGCAGGGCAGCTAGTGGATGATGTGTAAATCGTCAATCCTGTAGGTTCGTCCAGATGGAGCCGAATCCTCGTCACTATTCTTGCAAACGCAGAACAAAGGCTCTCCTAAGGTGGTCACTGGTGTGGTGCTTGCCATAACGTCTCCGATGCCAAAGTTAGTGTATAAAAGCTTTTTGAGAGAAATAAGAAAGTTTTGAATATCAGAGATATCCGTGTAAGAGTATTTTTGGGTGAATCGATGTACCTTGTTTGCCTCTGATGAGTGTGTATATATATAGCTTCATAGTTTCTAGCCGTTGGGGCCTTAATTGTGGCTTTAGTGCTCTTTCCGTAACACCTCAGGACTTATTAACACGGGTTTTGAATAGCTTCCAACGGTCTACCAACTAATTGGTAACTGTTTGAGACATTGAATTTTCTTATTAATAACTCGTATGTCTTCGTCTATGTCGTGCTGAGATAGACGAGTATATTTGATGAGGTCATTCAAAAAAAAAGAGTTCGTCGGTTCCATCAGTATAGAACTCCCCCAGAATTTGAGCTAGGAATTTGTAAACCCTTTGAATACTATAACATTTTCAACAATAATATGAATATGATGAGCATATTGGAAATTGTATCATGCGTCAGCATTAAGTGTATTTTAAGTAATCCATACATATGCAATTCAGAGATGTTTCTACCACATATTTTTGAGTGGCTTGTGTTCAAGATACGCCTAGACATTATTTGATGCATTCCCCAAAAATATTGCATGAAATCTGCGTCAACACAAACTTAATTTATATAAGAAATGGAGGCCTAGGAACACTTGGTGATATGAAGTACTTACGTGCGTCAACAATAATGTACGTACATTAAGTGTATTTTAAGTAATCCATACATATGCAATTCAGAGATGTTTCTACCACATATTTTTGAGTGGCTTGTGTTCAAGATACGCCTAGACATTATTTGATGCATTCCCCAAAAATATTGCATGAAATCTGCGTCAACACAAACTTAATTTATATAAGAAATGGAGGCCTAGGAACACTTGGTGATATGAAGTACTTACGTGCGTCAACAATAATGTACGTATAAGCAACTGACATCATTGAGAAAAAGTTTCAGCCACAAATTTAAGATGTCTAAATGTTTGGAGGCCTAGAACTTTCCCAATGATTTGGCTGTCAAAAAAAAAAAAAAAAGTATTGATAAAAAATGAACTTTCACATGGACTTTCCAAACTTCCTAGCCATTCACCAGCTTGTGGACCAAAGTCTTGCCACAACCAAGGATTTGTGCTGACATCTATACACAAATAACTGGATCAACCTAGTTGGCTGTCAACCAAGGATTTGTGCTGACATTGGGAATTGGATACTTTTCTGGTCATGAAGATCCTAAACACTACAAAGTCATTGTTGACGATCCTTTACACGGTTACACCAACAATGTGATACCTCATAGTAGGTAAATTCTTAACGTTTCTCCCTCTAAGACTATAAAATATTTTTATAAAATTATGGTCAATGCTAGGTATATAAGTAATGGTTTTAAATCCAAAAGGTTTAAGTGAATTCTGGTGTTTTTACGTAAGGTTGAGCTTGCATTTTGGGCCGTGTGAGAGTGCGCAAAAGTTGACAAATAATCAAATAAGTCATCCTTATTACTATCAATTTATAGAAACCGTACATGAAATTTCATACAATTTAAACAAAATCTAAACTAGTATTTATTATAACTTACAAGTTGTAAGTTGTAGTGGTGGAAGCTTACAACTAATTAGCTAATTTACGGGACTTCAAAAAGCGCAAACAACATAAGCAATAATATGAAAACTATAATTACTTAATTAGGACTCAAGTGATAGTTTGAGTGATAATTGCATTTTTTGTGATACGGCTACCTCTTATTTATAGTTTTAACCTCACCTCCACTACAAAATTTTTTTTTGGGACAATCAAAACCATCTCAAATTACACACATCAATAATATGCATATTGTAGGGGTATTGGGCCCGGGAACTCATTATCTATGTATATATTGGGCCTAAGGCCCAAGTCGAGGACTAGAGGACGTTCGAGGAGGAGTAAACATTATCAAGGGAGTCCGTGTTAGTAGACGAAGAAGTCAGTTTTGGTCATAATGGCATGAGAGGGTAGGCCGAGGACAAATGTCTCCTCGACTAGCCAAAGCCGAGATCTGACTGGGTGGTTTGCCATCCAGGGGGACATTCCAAGGAGTTCTATTGGTATGGATAAGTATTGCAAAAATTTAGGACAGGGGGGAATCCTAAATATCTAAGGAGAAAGCTGCTACCACTGCATTAAATGCTCTATAGCTAACTCTCTGGCCGCATTAATGTGAAAGTGATACCTGAACAGTGGCTTTCAACCTTACAGCTGCTACATGAAGACTTTAGGAAGTTGCTGATGGAACAAGTATCAATACCAACCATCTGGCCTACACGTGGAGGGTAGAGATGAAAATGGAAGAGAGTATAAAAGAAGAAAGAAGCAATGTGAGAAGGGGATCGAGAAATCAAGAAAGAAATACTGTAGAAATCAAGAACCAAACTTGTAATCAAACCATAAGAGCAATATATAAGAACTGATCTCTTCGGACCGTGCCGAGGACGATTTTCTGTAGTTAAAACTTGTCCATCTTCTTTTTCTTGTCATTCAAAGCCACCTTATTTGTTGTCCAACTCATTCTAGCCCAGTTTTCTAACCCACTCTCTACAAATTCATTTTTTAAGGCTTTTTTGGCCCAAGTCCATCCACCTTTTAGGCTAGGGACTCAAATCTGATCCTTACAATTGGCGTCATCTATGGGAATTACTGGTTTTACAGTAAGTCCAACGTTTAACGATGGTAGGTTCAGGTTCAAACTAGGCAGAATCCATGGGGTCTTAACGTCAAGATCACTTTCGTGATCTTGAACAAAGGAGGGATCGAGAGGGGAGTGTACATACTGCCCATACTAATAGGAGCCATTCTCGGGGTGGTAGCCACCTCTCTTATGAGGAAAATACCAGAGCCATGCAGCTGGAGATTGATCACTTGAAGAGAAGCTTACGCCACGAACGGAGAAAGCGAGCTCCTTCCAATTTTGATTTCTCTTCTGACGATGAAAAGGATGGTGACTATAGGCGCAGATCAAGAACCCCTCCTAGTGAATCTTTCTCGTATGATGAAGACTACCATCATAAGCGCAAAAATAGAAACTCATCTTCGAGAGGCCTAGGAAATGATGCTATGAGTAGAGCACTCAACCGAATTTATAAATCACCTTTCATGCGTAGAATTGAGGGAGGAAGACTTCCTCGGCGGTTCACTCAACCCACATTCACCATGTATAATGGTCGAACAGTCCCTGTGGAGTAGGTTAGCCACTTCAATCAAAGAATGACTATGCACTCCAAGAACGAGGCCCTGATGTGCAAGGTATTCTCATCCAGCTTGGGGCCTATGGCGATGAGGTGGTTTGATAGACTGAGTGCAGGTTCCATTGATTCCTTTAAGGAACTCACTTAGGCATTTGGATCCCACTTTATTACGTGCAGCAGGGTTCCTCGGCCCTTAGACTCCTTATTGTCTTTGTCGATGAGAGAAGGAGAGACCCTGAAAACATATTCGGACAGATACTGAGAGATGTTCAATGAGATAGATGGTGACTTTGACGACGTAGCCATCAGCACTTTCAAGGTCGGCCTACCTGCTGAGCATGGCTTAAAGAAGTCTTTGAATGGGAAACCTATTACCAGTGTACGCCAGCTCATGGATCGGATTGATAAGTATAAGAGGGTTGAGGAGGACCAACAGCAAGGCAAGGGAAATGGTAAGGTTATCCCTCAAGAGAGGAGGGATTTCAGGTCGGACCGCTACAACAATAACAGACCCCAGAGGGATTTTGCTGGGCAATCTGGGCCTTCAGCTCCTCAAGTGGTAAACACTATGTTTCGAGAACCGGTGCATCAAGTTTTGGAGAAGATCAAGAATGAGCCATATTTCAAATGGCCGAACAAGATGAGTGGAGTCCCCTTGAAGCACAATTACAGCCTTCATTGCCAATACCATCAGGAGCGGGGGCATACCACCAAGGACTATAGAACTCTGTGGAACCATCTGGAGCAACTGGTCAGAGAGGGAAGGTTGTAGCAATTTTTGTATCTGCCCAACGGGCAGGGAGACCAATCAAGGTCAGGGGCTTAGAGGAATGCTTCTTCAAGGCCTCCATTAGGTATAATCAATGTCATCTTTGTTGCATCTGGGAGAACTGGTTCTCATCCTTCTAGGGTGATGTCTGTAGCTCGCCTACCAGCCAGGGACTCTAATTTTGAGCTAAAGAGGGCTAAAGTAGAGATCTGACCGGCACTGAGTTTTTCGGATAAAGACAAGATTGGAACCATCCAGCCACATGATGATGCTTTAATGGTAACCCTCAGAATAGGAGGGTATGATGTGAAAAGGGTAATGGTAGACCAGGGCAGTGGTGCAAAGATTATATACCCTGACTTGTACAGTGGGCTGAACTTAAAACCTGAAGATCTAACAGCCTATGATTCACCTTTAGTGAGTTTTGATGGGAAACTTGTCATCCCAAATGGCCAGATTAGGTTGCTTGTGCAGCAAGCTTAAAGGTGGTTGAAGTGGACTTCATTGTAGTAGACACATACTCTCCCTACATGGCCATTATGGCCAGACCCTAGCTTTATGCCCTAGGGGCTGTTTCTTCAACTCTGCATCAGAAAGTGAAGTATCCGTCAAGGGATCAGATTGAGGAGTTAGTATGGAGTCAATCCATGGCTAGGTAATGCCTTGTGTCTGCAATTCTACATCAGCCTGCAGCTGAGTCCTCTGCCTTTGCTGAGGGGGGCTTATAGCAGTCAAAGTCTCCGGTATTACCTACAGATGGGCCAGCCGAGGATGCGAAATGTGAGGATTTGGAGAAATTTGTTGTAGGTGATGACCCAGAGAAGATTTTTCAAGTTGAGGCTCAACTACCGCATTAGGAGAAGGAAGAGCTGGTAGATTTTCTCAAGAGGAATGTTGATGTGTTCAATTGGAATGCCTACGAAGCTACGAGGGTCGATCCGAGTTTCATCGGCTATCATTTGAACGTCAATCCATCTGTCATCTCCAGAAAGCAACCACCTCGGCACTCATCCAAAAATCAGTCTGACACTGTTAAAGACGAGGTGATGAAGCTTAAGCAGGCTAGGGCTATTAAAGAAGTGTTTTACCCTGAATGGTTGGCCAATACTGTGGTTGTGATGAAGAAAAATGGAAAGTGGCAGGTATGTGTGGACTTCAGAGATTTGAACAAGGCCTGCCTAAAAGACCTTTTCCCCATGCCTCGAATAGACCAGCTAATGGATGCCACCATAGGTCATCCTCGGATAAGCTTTTTGGACGCTTTTCAAAGCTACCACTAGATACCTTTGGTTTTGGACGATCAAGAGAGAATAGCCTTTGTTACTCCTATCAGGAATTACCATTACAAGGTGATGCCTTTTGGTTTGAAGAATGCAGGAGTTACCTACCAGAGGATGATGACAAAGATGTTTGAGTCGAAGTTAGGGAAAAACATTAAGGTCTATATAGATGACATGGTGGTCCAGAGCAAGTTGGAATCTGAGCACGTTAACGACCTCAAGAATATCTTTGAGATCTTGAGGAGACAGAAGCTGCGACTTAATGCTTCTAAGTGTTCTTTTGGTGTCGGATTAGGGACGTTCTTGCGCTACATGGTCACACACTGCGGAATTGAAGTCAACCCTAACCAGATTAAGGCAATCAATAATTTACAGCCACCTCGGAATCCCAAAGAGGTCCAGAAGCTAACAGGTATGACCATTGCTCTAAACTGATTCATCTCTCGGTCAGCAGACAGGTGTGGACCTTTCTTTTAGTCGTTGAACAAGTGGAAGAGATTTGAATGTACTGAGGAGTGTGTCTTGGCCTTCCAGCAGTTGAAAGAATATCTTTCTCGGCCACCCATCATGTCTAGACCCGAGGTGAATGCGGTCTTGTTTGCCTACATTGCAGTGGCCTCCCACACGGTGAGCTTGGTGCTGATACGGGTTAATAGTGGTGTATAGAGACCAGTTTATTATGTGAGCAAGTCACTACATGAGGCTGAGATCCGTTACTTACCACTGGAGAAGGCCATTCTAGCAGTTGTGCATGCTACACATAAGCTCCCCCACTATTTTCAATCACACACAATTGTTGTCCTAACCCAGCTCCCACTCAAATCTCTACTTCGAAGTGCTGATTACACAGGGAGAATTGCAAAGTGAGGCACAATTCTAGGGGCTTTTGACATCAAGTACGTGCCTCACACCTCTGTCAAATGTCAGATCTTCGTCGACCTAGTGGTTGAGTTTACTAAAACCCCATTAGAAGAGAAGGTAGAGAAGCAGAACATGGATAGAAAATCGGTTTGTGTAATCTCCGTACAAGAACCTTTGTCCTGGAAGGTCTACGTTGATGGTGCAATGAACCACTGAGGATCTGGAGTGAGGCTAGTCCTGATATCTCCAGAGAGGATCACGATTGAGAAATCACTGAAATTGGGCTTCTTGGCCACAAACAATGAGGCTGAGTACAAAGCTTTGTTAGTAGGGATGACCATGGTTTGGAAGATGGGTGGAAAAATAGTGGAAATTTTCTTTGATTTAAGACTGGTGGTAAGCCAAGTCCAGGGATAATTGGAAGCCAAAGATCCCAGAATGCAGGAATATTTGAGCCAGGTTAGACATTTACAGTTTGGATTTGAGTCTTTTAATTTATTACAAGTCCCTAGAAGTAGAAATACACATGCAGACTCTCTTGCCACACTAGCAACTTCCTCGGCACAAAGTTTACCTCGGGTGATCTTTGTGGAGGATTTATGTAAACCTACTGAGGTAAGAGGAAATGTGGTTCATGTTCATCAAATAAGATTGGGTCTTAACTGGATGGACTTTATTGTACTATTCCTTAAGGAAGGTGTCTTGCCCGGGAATAAGTCTGAGGCTGACAAGGTACGGAGGAAGGCTCTTCGGTTTTGGCTGTTCGAGGACCAAAAGTTGTATAAGCGATCATTTTCTGGCCCATATCTGCTATGCATACACGCTGAAGTAGTTGAGCTACTCTTGGAAGAATTACATGAAGGAATTTGTGGGAGCCACACGAGGGGCAGATCTTTGTCTCACAGGGCTTTCACACAAGGCTATTGGTGGCCAAATATGCAGAAAGAAGCACAAGACTATGCAAAGAAGTGTGACCAATGCCAAAGATTTGCACCAAACATTCATCAACCCAAAGGAATCCTTAATCCATTATCCAACCCTTGGCCTTTTGCTCAATGGGGATTGGACATTGTAGGTCCCTTCCCTAAAGCAGCAGGAAATAAAAGATATTTGTTGGTCAGCACAGATTACTTCACCAAGTGGGTTGAAGCTGAACCATTGGCAAATATTAGGAATGCGGATGCCAAGAAATTTGTTTGGAAGAATATTATCACTCGATTTGGAATCCCTCATACCTTTATCTCGGACAACGGATTGCAATTTGATAGCAAGGCCTTTAGGAGATATTACGGTGACTTAGGCATAACAAATAGATATTCCACCCCGGCGTATCCACAGGGGAACGGATAGGTTGAAGTTGTCAACAAGGTCATAGTGGGAGGGCTAAAAAAGAGGCTGGATGATGCAAAGGGAAAATGGTTAGAAGAACTGCCACATGTCTTTTGGACATACCGAACCACGCCTTGTAGGTCCACTAGGAAGATGCACTTTTCAATGACTTATGGGGCTGATGATGTTATTCCTTTAAAGACTAGATTCCCCACACTGAGAACAAGTTCCTTCACTCCTAGTAGAAATGATGTGCTACTGGAGAAGAGCTTAGACTTAATTGAAGAACGAAGAGAAAATGTCATGGTCCAATTGGCCTATTATCAACATAAGCTCAAGCAAGGATATGATGCCAACATGAAGCTAAGACCACTGGCACCTAGTGACTTGGTGTTAAGAAAGGTTTTGGGTACTGCAAAGAACTCAACATGAGGAAAATTGAGACCCAACTGGGAAGGGCCATATCGTATTACGTTAGTGACTGGAATAGGCGCATATTATCTTAAAGATCTAGAGAAAAAGGCTATACCATGCACCTGGAATGTAAATAACCTGAAAATGTATTATTATTGATGAAAGCTTTCTTCACCATATTTGGGTTTGTTATATTGCGTGTCATGTGTTCTACTATCTATCTAAGTATCAAACAAAACCTTGGTCATGCTTGGCTCCTCGGACCATATACCTTGGGTAAATTGATATCTTTTAATCACTGTTCTAAGTATTAAATAGAACCTAAGCTATGCCTAGTTCCTCGGACCACATGCTTTGGGTAAATTAATACTCCCTGACATCTATATAAGTATCAAACAAAACCTTGGTCATGTCTGGCTCCTTGGACCACATACCTTGGGTAAATTGATATCTTTTAATCACTGTTCTAAGTATTAATTAGAACCTTAGTTATGCCTGACTCCTCAGACCACATGCTTTGGGTAAATTAATACTCCCTAACATCTAAGTATCAAACAGAACTTTGGTTATGCCTAGCTCCTCGAACCACATACCTTGGGTAAATTGATATCTTTTAATCACTGTTCTAAGTATTAAACAGAACCTTAGCTATGTCTGGCTTCTTAGACCACATGCTTTGGGTAAATTAATACTTCCTGACATCTATCTAAGTATCAAACAGAACATTGGTCATGTCTGGCTCCTCAAACCACATACCTTGGGTAAATTGATATCTTTTAATCACTGTACTAAGTATTAAATAGAACCTTAGCTATGCCTGGCTCCTCAGACCACATGGTTTGGGTAAATTAATACTCTCTGATATCTATTTAAGTATCAAACAGAACATTGGTTATGCCTGGCTCCTCAGAGCACATACCTTGGGTAAATTAATATTTGTTAATCACTGTTCTAAGTATTAAATAGAACCTTAGCTATACTTGGCTCCTCGGACCACATGCTTTGGGAAAATTAATACTCCCTGACATCTATCTAAGTATTAAACAAAACTTTAGTCATATCTGGCTCCTCGGACCACATACCTTGGGTAAATTAATACTTTCTATCATGTTACTAAGTGTTAGGGCAAAGTCTTAGTTATTTCAGACTTTTTGGACTACACACTTAAGGTAAATTAGTATTCCTTATTGATTACTTTAATGTCAGGTATAATCAGTCACTCTAAATAGTAATGATTTTCACTGTAATAAGAGGCTCAACTAGATGCTCATGAGCATCACTTAAAGCATTTGCAGGCATACCTGTGTCTATTTAAAAATTGATTATCCCTCTGACCCTATAAACTTATTAATAAGTAAGGCACAAAGTAAGTTTAAACCTATATGTATGCTGCATTGCTGTGTATGTTCTTAAAATTAGAATTATGCTTTGTCGAGATGGTGAACTTAGTAGATTTCACTTGTTTTACTGCTGATCATGTAAGATGAGATAACTTTTCTATTACTTATGCAGATTAATGAGAAAGGGTTTCACCTCATTATTACGTTTATTAAATGATTAGATAAAGATAGAAATTATATCAACACGGATATGAGAATCATAGGAAGAAAGAAAATATGCATAACTTTCATTAATTAAAGCCTTAAAGCAAGGCAAGTTGAGTACAAAAGGGGGAAGTTTGCTTACAAACTATGAAAACCAGAACAGAAGTTGCAAAAAAAAAAAAAAAAAAAAAAAAAAAAAAAGAACTATACAAAAATCTACTTCTTTTTTATTACAATTTTTGCTTGGGGAGGGGCCTTGGATTGCTGGACTGTAGCCTCCGAGGATCCTTGGTCTGCTCCTTTAGAGTCACCTTTGGTAGGAATTGGGAGGCTTGCAAGAACAGTCTTCATCCTAGGGGCCTCTTTGTCTTTAGAAGGATCCTAAGGAGCAGCCGGGGGCTTGGTAGCATCAGGGCCACCTCCTTAGCCACCTCGTTTTCTTTTTCGTTCACCCTGAGCTGCTCGGCCACTCTTAGAGGGCTGCCAGAGGAGGAAGGGACCTTTTTGGGGCTGCTCTTCTCTGGATTGGCCACCTCGGGAGAGGTGTCTGCCTTAGAGCTACTAGAGGAAGAGGGGCAGATGGCTTGAGGGTAATAGACACTTTTTGCCTTCCTAAGTATAGAAGAAGCCTCAACCTCAGCTTGGTTGAGAGCCTCATTCCATACCTGGAGGCAATAAGTCCTGTATACCCCTAAGACCTCGGCCCTAAGGGCATCATTGGTCTCGGCCACCCCAACATCATACCCATGTTGCTCTACCTCCTCCCTAGCTTTTTCTGCCTCCTTCTTGGATTTCTTTGCCTGATCCTTGTCCTTTTGGACCCCCTCCAATTTCTTCTTCAGAGCAAGGATCTGCTCCTTGGAGGTAGCCAATTGGTCCTCGGCATTGCGAAGCAGCAGCCTTTGGCTTTTTGCTTGTCTTTCAACGTTGTCCAGAGCAACTACAACACTTTTTCTTTCTTTCTCCTCCTCAATCAACTTGGCCTTAAGATCTTGGACGCTTTTTTCAGCCACGTGGAAGGCATCCATGGTTGCTATCCTCCTCCCCTCTTCCTCCATTTTTCGATGGGAATAGTTCACCATCTCCTCAACCCTAAAGGTGGCTTGGATGGCATGGAAAGGAAAAGAAGTACAGTTAAAAAAAATAAAAAAAAGAACTTAACTTAAAAACTTACTTACCATGGCCAAATCCTTCTTCAGTCCGAGGAAGACTTCATGCTGCGACCTGAGGTCAGCCATGTCCTTGAGCAGTAGCAAGGATTGTTCCATCGCATCTGCCACATACCCAACTGTACCCCGCTGAACGTCTCGGATGGAGGCATCACTAAGAAGGGGAGCTCCATCTAGCTCCATGCGTGGGGCCCAGGCGGGGGCTGCAAGTGGTCACCCCTCTTGTCTCCCTCGTTGGCTGACCTTGTTTGTGTCACCCTGGGCTGCTTAGCCCCCTTTTGGGGCTCAATTTCTTGGGGAGGCTAGACCCTCCCAACTTTTACCACTTCCTTCCCTTTTTCCTCCCTCTTCCTTTTATGATCGGCTAGATCGACTCGGAGGGATTGGGTGGGCAGCTTGGTCTAAGGTGCCTTCCCAAGTGCATCTCTCCTAGGTTGAGATTCCAACAACTCTTGGAAAGTTGACCTCTACCTGCGTTGGATGCCCATGTCACTAGATGTATCAGCTGGTTCTTGGTGAGGATTGGATTGTGCTGAGGAAGGAGAGTTGAGGCCACCAGGAAAGGCTTCTGGGGACAAAATTTGGTTGAAGACATCGAACTCGTCCTTGGAATCGGTCACTTCTACTACTTCTTCTTTTTCTTCTTCTTCATTTATGGTGGCTGGATGCGAAGAAGTTCCCTCATCGGCTGCGTGTTGCGGTGGTAGGGCGACCTTTGGGATGCCCTCAAGAATGGGCGTGGTGGCAAAGGTGCCTTCTGGTACTGAATCGGTGGTCAGAAAGCTTGAAGCTGCAACACTGATTCATTGTAGCCTAGGATCTCTAGCTTTGATGACACACTTAGGCGCCAAAAAGCTCTTGGAGATCGGGATGTAGTCCAGAATCAAATGAGCCACCCTAAGTTGGCCGTCTGTGTGGACAAACACCTCAGCTTTTAATATCTTGTCCAAACTTGGCTGGTTCACAAGGCTAAAGTTAGGTACAACGGCGTTCTTATCTGCAAAGCCATAGAGAAAAATAGAAAGATCTTATTAGCAAGAAATAGAACTAATCAAACAAAAATTTATGTACAAGTACTCAAACCTAAACCTAAGGCCCCACTTGATTTCCCTTCTCTCGTCGGGCAGGGAAGGCCATTGTGCCATTCCCCTGATATAATTAGGAAGTCTTTGTTTAAGCTCTTATTGGAGTCGGGGAGGCATTAGATAAGCCTGACCGCAGGGTATCTAGATTTAAGGTAATACTCTTGCCCCTTGAGGTGGTGAAGATTGTAGATCCAGTTGACATCGTGATTGGTCAACCCTAAGCCCATTCTTTCATTGAGGGCATCTACACTCCCTAATATTTTGAACATGTTTGGGGCACATTGGGTGGGAGCTAACCTATGAGCTCTAAGGTAGTCCCTAGTGATGGTACTCATGGGAATTCTTATCCCACCCTCTATAAAGGCAATCATTGGGATCACCACTTCTCTCTTTTTCCTTTTTTCATGCCACTCTTCTTCCTTATAGTACCTAATGCCTACTCCTGAAGAGATCCTATACTGAGCCCTAAAGTTCTCTATTCCCTCCTCGGAGTTTACCAGACTCTTGAATCTACCCATTTCAAGAAATGTTTGGGGGAACTATAAAAAGATTGAGAAAAGAAAGTGGAGTCGAGGAGGAGAAAAGTATAGAAAAAAGAAAAATATATGGAAAAACAAAACTTAAAGGTTTATGAAGACTTACAGAAAGAAGGGAAGTATCCTCGGACAGGCTTTTTATATGTGAGAGGGCACGAGTGAGTTAGGTGAATTGGGGGGTTCAGTGTATGTGCGCTAGAACAAAATGAATACTAAGATGAGGTGAATGATTGATTTGAGAGGTATTTGGAAGTTCAATATGTGTGTAAAACACCTATGAACGTTTAAACCCCCAATTTACAAATCACCAACACAAGCTTATTATCAAACAATGTATGTGCGGAATATGAAAATAAGCTATAACAGAATTGGTAAAACAATCTAAACCAAAATTAATCACAACCACAATAGTAATTAAAAGGCAAAGATTAAGGGAAGAGAGATGCAAACACAAAAAAAAACATAGCAATGTGTTATCGAAGAGGAAACCGAAGTCCTCGGCGTAAAACCTCTCCGCCGCCCTCCAAGCGGTCAATAATCCACTAGAGAATATAGTTGGGATACATTAATAGCAGAAGACCCTCCAAGCCTAATCTACCCAGTGCACCTAAGCCCTCCAAGCTTCTTATTCCAGGGTTACACCGAACCTTGTCTTTTCTAGCTTATCGGATCTCGCAATCGCCCACTGCATCAACCAAAATGAATTGGTCCCTTCTAAACTGCTTCCCATGAGAGTATAGGAATTTGGAGAATCAAAGGATGAAGATTGTGGATAAATCAATCTTGTTTTTCTCTAGGGTTTCTCTCTCAAAATTCTCTCTGGAAGCTCTCTACAATACGTGGGTATAAGGGTATTTATAGTGGGGTGTGTATGGAATGCGAAGAGTTAGTTTTGTAACAAACAGGGTGTTCTGGTGACTTGAGCTCACGACTGGAACGAGTCGCGAGTTTGAGTTGCGAGCTAACGGCCTGGCTAGACTGGAAGTTTTGTCTTGTAGTGCAACAGCTAGCGTGACTCTTCAGTTCCCCTGCATGCTTCACACGTGTGCCACCTTTAGTGACTCGCTAGTCATGAGGCCCTTCTTAAGTGCACACTCTTGAGCTTTTCTTCACATTATCTCACACACTACCCTTACATGATTCCCACCTAAATACAGGGTTTCTAAATGCTGAATTACAAGAAAATTTGACACAGAATAAAGCCAACAAAATGATTGAATAAATTCAACCTTACAATATTTATACCAAAGAAAGAGTTAGAAGTGGGAAAATTCATGCTCGGTTCCCAGAGAAATCCTCAGCCGTTGGATCCACATCACGCTGTAGAACGTGGGGGACAAGGAGCCATAAGAATTTAATGAAGATGCGTCTCGAATGCCAAAGCACTAGGAGTGTGCCTTGGACAGTTAAAAAGGCGTCTTCACAAGCAGGGGTAGGATGCGATGGGCTTAGAGTAACTATAGTGACATTGAAATCCTCATTTCTTCCCGAGGAGCCAGAAAGAAGGATCTCGAGGGGCTATTGTAGGGGTATTGGGTCTGGGAGCTCATTATCTATGTATATATTGGGCCTAAGGCCCAAGTCGAGGACTAGAGGACGTCCGAGGAGGAGTAAACATTATTAAGGGAGTCCATGTTAATAGATGAAGAAGTCAGTTTTGGTCATAATAGCATGAGAGGGTAGGCCAAGGACAAATGTCTCATCGGCTAGCCAAAGCCGAGGTTCGACTGGGTGGTCCGCCATCCAGGGGGGCGTTCCAGGGAGTTCTATTGGTACGGATAAACATTACAGAAATTTAAGACAATGGAGAATCCTAAAATATCTAAGGAAAAAGCTAGTACCATCGCATTAAATGTTCTGCAGCTAACTCTCTAGTCGCATTAATGTGGAAGTGATACCTGAACAGTGGCTTTCAGCCTTACAGCTACTACATGAAGACTTTAGGAAGGTGCTGATGAGACAAGTATCAATACCAACCATCTAGCCTACACATAGAGGGTAGAGATGAAAAGGGAAGAGAGTATAAAAGAAGAAGGAAGCAATGTGAGAAGGGGATCGAGAAATCAAGAAAGAAACACTGTAACAATCAAGAACCAAACTTGTAATCAAACCATAAGAGCAATATATAAGAACTGATCTCCTCGGACCGTGCTGAAGACGATTTTCTATAGTTAAAACTTGTCCATCTTCTTTTTCTTGTCATTCAAAGCCACCTTATTTGTTGTCCAACTCATTCTAGGTCAGTTTTCCAACCCATTTTCTACAAATTCATTGTTTTGGGCTTTTTGGGCCTAAGTCCATCACCTTTTAGGCTAGAAACTTAAATATGGTCCTTACACATATCATGAAATAATTGTTCTTATTTCACATGTTAAAATAAAATAAAAAATTGTTTTCGGGAATGGAACCACCATTGGGCTAGGGGGGCAATGGCCCCCCCTAATTTTTTTTAAAAATTTTATTATTAATTATATTTTATTATATAAAATTACATTCTATTTCTCTTTAACAATATCATTGATTCTTTTAAGAGTAATGTTATACTTACAAACTTTTTTTTATAACATTTTTACAAATTATTTTGGTAGCAAATTCTTATTGGTTCGCATATGGGTCCACTACTCACATCATTTTTTTACTTACCAGTAACCACTTATCACATCAGTAATTTATAAAATAAAATAAAAAAACTTATCGTTCTAGCATTTTCCTCATTTTTGTGACCATAAAAAAAAAAATTACAGATCTAAAATCTAAAGCAAAATGTACAAGCCAACAAAAATAGCTCAATAGCAAAAATTACCAATAAAACTAAAAAAAAAAAAAAAAATCAATTAACTAATTTAATCCAAAATAAATAACCCTGCCCTTTAAAAAATTCTAAACAAAAATAATTTTATCCTTACCCAAAAAAAAAAAAAAAAAAAATTTCTCAGCAACTAAATAGCAGAATCAAAGGTTGAAACTGCCGCACACATCTAAAAGTAAAGCCGCTCCCCTTAACTCAAAGTTCTGACTCCGTCCCTATTTTGGAAGTCATATATTTCTTCAGGTGCTTGGAATGCTTAGTTGTACGAACTATATGAGCATTTATTCTAGTGAATAATAAAGTGTCTTGGATACAAATCAAGTGCCCTAATGACATTCTCTCACAAAAACATTGATATCCTTGTTCTTTTATCCTTTACTAACCATATCATGACAAGTTTGGATCGGTTCATACATGTTCACAGTATCTTCAAAAAAATTTGTAGTATTTATGAAAATTGTAGGAAAAATTGATTAATTAATGATTGCTTTTTTTTTTTTTTTTTTTTTTTTTTTTTTTTTTTTTTTTTTTGCTTTCACGAAGTGAAATTTACCCAATTGGTGTCTCCTCCTCGCTTTTAAGGACATAAAATTTCAATTATAATGTGAGTTTCTCCACTTTGAATTTTGTTTAATGTTTAGTAATTTAAATTGTTCTTATTTATTGAATTGAGGTTTAAACTTAAATATACTTTCATTTTTTTTTATCATTTTTAATGATTGAATTCAAGTTTTTTCATATAAATATGTTGTGGTAATTAATTGAGACTTAAAGATTAAAGCTCAATTATTATGAAAACTCCTTTTATATTAGTTACATAGCTATATCATTCAATTAATTTTAGATTTATATGTCATTTTTATAAAAATTTAGTCTTACACAAAGTGCAATCATTATATAACTAAAAGTTAAAAAAAAAAATTCTCTTTTTATCATCTATTTTTTATTTAATTTTAATTTTAATTAAATTATTAAAATATTTTATTTAGTTTATATCAGATTCTTGACTAAGTCTTGTGTATCACACAAAGCATAATACTAGTATAAATAAAACTAAAGTAGTTTGGCTTTTTGTTGACCTCCTTTATTGTGCCACATAAACTTTTAAGATCTCAGAATTTTACACATCAATTTTAATATATTTATATATAATTAGGTTTAAATTTCATTCTATCTTGCCACATTAAATTTTATTTAAATAGTACTTTGGTTTTTTTTAGAAACATGTAACATTTCTAACACATTGGCACAAGTCCAAGGATAATTTCAAATTTACAACAAGGAGAGAAAGGGTCTAATAGGTAGGGGAGTGAATTTTGGTGAGTGGCAAAATGCGTATTTATCCCTTGGGTCAATGTGTTAGCTTGAAACATATGAACCAAGAGTTTGACTCCATTATGCCACTTACATGACAATTTCTCATTATTTTCTCTCAATTGTCCCTATTGTTAGGACATATGTGGTTCACTTGTTAAGAACATATGTCATTCTTTTATGTAATTGGCTAATCCTTTGACAAAATGCACTTTACTTGTATTTGGGTAGATCTAGGATGTGTTAAAATACTTCAAGAAACCATGTTTTAAGATCAAGTGTTGAAGCCTTCAAGTCTGTCCAAGAAAACAAGCTGAAAGTGCAAATTCTTTAAAGCTCGACAGCTGCATCTATCGAGCTTAAGAAAGTTGTTCCAGCCCCGTGTGCTTGACACCTGCTCGACAGCTTTTCGACAGCTCCTATCTGTCGAGGTTTACAAAATCAAAATTTCTAATCTGATTTCTTGGAATCCGAGGATGTGTCTTTGGGCCTTCTTTTCTCCTAACCCTAGACATATAAAAGGATTGTTTTAAGGGCCGTCAAAGTGTTCACAAGTTGCACAAGCATTGAGCAAACTCTGTTTAAGCAAATTGTGACCGGAGACAAAGTTTTGACCTAGTTCATCACTATTGAAGAAGCTGCTATGTATTTGCACCAAAGGGTTTTGTGACCAAGCATCTTCTTGATCGTCATCGTTGGGATGAACTGAAAAACTTTGCAGCCAACAAACTTTCTCTAGTTTGTGATTGAAGTTGCGTACTGGGATCCGCGTAATTGGTTAGTCACGTACTTGGGAGCCATGCATCAAAAGGGGAAATTGTCACTACAAAACAAGTCCAATTGGGTATTGGGGTAAAGGTTCAACTGTAGGTTGGTAAGATACTTGGGATTCCTTTACTTGTAACTGCTTGTTGTGATAATAGTGGAGTTTCAGGAGTGGTGACCTGAAAATCACCCGGTGGGGTTTTTGCCGTTAGGTTTTCCCCATTCGTAAACAAATCATTGTGTTATTTATTTTCTGCTGCATCATTAGTTTATTGGTGATTTGTTTGTGCTACCACGTGTTTGCATGTTAAATTGATTAATTAATAACTTGGCTAATTAATTAATTAATTTAATCACAAGGGGTCAATACGTTTTTGACTTATCAAGTGGTATCAGAGCAAACACACTCTAATTAGGTTTAATCTTTGCTGTGTTGATCCATTGACCCCTGTTTGTCATGGATAGAGGACAGTCCTTAATCATATCTCCTTTATTTGATGGCACTAACTATGCATACTGGAAAGTACGCATGAGAGCTTTCTTGCAGTCTTTAGATGAAAAGGTGTGGCAAGCTGTGGAGATTGGCTAGACCAAGCCAAAGGAAGCACCAGCCGATTGGATGAAGCCAAGATCAAGGCCGCAAACTTCAACAGCAAAGCATTGAATGCCTTATTCAGTGCAGTCACCAATGAGGAGTTCAAGAAGATATCCTCCACAGAAACTGCTAAGGAAGCATGGACCATCCTCTAGACAACCTATGAGGGTACAAAGGCTGTCAAGGATTCAAAACTTCAAAGGCTCACTACAAGCTTTGAAGAAATAAGGATGGCGGAGGATGAGTCGTTCAATGAGTTCTATGCCAAGCTCAAGACATAGTGAACTCAGCCTTCAATCTTGGAGAAACCATTCCTGAACCCAAGATTGTAAGGAAGGTGCTCAGATCTCTACCCGAGAGATTCCATGCCAAGATTACAAAGATGAAAGAATCGAAGGATATTAACAAGATTCCTTTGACAGAGCTAGTCAGTAATTTATAGACCTACGAACTAGGACTATCACGGATTGGTAAGTCGGGTAAAGACAAGAGCATGGCCTTGAAGGCAAAGAGCAGTGACACAGATGAATCTTCCGTTGATGAAGATTCCAAGATGAAGTCCTACATTACAAGGCAGTTCAAGAAGTTTATGAAGAATGCCAATGGGAGGAACTTTAACAAGGACCACAGACAATCCAGTTCTTCTTAGTCTAAGGGCCAAGACAAAGGGAAAAAGGATGCTAAGGATGGTGGTCAGTACATTGTTCCTGCAGGACCAAAGTGTTTTGGATGTCATGGATTCGATCACATGAAGCAAGAATGCCCCACATATCTCAAGAGCATTGGGAAGAGTAAGGTACTTGCTGCAACCTTGAGTGACACTAAGCCTGAGGATGATTCCGATGATGAGGATGACAGAATCTTGAATGCCTTCACTGCCACAGCTAATCCTACTGAAGGGATTGTTGAAGACATGGAAGAAGAAGAAGAATTGGTGGATTCTAAGTGTGAGAAGATGGATGATCAAGATGATATCCATACAGCCTATGAGAAACTTTACAAGCTCTTTGAGAAGCATGAGAAACTATATAGGCTGGCCACCAAGAAGCTCAGTGATGTGGAACTTGATCGTGAAGAGCTTTCCACAAAGTTTGATGAAGCTAATCAAACAATTGGTGCACTGAGGTTTGGAAACAATTTCTTGGCTGAGAAGACCAAGAAGCTTGAAGCGGAGCTGTTTCAAGTCAGAGCTCAATTGGAGAGGACTTCAAGTGCAAAGCTTGATGAGATGCTCAGCATTCAGAAATCTGCTTTAGATCGAACAGGTTTAGGGTATGGTCTTTCTTCCTCTAATATTGCTTCTACTAGTGCTACTGTGTTTGTTCCTGCTGCTAATAATACTGAAATTGAGAACACTGATGTTAAAACTGAATTAGCTAGTAAGAACTTAGACAAGGGTAAATCTATTTTAGAAGCACCCCTAAGCAGGATAAGAAAGATGTTAAGAACTCTTGGGCTAAGAAGGCTAACTCTCAAAAGCCCAAACAGAAGAAGCAGCATCTCTGTCATCATTGTGGAGCTGCCGGTCATACTCGACCAAATTGCTATAAGTGGTTAGCCACTCAACAGAGCAACGACATGATCGCATCTGGAAGCCAGAATCAGCTTCAATCCTCTTTTGCTCCTCTTGGTGATCTTCTCAAAGCTCTCATGTTCCTTTCGAACTTGAATGGTTTCAATTCTTCCCCCTCACCGCCGGTTCAAGGGTTTAATCAAAGGAAAGGTTCTTCCAAGGTGTGGAAGAAAAAGGACTCTAAGTGATTATATCACTTTCTTCTATCTTCTTGTTTTTGTGTGTCGCATTACTTGTGTGTTTTGCTTTTCTTTTGAGTCAGTCTAGTTTTCTGCTTTGCCTTATTTAACATGTTTTTGTTTATTTGTTTTCAGTTTTGTTTATTTTTGTTTTTCATAAAAAAAAAATTTTGAAAAATTGAAAAATACAAAAACAATGTGTGTTTTGTGTACTTTGGTACTTGTGTACCTTGGATGGCCATTGAAACAAAGTTTGCTAAATTTTGTATCTTTTGTAGCTTAGATGAGCATATCTATGCACAACTAAGCAAGTGAGCTTTGTGGCTCTTGTTTGTGATGAGTAAGATTAAGTTATCTCTTGAACTTAATACTTGTATCACTCTTTTTGATGGGAAAAATTAGAAAATCCTAAGAGAAAGGCATAAATAACCATCTCACCACTGTTGCCCGCCAATCATAATATGACACATGTATGCTTCGGCATAGCAAAAGTGCAGTGTCAAAGACACTTGTATGCTTCGGCATAGCAAAAGTGCAATGTCAAAGACATCCGTATGCTTCGGCATAGCAAAAGTGCAATGTCAAATGCTTAACATCTTGGGTATTTCTTTTCTCTCTCTTATATTCACATGCATGATATGCTAAATAAAAGAAAATATGCAAAGAAAATAAAAGGCAAAAAGATCAAAAATGCTTTAAATATGATTACAAGCATGTATTCTAGGAGATGTGGGAGTTATAGGATGTACCTCGAAGGTGATAGTCCCCATCAAACAGTTATGATTGTATGTGAGTTAAAGTGATTTTCTCATATCTCAAATCGTCATAACATGTATACACTTATGCAATCTTGCGATGTTTTTCACATACAACACGCAATATTCTTTGCTACTCTTGATACATGTGCAGGTACAATGTGATTTGGCCATCACAAGGTTTTACATATGCTAATGTATGCTCACTAAACTCTCTTGACTTGTTTTTGAAATATAAAATTTGTTAGACTTGTTTAGTGTGTGTGTGTTTTTGGGGATCCATGTGCTTAAAATTACTGTTGAGAGGTGTTTTTGACAGCTTAATATGTTGATTGGATCATTGGTTGAGCTGCATGTCTGATTGCATTCATGTCTGTGTTTTTCTCTTCTCGAAAAACTGTTTTTGAAAGCAAGCTCGACACCTCCTCGATACCTAGCTATCTGTAGAGCTTCTCAAGCTTTTTCTTATCGCAATCCCGACACCTCCTCGACACCTGGTGGATTGATCAAGAAATCTTCTACCTCCTCGATAGCATCTCGACACCTTTTTGATCGATCGAGCTTATGTCCTCAATCTAGTGTTGTATCCCCTAATACCTCTTCAACACCTTTATCTATCGACGTTCTTTTTCTTGACACCTACCTCAATAGCTGTCTCGACACCTCTCGATACCTTCATCTATCGAGATTTACTGAACTCCTATATATTTGTTCAGCGCGATCCGGTTCTCACTTTTCTCGATCTCTTTCTCGACAGTTTCCTCTTTTCTCTCCTAAACACTCTTTTCTCACTCAAAACCTTCAATCCACGTGATTTTCGGCTCTTCCTTGCTCAAAATCGCTTGGTATGCTCTTTTATCTCTTCATTCTTCATGCATTTCATGATTTAAAACCTAGGTTTTGGGGTTTTTGAAAAATTTTGGGGTTTTTCAAAATTGATGAGTGTTTATTGGTATTTTGGGATGAGTTTTCATTTAAATATGTTTAAAACCTCATACATTGCATCACATTTGCATTATAATGGTATTTTCATGCATTTAGGTGTGTGTAATATGCTTGTGTGCTGGTAGGATTGGATTGGGCTAAGCCCATGATGAATTTTCTTTTGCATGTCACATGTTCATGCATTTCCCATGCATACGTACTCTCTTTTCAATATATCTTGATATATTTGAAATGTTTTGGGGCTTTTCTGATTATCTTCTTTTCTTCCTCTCTCTCTCTGTTTACGTTAGTCGTGTCTATGGCATTTAAACATAAGTCTGCTCCGTCTCGGAACCCTCTTCATTCCAAGGCATCATCTTCTTCTGATCCTACTCCTTCTAACATTTGGTTCCGTGATGAGGATGCCTGGAAGGCTTTCTCGGAGAACTTTTCTCGACGAGGTGTTCATTTAAAACGCCGAATCATTTTGGCGGATTTCGCCGACACTGACCTTCCCGATGTCATTCACAGTCGGGGATGGGAGTCACTGTGTGACGTCCCGGTCACTTTTCCTCTCGTGCTTATTCAGGAGTTTTACTCCAACATGCACGAGATTGATTCTTCAGTACCTCTCTTTCACACTCGCGTTCGAGGTACGCGCTTTGCTGTCACACCGAAGCTTGTTGTGGATGTGCTTCGAGTTCCGAGGGTAGAGCATCCTGACTACACCGGTTGTGAGCATCTGAGGACTTTGTCCAAAGACGAGATGATGTCTGCTTTCTGTGAGCACCCATCTGTTTGGGGTGAGCGTTAGTTTACACCATGTCAGCCTTTTGCTAAAGATCCTAGATTCATGAACATGGTGATGACTTTTGTTTTGTACCCACTCTCTCACTATAACTCTATCACAGAGCCTCGTGCTCAATTTTTGCTTTCTTTGTTAGAGCACCTCACTCTAGATTTTCCTTCACATTTTATTCTTTCCATCATAGATGTGTTTAGGGATACGGCTATCCGTGATAAACTCATTTTTCCTTCAGCTATAACGCGAATTCTACGCCATTTTTCTATTCCTTTTCCCTCTTCTGATCACTTTTCTGTCATGTGTGCCATAGACGTCGTTACCGTAAAACGTAGTGAGGCTCAGTTTAGGTCCAACAGGAGTCAGTAGCTCCTCCCTCTAGTTTGACTCCATCTCATTTGGCACCCTCTCGGTCTGCTCCATCTACATCTGCTCCCTCCTCTTCCATGGGCGATGTATCTCTTGGAGACATCATGGCGCAGCTGCAGCGCATGGATGCTCGCCTTGATACACTCTCTACGGAGTTGTATCAGGTGAACGTTCGTGTCAGTCGTATTGCACGACGGCAAGCGGCTATGGGTGGCTATGCTTCTGAGGCTACTCCTTCACCACCTCCTCTAGTGGCTTCTGATTCTGATTCTGAGGATGATGATGGTGATGATGGTGATGGTGATGACGATGATGCTTCGGATGATGATGATGGAGATGCTCGCTCTACTGATGAGATGTCTACTTGACACTCTACCCTTTGTCACTCATGACAAAAAAAGGGAGTAATTTTGGGATATGAGAGTAGTCATCTTAGGGGGAGAGTTAGTATAGGACATTTTGTTAGGGGGAGTGTTGATACTTAAGGGATGTAGTGAGGATATGATGTATCTTTTCTCTTTTCTTTCTATTATAGATACATTGTTCTTGTACATTAGGTCTTGTGATCATTTTTACATACATTGTACTTATCTTCCTTATATGTTGATGTATGTTTCTCTCACCTACCTTACATGTGTTGTTTCTTTTCTCTCTTTATACACATGCTTCTTATACTTGTATGCAATCTATTATTTCTGTTTCACACAAAGATGCCTTGATGAGTTTTGTTTAAAGTGTTTCAGAAATACAGGTTGTCAAAGTCTACTTGCCATAAACTCTCTTCTTGCAAAGTTTTTCAAGAGTTTGTGTTAAGATAGATTTTATTGTATTCAACAAGTGAATATGAGTTGAGTGATTTATGACTTCTCTCATATCTCATTTGTTTCTTATGGTTTTGTCACGGATTGCCAAAGGGGAAGATTGTTAGGACATATGTGGTTCACTTGTTAAGAACATATGTCATTCTTTTATGTAATTGGCTAATCTTTTGACAAAACGCACTTTACTTGTATTTTGGTAGATCTAGGATGTGTTAAAATACTTTAAGAAACCATGTTTCAAGAAAACAAGTGTTGAAGTCTTCAAGTCTGTCCAAGAAAACAAGCTGAAAGTGCAAATTCTTTAAAGCTCAACAGCTAGCTCGACAGCTGCATCTATCAAGTTTAAGAAAGCTGTTCCAGCCCCGTGTGCTCGACACCTGCTCGACAGCTCCTATCTTTCGAGGTTTACAAAATCATAATTTCTGATCTGATTTCTTGGGATCCATGGATGTGTCTTTGGGCCTTCTTTTCTCCTAACCCTAGACATATAAAAGGATTGTTTTAAGGGTCATCAAAGTGTTCACAAGTTGCACAAGCATTAAGTAAACTCTGTTCAAGCAAATTGTGACCGGGGACAAAGTTTTGACCTAGTTCATCACTATTGAAGAAGTTGCTGTGTATTTGCACCAAAGAGTTTTGTGACCAAGCATCTTCTTGATTGTTATCGTTGGGATGAATTGAATAACTTAACAAAAACAAACTTTCTCTAGTTTGTGATTGAAGTCGCGTACTGGGGTCCGCGCAATTGGTTAGTCACGTACTTGGGAGCCGTGCATCAAAAGGGGAAATTGTCACTACAGAACAAGTTCAATTGGGTATTGGGGTAAGGGTTCAACTGTAAGTTAGTAAGGTACTTGGGATTCCTTTACTTGTAACCGCTTGTTGTGATAATAGTGGAGTTTCGGGAGTGGTGACCCGAAAATTACTCGGTGGGGTTTTTGCTGTCAGGTTTTCCCCATTCGTAAACAAATCACCGTGTTATTTATTTTCCGCTGCATCATTAATTAGTTTATTGGTGATTTGTCCACGCGTTTGCATGTTAAATTGATTAATTAATAACTTGACTAATTAATTAATTAATTTAATCACAAGGGGTCAATACGTTTTTGGCCTATCACCTATCAACACAAGTTATCATCTAGATTAAATACCTCCACGTACTCTTTGATTTTTCAGGAAAGCGTCTAATATGTGAGGGACACTCAAAGAAGATCAAGCTACCGTGCCTCATTCACATTACTCCCCTTCTAGATCTCATTCACTTAACTTATAAAAAACCTCCAACCAAGCATGCACACATTGGATCTCACTCTCCCTTCCAAACAAATTCTTCTTTTACTTTATTATATTATTATCTACAACACTTTACTTTCTTGGAATTCTAGCAAAAGCTTCTGTGAATTAAGTTTATGGTCCAAACTAACTTAAATGTTTTATTGCAAATTTCATCTATGTAGACTAATGAGAATAAGTGCTCACAAGCCTATACATTGCAGAATGTCCCGTAGGACATTGCTGAATGACTCATGCAACATATATCTTAGATAACTTCATTATGCCTGGCACTGCTAAATGTCTTCCATTACAGCAAAGGACTATGGCAAAATACCACGACACCACCCTACGGTAGATTATGTACTATGGCAAAAATATTCTTTCAGCATACTAGACTTTTCTCGGTTGTGGAACTTTATATTACATTTTTTATTGCGAAAGCAATCCTCAACAAAATACATGATAAGTCTTAAGTATTATTAATTTTTTTTCCTCTCCTCTATATTATGAACATTATTAGTCATTATTTATTTTATAAGGGAAAAAACTTTTCTACATTTTTCAAATACTTATAATGTTCTTTGAATGCTTAGAGGGAAAATTACTTCAGATCTTACCACCGACTTATTAAAACATGACACGTACAAAAAAAGAAAAAAGAAAAGAAAGAAAGACCCTCAACAATAACCAACTAATTAACTCTATTAATAATTAAAAGGCTTTTGTGGAAGGTGATCTGATCAATCATGTTTAAGAAAAGATGGTAGTTGAAGTGCTAATGTATATAATTAATATAAATCCATGCATTTGGTGTTGCTTGTGCCATACACGTTCTAACAGTTAGTTGATAGAATTATCTTCAGCTTTACAAAATTTAAAAATAGTCTCTAGTATGGCCTATTTTTAGCTTAAATAACGGCCCAAATGCCACTTGTTGTTAAATTATAATTAATTTTAGGGTTTAGATAGTGCGCATAGTGTTTGTTCTTCTTCTTGAGACTTCTTGAGACTTCGATAGTGCGAATAGTGGGCTACCAGTTTTCTGGAAGGAGACGAATCAAAGAAAAGAGATAGAAATTCTAGCTGTTGATGTATATAATGGGAAGAGATCAGTTTCTTTATTGAGTAATTTACACCAATCATACTCAGTGCTCCACTTACTCTTTTTGGAAGGTAGTTAGTAGTCCTTTTCTTCCTAACTAACCTAGCTATCTCTTAATTCCCACAAAACCAAAAACCAAAACAAAAATCGCAGTTCTTATAGTATATATGAATGAAAGCTACCTATATCTATATCACTATATGTGTACTCTTCCAGCGAATATCTACAATTATTTTTACAGTTTATTAAAGTAGTACTAAGTTATAATTGAAATACATCAGTTTCATATGAATTCACCACTAAGATAATTTGTGATTTATATAAAATATAAAAACTGAAGTATTTTGACATTTTATTAACCTCTCATAATAATTTTTTCACGTCAGTACAATATTTAAATAAAATTCTTTTTGTTTAGTCTAAACTTAACAAGTAGTGAAACTCTATCTCTCTAACAAAAAAACTCTATCTCTCTAACAAGTCCAACTTAAACTCAAACTCATCATTATTATTTTTTAAAACAAAATTATTTTTGTTTAATCCAAATTTAACAAGGAATGAAACTCTAATTTCTAACAAGTCCAACTTTAACTCAAACTCAAACATTGATAATTTATCTCCAAATTTGTGAGGTTAATCATGAACACTATAAAAGCAAAGCAAACCCCAATATTTTTTTTTTTTTTAAAGCTGAATAGACATATGAGCTCTTTTTATATTATTTTCTTCTCCTCTACTTTGTTTAAAAAAAAAAAAAATTATGGTTTTTCATGTATTTTTTAAAGAGTAATTTTCGTACATGAATCACTAAACTCTCTTTAGCCGTTTTTTACAAAATAAGAAAGCTTGCAATAATTAAAATTATTTTTTTGAATGGAACTCATCTTTCTCTTATATTTCTCTATTGTTTAGTCATATATATTTTGTTTTGTTTTAATAATTTCTAAGCAGCGAATCATCTGATTCTATAATATTTTTTGGTCTTTTAAAAGTTTTAATATCTGAATTTTTTAGTTATTTTTTTGTAATATCTGAAACGGTTTGACAAATTTTTTGTAAGCCATTGCACGTTTAAGCAATGACTTCATCATCAAATTGTAACACAAATTGAAGTCATATAAGAGCAAATCATACAATAGTGTAATTTCTTAAATTTTTTATAAAATTATTTTGGTCTACCTAAAAAATAAGTAAGTTTCCGTACATAACACGAGTTAACGATTAGTTACCTTATATAATAGATTGTGATTAGTGAAAAAAAAAAAATTAAGTCCATGAAAAAGCGGTAAACAACCAATAACACTTCAACAAATAAGATATATAATAATAAAATATTTTGTCACTAAAGCTCTTAGATAATTATGAAAAAAAAATGCATTAAAGATTGTGATTCTAAAATAACTCCCACTTATCACGAACCAAAGTTTTTTTAGCAGTATGGATTACAAATAATGGAGACGGCAAATTATAGACAAAATTGTAACACGAGGGACAAGAGGCAATAACGGACCTAAGCCTCTGTACCAATCAGTGGAGCTGTTGAATCAGTAAAAGATGAGCTTGCAGAAAGACAGTGAAACTGTTGAATCAGTAAAAGATGAGCGTGCAGAAAGACCTTTCATAAGTCACCAGAAAATATTGATATAAAAATCAATGATTCTCCATCAGTCTGTCACACTTACAAGGCTGCAACTGCAACTACAAGATTCTACTTTGGCCCACAAAACAAAACCCTTCATGCATGCATAGCTTTCCCCACGCTAGCTGCGACCCCCACACGTGCATGACTCGTGTCCTTAGTTACATAATGATTTTTAGCTTTTTAAAACGGATTATTTGGGGGGAAAAATTAATACCTAAAAAAAGTGAGATTTAAAAAACTAATACTTGAAAAGGAATGGACCAAGAATTCTGTTTTTATTAATGAGCAATCCTAAATTTTTTTTTTTTTTTTTCATCATCTTTATAACTTATGATTGATAAAACATTATTTTTTATGTCACTTTTATTATACACCATAAGGTAAAAAGTTTTTGAATAATTGTAATTGTTGTTTATTTTCCATGTTTAAAGGGCTTAATGTTATCTAAGCATATGAAGAAACAATAAATTCAGCAACACAACATTGTTTATAAATGTTGATAAACTGTCTTTTTCCAATCTTAACTAGTTAATTATTGTGAAAAATATGATAGGGAAAAAAATTATGAAAAATATTGTTTTTCTTTTCTTTTAATATAGTAAAAATATAAGATTTGCATATCTGGTCATTATTCAATCCACTTAAACTCAAAATTGAAATAATACGAGACCATTCAAATAATAATAAAATTTATCACTACTCAAAGTCACGGTCTCAAACTTGCATGGCGATGAAACACAAAAACTTTTTATCACCAAGTCACCTCCTCACACAGTAATATTGTATTCTCATTATTGACAGAGAAAGAAAAAAATTGCATCATAGACAAAATGGCAGCTACGTACGTGACTTTAAAGGCCTGTTTGAATACCGCTTATTACTAAAACTAAACTAAAAACACCGTAACAAAATAATTTTTAAATGTGTAAATAGTACCGTGAGACTCAGTTTTAAAGTTGTTTTTCTGAAAAATATAAAATATAAAAAAAATATAAAAAAATACTTGTGAGTCCCGTGAATAATACATAAAACCTACCAAATTAAGCTGGACGCGCAAAACACTATCCAAACATATACTAAGAAAGAGAAAAAAGGGTCCCCTTGGACCGTAGGTAATGGGATTACCCAAAAAATTAATTAATGAGAGAATTTTTGGGTCCTTGTCACAGGAAGGAATAGCTCTGTGTAATCCTCCTATTGTTTCGTCCCAATCAACATATTAAAGCTTCTCTCATTTCCTTTTTCTATATTACCGACATCACTGCCTACATCAGTAGCAAGACCAAGCTCAGAAATCCAAGAATAGAAATAATAAAAAAATAAAACTAAAAGAGAACAATAATATAATATAAATTTCCTGCCTCACAGCATAGATACATCTGATTGGATATATTGGTCTTGATGGCAACTCAAGGACCATGTATAAAAACAAAAGTATTAAGAATTTAATAATGCAATTAATTTACTTTTCAAGTGTGACTAGATTCAGATACCCAAATAGTTGGTGCCTAACTATTTGGAGAATTAAAACTCTACAATTAATCTTTGTGAACAGGATTCCCAACAGTTTTTAAAACCTAACGTGGAAGATAACCTTATTAAGCATTTTCGTGTCAATCTGCATAACTTAAATGGAATTTGAATGGAGATTCAATTAGGTATATTCAATGGCGTGCATACACCAATACCTGCTATGCTGAAAATTTGGTGAGTACTGCTCATTGGTGATTGTATAAAAATAAGTACAAAATTTAAGTACAGACTATGTGTTGTACAAGAAGTTTTCAACTATAAAAATAGTTTTATCTTTTCTTAAACACATTTAAATTCAATCATGTGCTACATTGCAATACAACTACATGGTACAATTTACTTGAAAATTTAAAATTCTAAGACTTAAAGAAACTGTATCTAAATTTTGTACTGAAAATAACAAATTTAAAAGAAAAATAAAGAAAAAAAAAACTGATCGATAAAGTGATAAAAATGACACCACCATGGAAGCTGTTCTTTTTCACTCAAGTTGGGCTTTCAAAAACTCTAGAACTTGCTTCTTTTCGTGCACTACGTAAATCATAAAGAAAAAAACCCTTATTCAATGTTACATTTGATGATAAATCCGAGTCTCATTAACACACACACACAAAAAAAATAAAAAATAAAAAGGACAATGGATATCGCTTTAATTTACCAACTGGGTCAACTCTTCAGATCTGCTCAAGTTTGAAAGCAGCCTTGATTTAGATACAAGGACCATAAATAGTACTTTTGAATTGTGACCTTAATTTTGTATACCACTTTTGCAATGTGAGGAATCAAAGTCAAAGTTTCATCATGAAATTCCCATGAAGAATAGTTAAGTTGTTTTGCACCATCTGAAAATAGGAAGATTATGATCATTAAATATTGATCAGTAACCATCCTCTAGCCCAGCTACGATGCTGAACCATAACGTAACCAAAAGAAAATTACATAAAAATAAATAACAAAGAAGGAAAAAAGGACTAAGTAATGCATTGAGTAATTCTTTCTTCCTATCATATTTGGCCAAGAAGAAAAAATCAAAATTAAAATAAGTATATCAAATCGAATAGGTAGATCTTAAGTTTAAAGTTGCCCAGAAACAAAATTCTGCCTAAGATAACCAGTTTAAATCCTATGTAAAATTTTGGGTTGGGCCAGGCTTATGTAAATTTTAATGGGTTGAATTGTGGCAGACCCAAAAGTTTCTTAAAAAATAAAGGCTAATGTATAACACCAGTTGGGCTGAGCTCGTGTTTAATTCTTTTTTCTTTTTCTTTTTCTTTTTTTTTTCTGTCATTTTTTTGATAGGTAAATAGTGGAGAAGGCGAAGGTGATCCACCAACAAAAACATGTAACACCAAAAAAAAAGAAAATGTCTTTATCACTTTAATTGAGATAATGTAATATATCATTTCATAAAATTATTTAGTTAGTACAATAAAAAATGAAATGGGTTGAAGCCGCTGGACTATCCTTTACAAACATTGTCAAACCTAACAACTTCCAAACCCAATAAATCAAATAACATTACAATTAATAATAGTACAACACAAATTGGCCTAGTAATACAATACATACAAACTAGTACAATTAAGAATCAAAGAAATTTATTCTAAAAAAAAATTGAATCTAAGAAATTTTAAATTAATAATACAATTACAAAATAAGATAAAAGTCTACAAGACACCACCCATCTTCGTACATGGTAATGCAGGAATGGATGATACCTTCTGTGGGGAGTAGAAGAATCCTCATCCAGGCCTTAGGCCCAATAATTGACTGGGCCACGGGAAAGAACTAGGCCAAGCTTGTATGCTTGAAGGAGTCCTAGAAGGCAACGGGCTGTGAGAAAGAGGAAGCTGAACCACTCCCATACTCGAGAAAGGAAAACATCACGAGAAAATGGTACCCGTGAAGAAGGTGAGGGACAAACCTTACTAGAAGCAAGGTGCACGGATGGTCCGCATGTAGCTCCCAGACGGTGCCCCAAACCGCAAGAAACTTCCAAAACACGCAAGAAGGTTGAAGATTTTTACCTCTGCATCAATTTGGGAGCTCTTACCTAACTTTTGCCGCATTAAATACATCTGAGACAACCTGAACAGAGAAAATATCCCCCAGAAGACAGAGCTTAAGGATAAGGAAGGGGAGGAAACCGATAAAGTAAGGAAAAATATTTTAGCTAGCAACAGGACAATGTAGGGATAAGAATGAGAAGTGTGCCTATAAATAAGGAGAAAAAAGCAAAAAGGGGGGGGGGGGGGGGGTTCTCTTTTTTGGTTTGGAAGCAAAAAGAAGTTAGACAACTTAGGAGAAAGAGAGAATGTATAACACCACGAGGATAAGTGAGGAATTAGGAAGTAGTACTTGCAATACCATTGTAATATGTATTTTGTCAATGAAATCAATTGTTTGAGCTTCCCATTGTAGAGTGTTCGTGAGACTTGTTAGCTGTAATTCGTGGAGGTTCGCAGGGGCTAGTTTTTGTCCACTCACAATTGGCGTCTTCTGTGGGAAACTCTACTAAGCAGTAGGCTCAAGAGTTGGTTTACTTTCTATGGCAAATCTGTCTTGGAGCAGTCCAGCCCATCTGGAATGACCAAGCATTTCAGAAGAATCTGTTCATGTGGACCGACATGTGAGATCTGAAGTTCATAAGAAGACTCAATGACAACCTAGCCCACCTCTGCAAGGAGAAAGGATTGCTACCAATACAGAAGGTCTATCCTACTATGATAAGGATGGGGAGGTGGAAAGGTGGAGGGAGCAAGTGGCATTGCTGTAGAGGAACACAGAGAAGGATAAAGAGTTACTCCACCGTAAAGACAAAGACCTTCATCATCGAAGAGGACCAAGCCCGGCACCCAGTCACCCCATCCTTATGGGGAACAAGAGAAGACTCCCCACAGAGAGAGAAAAGTTTCTCCACCTCCCCACAAGAGCAGAAGGGAAAAACAAAATGGGGAGAGGCTTAAAGGACCAATCCCTCACTCTCGAGTCCTTACAACGCCGCATGTTTGCAGTGAGGATGCCATGAGTAAGGCTCTACATCAAATATCCCAATCCCCGTTCTCAGAAGAGATATAGAAAACAAACCTGTCGAAGAGATTTACAAGGCTAACTTTCACAATTTATGATGGCAAAACGGATCCCATGGAGCATGTCAATCATTACAACCAAACCATGGCCATATACTCTAAAAACAAAGCCCTAATGTGTAAAATTTTCCCTTCCAACTTGGGGCCAATAGCTATGAAATGGTTTGATGGGTTGGAAAAATGGGCTATCCGAGGATATGACGAGCTAATCAGAGCATTCGGGGCCAGATTTGTGACGTGCAGTAGGACCCTAAAGCCTTTTGCCTCACTCCTCTCATTGGCAATGAAGGAAGGTGAAACCCTCAGAGCTTATTCAAATCGCTACTGGGAATTATACAACGAGATCGAGGGAGATAATGGGGGAATTGTTGCAAGTACCTTCAAGGTGGGGCTACCCATTGATTCCGACTTGAGGGCTTCGTTGGCCTTGAAGCTAGTCACGGATATGAATAAATTAATGGAGCGGGTGGAGGAGTATAAGAGATTAGAATATGATTAATTGCAAGATAAAGCTAAAGCAAAAGCACCTGTTGTAGAGAAGAAAGAGGTTAAGGTAGATCAAGCTCCCTGACCTCGAAGGGACTTTGTCATTCAAGCTCAGAAGACGAGGCCCGAAATGATTAGTTCATTGTACAAAGAGCCTGTATACCGAATTGTGGAAAAAATAAAGAATGAGCCATATTTCCGCTAGTTGAACAAGACGAGTGGGGATGTTACGAGAAGAAACCAAAGCCTTTACTATTCGTATCATCAGGACCGGGAGCATACAATTGAGGATTGCCAAACCCTAAAGGACCACTTGCATTAGCTTAAGAAGGTAGGTTATTTGGGAAAATTCTTAGTACGGAAAGATTCTCGCCCACAAGACCTAAAAGGGGCAACCACTTCAAGAACTTCAACACCAGCTCGGGGGCTCATAGGGGTAATACATACGGCTAGAAAGCAAGTGGAGACTATGAAAACTCCACCGAAGATATTAACCATGAACTCAACTTCTAACTCAAAATTAGAAGGCCCCGCACCCAAAAAGAGACGTTGGGAAAACAAAAGCATTGGCTTTAAGGGAAAAGACCTCACGGATACTGTTCAACCTCATGAAGATGCACTGGTAGTTACACTGCAAATTGGAGGCTTTGATGTAAAAAGGGTTATGATAGATCAAAGAAGTGGGGCAGAGATAATGTACCCTAACCTCTATGAAGGGCTAGGACTTATCCCCCAAGATTTGACGAAGTATGATAGCCCCCCTTGGTGGCCTTTGACAGAAGCATTGTTATGCCAGCAGGGCAGGTGACTCTCCCCATGGAGGTGGAAGGAAGAAAGGAAACGGTCCACTTTATATTAGTGCATTCATACTCCCCTTACACAGCAATCCTCAAACGCCCATATGTCCGTTCCATGGGCGCAATACCCTCTTCTTTGCATCAGAAGATGAAATTTCCAACTGAGAAGGGCATTGCAGAAATACGCAGAGACCAATGTATGGCACGAAAATGCCAGATAGCCACTGTAGGGCATAGGCAAGAGGGGGAGTCTAGGTCAACAAATCCTTTATAGCAGCTACAGTCCCCACCCGAGGACACTTATGAGCAATTGGAGAAAATGCGCATTGACCTCAAGGATAAATATTTCCAGGTAGGAGCAAGCCTCCCTATTTTAGAAAAAGTAGAGTTAATATTGTTTTTAGTAAACAATCTAGATGTGTTTGCGTGGAGTCCGTATGAAGCACCTGGAGTGGATCCAGAGTTTATCTATCATCGGTATATCATTGACCTTTAGTGCCTGCTGAAGAAACAGAAATCTCGTAGGTCCTTTAATATACACACCAAGGTGGTGAAGGAAGAGGTAGATAGACTCAAAGAAGCTAGGGTAATTAAGGAGGTCCTTTATCCCGAGTGGTTAGCTAACACGGTAGTGGTGAAAAAGAAGAATGGAAAGTGTCGAGTATGTGTAGACTTCACAGATCTGAACAAGGCATGTCCGAAAGATCCTTTTCTCGTGCCCAAGATAGACCAGCTTGTTGATGCAACTTTTGGGCACCCTAGGATGAGTTTTCTTAATGCGTTTCAGGGGTACCATCAAATAGCTTTGGCCCCCGAAAACCAAGAGAAAACCTCTTTCATTACCCCTACTGGTAATTTTCATTACAAAGTCATGTCATTTGGGTTGAAGAATGTGGGTCCACTTATTAAAGAATGGTTACCAAGATGTTCAAAGAGCAATTGGGAAGGAATATGGAGGCTTATATAGATGACATTGTGATAAAGAGTAAGGCTGTGGAGGATCACCTTATGGATCTCGCAGAAACCTTTGAGACATTGTGAAAGCACCGTCTGAAATTGAATGCTTCTAAATGTGCCTTTGGGGTCACCTTAGGGAAGTTTTTGGGGTATTTGGTAATTCACTGAGGTATTGAAGTGAACCCAGATCAGATTGTAGCCTTGCAAAATTAGAAGTCACCGAGGAACCCAAAGGAAGTCCAGCGACTTACTAGGATGACTGTGGCTCTTAATCGGTTCATCTCATGGTCTGCAAATAAGTGTCGACCTTTTTTCTAGTTGCTAATGAAGTGGAAGGACTTTCAATGGACAGATGAGTGAGAGCAAGCTTTCGATGAGCTTAAGTTGTACTTATCTTGGGCCCCCATCAAGACTGGTTCCCGGAGAGACATTGTATATGTACCTAGCCGTGAGGGATCACGCGGTCAGTGCGGTCTTGTTATGACTGGACCAGGGAGTTCAAAAGCCAATCTTTTATATCAATAAAACACTTGTGGAAGTTGAAACACACTACTTACCCTTGGAGAAAGTTGTGCTCGCAATAATCCATGCTGTACGAAAGTTGCTTCATTACTTTCAAGCTCATACAGTAGTTGTGTTAACCGAGTATCCTTTGCAGGCATTACTTAGAAGGTCCGACTTCATGGGAAGGATAGCTAAGGGAGGGGCTTCCCTAAGGGCTTTTGATATTCAATATAGGCCCTACACCTCCATCAAGGGATAAGTTTTGGCAAATTTCGTAGCGAAATTTACTCCTTGGCATCCTGAAATTATGCAAGTGGAGGGAAACGAGATAGTAGAACCACGGGAAAGGATATGGCAAGTGTATGTAGATGAGGCGTTGAATTGCCGAAGAGCAGGAGTAGGTATCATATTAATCTCTCTAGAAGGAATCAAAGTGGAAAAGTCATTCAGGCTGGGCTTCCCCATGTCAAATAATGAAGCAAAATACGAAACTCTCCTCGCGGGGCTTAAGATATCTAGACAAGTAGAGGCAGATAGAGTACAGTTACACTATGATTTTTGGCTAGTTGTCAGTCAAATCTCTAGCGAGTTTGAAGCCAAGGATCAAAGAATGATGAGCTACCTGAAAGAGGTCAGGATATTAAAGCATCAATTTAAAAAGATGGAGATCTTACAAATCTCTAGGGGCAACAATAGTCATGCCGATTCTCTGGCGACTTTAGCTTCCTCAATGGCAGATCCTCTTCTGAGGATTATATCAGTTAAGCTTTTACCTTTCTCTAGTGTTATCCCTTCAGAAAAGGAATTAGTCTTAAGTATACATCCATTCGCAAGTTGGATGGATCCTATTGTAACCTACCTCTAAAATGGGACTCTCCCTGAGGATAGGAAAGAGGCTGAGAGGATTAGATGTAGATTTCCACAGTTTTGGGTGTCTGAAGAAGGAAGTTATATAAAAGGTCATATTCAGGTCCCTATTTGTTGTGCGTGCACCCCGAGTCAGTTGAAGTGCTTCTGGAGGAATTACATGAAGGAATATATGGCAGTCATATAGGAGGAAGGTCATTGGCTCATCGAGCCCTTACCCAAGGGTATTAGTAGCCAAACATGCAGAAATAAGCAATGGAGTTCTCCAAGAAATGTGATTAATGCCAAAGATTTGCTCCTGGCATTCATTAGCCAGGGGGTCTTCTTAATCCTATATCTAGCCCGTGGCCATTTGCCTAGTGAGGGCTAGACATAGTAGGACATTTTCTAAAGGCAACAGATAGTAGAAGATGGCTCCTAGTAACGACGAATTATTTCACCAAACGGGTGAAAGCCAAGCCCCTCGCAAATATCCAAGACACAAATGTTAAGAAGTTCGTGTGGAAGAATATCATGATACGGTTTGGTGTGACAAGGGTTCTCATATCAGACAATGGATTGTAATTTGACAGTAAGGCTTTTTAGCGGTATTACGCAAAATTAGGAATAACCAACAGGTATTCTACCTCGGCTTATCCTTAAAGCAATGGTCAAGCTAAAGCAACTAATAAGTCTATCGTGGATGGGTTAAAGAAAAGGCTGGACGATTCAAAGGGACAACGAGCGAAAGAGCTACTGAGCATGCTATGGACATATTAGACTACTCCGCGACGCTCCACAGGAGAAATTCTCTTCTCAATGACGTACGGGGCAGAAGCTTTAATACCTGTGGAAACATGCCTGCCAGCTTATCGAACAGACGTGTTTGAAATGCAGAAAAATGATCAACTACTCTGCAAGCACTTGGACCTAGTGGAAGAGAACCGCGATGTTGCTTCGGCAAAGTTGGCTAACTATCAGCAAAGGATTAGCCGAGGGTACAACAAGGGAATCAAGAATAAGGGGTTTATTCTAGGGGACTTGGTGCTTAGAAAAGTTTTGGGAAATACCCAAGATCCTACTATGGGAAAGCTGGGCCCAACCTAGAAAGGGCCTTATAGGGTCACATCCATTGCGAGGACTAGAGCCTATCGGTTAGAAGACTTAGATGAGAGACCTATAGCAAGACCATGGAATGTTTTGAATTTGAAGAAGTATTACTTTTGATTATTATGTAAGATGTGTATTACTCATGCTTCCATTTCGTCTAAGTTCAGTGAATAGCAACAAGTTCTGTGAAGGCATGATTGGGAATTCTAAGATTACATGGAGAGAATAAACCCCGTGGTACTAGACCTTGTCTTTGCCTCGAGTGGGTTTTAAGCTGAGTTCTCTGCCTTAGCCTGACTTTAGGGTCACTAACAGAAAACGAAATTAAAATTTTATTGAAAATAAACCCCGAGGCACTAGACCTTGTCTTTGTCTTAGGTGAGTTGCGAACTGAGTTTTCTACCTTAGTATGACTCCATGGTCACTAACAGAAAGCAAGGTAAAGACTTTACATAAGAAGAAAAACAAGCTCCGTTATAATGGACTTCATCTTTGCTACAAATGGGTCTCAAACTGTTACTTTATTTAGTTTGTCCATATGGACACTAGTGAAAGGCATGAATGAGACTTAATAGTGCGTAAGGGATGAGTTCCACGGAGCAAGTATCTCGGGTAAGTGATTAGCTAAGGTTATTGTTTTAAGTTTGATCTAGTAGTCAACTATCAGACATTATCAAAACTTAGCAAATTATTTATATAACAGAAAGCTAATGGCATTTCCTCCGCGGGAAAAACCATGAAAAATAATCACCATGTGTCTAAGCAACTAGAGAGACAAAAGTATGAAGCATAATTAGATGCAAAAACTTAGAAATACTTAAATGTATAAGAGTTTAAAACACTTAAATAAATTAAGTACAAAATAAGGGCCCCCAAAGTTGGGCAAACTATTAAGATGTTCTTAAAATAACTAGAATAAAAAGAGAATTAAACATGAGGAGGCTCCTCAGTGGAAGACACAGTAGTAGAGCTAGTGACCTCTCCCCCCAATGCTGCAGTAGGTCCTACCCATTCAACCTCTCGAACTGGAGATTCATCGTTGATGATCGCTTGGATCTCGAGGTTAGGAATGATAATCAACTCCGCAAGAATAGGCATGCTACTTTCCAACCTTAAAGAGGATGAAGCCTCTACTTGCAGTATGTCAAGGGCAACAACCCATCCCTTAAAGAAGTAGACTTGGAGATTCTGCTGAACTTCTGGCTTCACGATGACAATGCAGTTGTATTGGCCCTAATAGTAGGCCTCTTAGATCTTTGCATCATCAGCTGCCACGTAGCCTTTCAGCTCGACATCTTTGTCTGCAAAGGCCTTTCTTGCCTCTTAGAGTTCCTTCTCAAGGGCCTCTGCTCTCTTCGTGATGGCTTTAGTATTCTCTTCAGCCTCAGACCTTAGCCTTTCTGACTCTGAAACCTTGTTCATGACATCAAAGATCTTCTTTAGAAGATCCATATTGTCATTGCTCAATTCCTCAACCTTAGCCTTGGCCTTAGCAGCTTGGTACCTCTCTTCGATCACCACAGAACATTAATATCCCTGCCATGTGACAAAGGTAGTGTTTAAAAAAAAAAAAATTTGAATGAATTAATAAAAAAAGAAGTGAAAAAAGCAATAAAGAGGCAAGGAAAAGTTTGTTACCATGATAGCTTCTCTCTTCATATTGAGCAAGAGGGATTCATCATCCCACTTAGCCCAGTGGTTCATGTCTGCTGGAAGCAAGAGAGCTTCACCAACACTTTCAGCTACCTTGCCCCCACGGCCTTCTCTCCAGGGCCTAACCCTATCTATTGCAGGGAGGGGAACCTCGTCCACTATGAAGGTGTGGACATAAGCAAGAGCCCCCACAGCATCAACCCGAGAGTCCCCTAGGTCGGAAGGGGAGTTTTCATAATCAATAGCTGTAGAAGATTGGCCTGCTCCCCTAGGATGCTTCCGACTAGCCCTTGTTTCACGAGTAGGAGTTGCAACTATCGTGGTGATTGGAGTAGCTTGAGTGGCTACAGGAGCATTAGTAGCTGAGGCTTGAGTCCTAGGCACAATTGGAGTGACCAAAAGTTGTGCAAGGGTGGCCCCACTTCTCTGAAGCGTCATCTCAGCAGGAGATTCATCTAGTGGGATGGTTTCCTAAACATTAAGTTCTTCTCAGAAAGGCGAAGAACTACGGGAAAAAGCGTTGCCCGTTTTCTTCTTCCTTTGGCGTCGTGGACGGTCAACTAAAGTTGGCACTACAATAGTGACTCCAAGATCCATAGGAGTGAAAGGAGGAGAGTTGCTCCGATATCTTCCTTCTTCTCGACGAGCACGTTCGGAAGGGGATAAGATGTACCCGTTACAATGAATGTCTATATAGGGGAGCAGAGGATGCCTCAAAGTTATAGCCTTTCCCACGTCCTAGAAGCTTCGATATATGGGAGAGTATCCGAAAATCAGGTAGGCAACACGGAGTTGACCGTCAGTATAGGGGTAGATCGGAGATCTCAGTAGTCTGTTCAAATCTGTGGAGTTGATCAATTGCCTTTTCTTCTTGAAAGCGTGATCCCTTGAGAAAAATAAGCGAACAAGAGTTAGTCAAACAAAATGAAGGAAACAACTCGGGAAAAAGACAGATTATTTTAAGTTAGTAAAAAGAAAATCCTATTAAGTCTACCCACCTACTTTACCCTCACTAATGGGGCAGTGGATTCCGCTAAAGTACCAATTCCCCGAGACAATTAGATAGTCTCTCTTTGTTTCTTTGTCGGAATCCAGAAGGCCTGAGGTAAGCCTCACCTCCCCAAGCCGAATCTTAAAAGTAAAACCCAAAGGCTTTACTATCTTGAAAATTATAAATGTAGTTGATATCATGCTCTGTAAGCTTCAATCTGAGCTTGTTAAGGGTATCTACACTACTGACAATCCTAAACACATTGGAGGTACATTGGTCAGGACAAACCTTAAAGTGGGGCAGAAAATTGGTGAGCAGGTCACTCATTAGAATCCTAACTCCCCCTTCTACAGTGGCAACGAGTAGGATTACCACTCTGCCCTCCCCCCTAGAGAGTATTGCCTCGGATTCTGGGCAGTACCTCACTTCAACATCCTCGGGGAAGTTATACTTCCTTCTAAACTCTCTTAGACTCTCAAGAGTATCAACCATAGGCCTAAACTACCCTATAGACTAGAAAATATCTACGATATGGGTTGAAATGAAAAGAGGAGGAAACAAAAAAAGCTAGGAAAGAAGTTGATGAGGTGAAGCTAAATTCGTAAGAAAGAGGAGGAAATGCACTTACAACAGTACGAGAAAGCAAAGATGCACTGGAGGTCGCCTAAAGGTCGCCAAAGAAAGACGCAATAGAGAGGTTTTAACTTTTTTGGTGCTTTTGATAATAGATCAGTAAAGAAGAAACCAACTTTTTTGGTTTAATTTTATTTCTATATTTATAAATCTATTTATTTCTATATTGTGAGACATGCTAAATTTGGTGAATAGTAAGGAATTGATATTTTTCTCTCTAGGTTGGTGGTGACTCCAAGTAACCTTAATTGGTGACACAGTGTTTCAAGCAGCTCTAAGAGGTAAAGTTTAGTGTTGTTTTGCTTTTCCTTTTTTATTTATTTACTCTTGCAACTCCCATGCTGCACCAGGATGCAAGAGAAAAATAATAAATATAATCACTATTACAATAAGAATTCATTAAATCAACAATCCATCAATTCTATAATTCCATACAGCATATACCAACGTAAAGAATCAAGAATTAAACACACACACATATACATACACTCACTATCTCAAAGCATTATGATGATCACAGCAATACCAACTACTTTGTTTCTAAACTCCATATCTCTCTCTCTCAATGTTTCCTACTAAAATCTACAAGTTTATACAGATATCTCAAATTAGGAAGTCGATGAGGATTAGTCATGCATCCTAAGATATATAATTCTCCAGAGAAGTGTTGAATAAGCAAGTCAATGAGGACCATAATTAAGTAAGGGTTTTTTCCCATGGGGCCTCTAAATATTTTTACTAAATCAACAGCTTTAGCATATAAAGTACGTCCTCTAAGTTGATGGCACAGACCATCCCCTTGTGCCATTTCTAAATAGCGACACACCAAAAACAGAAAGCTTTGTCCATTTGACCAATTATTGACCTAACATACATTTTTTTTGTTTTGAAGTAATTCTAAAATTTTATTAGGAAAAAAGAAAGAGCTAAAGTATATGGGATGTATACAAAAGGCTCACCTAAAGAATACATAAGATATTCAATGGGTCTATTAAAAAAACCTGGATGCAGCCAGACTCATCCACTCATATGATGATCACAAAAATAAATATTTGAGCTTAAGCGTAAAAAACTAAACAACATTAGAGCTCTTATTTTCCTACTGTGGCGGGAAATAGGAAAATATGAATAACCTTCACAGGCATCAACAGCATTAAAGCACTCTATCTAGATCATTACTATGACATCCAAACAAACCCAAACAGAGAAAGATGTCAATAACCTTCACAGGCATAACCTTGTAAACACTAAATAGAGATAAGGCATACCACGACTCTCTAGCAACTAATGGCAAGGAAGAAAAATGAACCAAATCTCCACTAGACTTACATATACAACAACAATTCACAATAATTTAAAAAAAAAAAATTATTGACATTATCCACTGTTAGATTCTTTTGAGAGAGCGCTATTGCCAAACCACATGTCATTCCAAAAGCAAACTCTCCTACTATTCCCAACCATAAACTTAACAAATCCAAAAGAAAGACCCTATTGATGCGGGAAGCACCAAAAAAAAATCTATTTTAATTTAGTTTATTTAATTTTAGAAGTCAACTATATGTTTATTGTCAATTGAATTTTATTTTGAATCTTGTTAGTTAATTAGGTTTGTAGTATTTTATTTCATTTTCTAGAGTAAAGGGTGTTTTTGTAATTCAATAAATTAGGATTTCCTAAGTCAGAATTAAGGTTCGGTCCTACAAGTCTATATAAGTATGTTATTATACTCCTATGGAAACAAGTTTCTGATGAAGAAAATTTAGTTGCCAACTCCAGGTGTTGATTCCTAAGTTTACTATCTCACTTGGTGCGGATTATAAGCAACCCTAGGTGTTGATTGCTAGGTTAGCCTCAAGCCAGAACTTGCTTCAAAACATAAGTGAACAGACCTGATAGATAAAAATTTATAAGTATTAGCATCACAGAAAAGGATGGTGTCCACAAAAAAGTAGATGAGAAACACACAGAATTCCTCCCACCCCCAACTTGAAAACCAAATGATAAACCCCCTTCTACTTCCCTACTCAGCATCTTGCTAAGAATTTCTAAGGCTGGAATGAAGAATAAACGGGATAACAGATCACCTAGTGATGTAGAATAGATTTTTATAAAACCTGTCTATGTACGCTTCCAGTCAAATTAAGGTTTGCTTCTTTTGTTAATCAGCGGCAAAAGGCTAGGGAATATATCTATGGTTTTAGGTTTTGATAGATTAAAAAAGAAAGTTTGACTTGGGTTGCAAAGAGGTGAGAAGTTGAGATTAAATCTGTCCATAGGCTGTGAACAATAACATGTTAAAGGCGAAAGGCGACCTTAAGGCGCCAAGGCCTTGTACCGCCGGAGGCGTGAGGCGACAAAAAGGCGCTATCCTGAGTAAAGCGAGGCACCAAATTCTTAATATATTTATTATACGTATAGAACTTAAATCATATGTACCTAGTGTATTACAATATTATAATGAAGTGTTTTTCAATCTATAGCATGAAGAAATTAGGTCTATCAAATTATTTCAAAATAGGATTAACATGGTTTAGGCTCTATTAGTTAGTTCTAACAATACATTTTACAACAAGCTTCTATATAACAATAAGTCTTACAAAAGAAATTTGTAAATTAATTTAACTAATAATAGGTTTTATATCATGCCTTTTGAAATTAATAATCTAAAGATAGGTTTAACAACAAACTTCTATAAAAGAACTTAAGGCTCTCACCTTAGCGCCTTTTTCATGTCTTAAGGCGGTCACCTTGCTCGCCTAGGTTCTAAAGGCGAGCACCTCACCTTAGAGCCTTTAAGGCGCCTTAGTGGAGCCTCGCCTTGCCCGGGCACCTAGGCAAGCGCCCGGCTCGCCTTTGACTACACTGATTAACATGAACACTACCGTGAAGAATATTATAAGGGAGAGAAAAATAAGAAAACACTCAACATATAGAAGTCTTCCATTAACCAAATCAATCAATTTTAATTAATCAACCCTAACTTATTTGCATACAAAATCACCATATTCAAGCTATGGAGTATGCTGTAAATTTATAAAGTTCTGAACAAAAGTACTCATAACATATAACCAGGAACTATGAAGAAAAATGGAGATAAAACAGATTTCTATTAGTATGAACATGGTGCATGTTGATTTTGAAGGCCCTGAAGAAAAGCATTTCCAATAAAAGTCCAAGCAATCCTGTTCAAACTGGCTGTCTAAATAATAAATAGCATGGAGAACACATATCACCAATCAAACGAAGAATCAAGTTTTAGTTGAGAGACAGATATCACCAATTGGCATGAAGAACAGATATCACTTTAAACAAAATGAAAAGTCATGTTTTAGTAGGAGAGCCGGGTACAAAAAATAAACTATGTGCAAGCACCCAGTCTCTGTAGATCAGAAGTTCAACACTACATTGTGAATATTGAATCACCAATATCAGGAAGTATAACAAAATTTTGGATTTTGAACCTAAGAGGACACAAAAGGATTTTCTATAATATATACTGAAGATTGAATACCTCACATAGAAGGACCATATTCCTTTGAAGAATGCATGAGGTTTGTAGAGTGATTTCTTCAAAGCTTGATCCAGAGAAAATTGGCGTTGCTTATTCTTCCAAATACCTTATCTCACCAATGGGAGCAAGACTAGTCAGTAGCAGCGTTCTGCAAAAATCCTGATACTTGAAACATTCCATATAGTGACTAGTTTTCAGGGTCAGTCAGATACAGGACATCCTCCCATGTTGCAATGCCAGGATGTGCTTGGATATTCAAAAACAACATACACAGAAACAAATGAATTTGTGAGAGTTTTTACATGTCCAAAGAATCCTGTTCAAATACCGGTCATGTTAACACAAGTTCCAGAAAAACCATCCACAGCCGCCTCACTGATCCAAAGATTGTCTAATACAGTCTTATCAAAGCCCCTAAATACCTACATTGAGAACAACTTCTAAACACTAAACTATATTACCCAATAGACTTGGAACTCTCATCTAACAAAACCAATGACTCCGAGCACAAGATCACCAACTAAATATATCCTATTACCTAAATGGAAATAAAAAAAAATGAACGCATAGCTCATATACAATTCTAAACATTAACACAGAAATTGCATAGTCAATTTACAATTCCCAATTTACCGCAACTCCCTCTATCCCACCGGTACTTTGCCCTTCACATTCCTCTATGCTCCAACATGTACTCGCAAACTCGCTCAGCTTTCCGTTTCATACCTTCAATCATCTCCTCAGTCGCGTCAATTATCTGTTTCGGCAAATGCACCTCCAAATAATCAATCCACTCCCCGAACGTCCTCGTCTCCAAATCAAACCCCTCCTTATCATCATCATCATCATCAACAACTA
Source organism: Quercus aquifolioides (assembly GCA_019022515.1). Taxonomy (NCBI): domain Eukaryota; kingdom Viridiplantae; phylum Streptophyta; class Magnoliopsida; order Fagales; family Fagaceae; genus Quercus; species Quercus aquifolioides. The sequence continues at coordinate 76,667,835 of CM032333.1, forward strand.
CATTCTCCGCTGCGTCTTCCAAATTCGTCTCCTCCACTTTCTCCAGTGGCCTCCTTTTACCCTTAACCTCCACCTCTGCACACTCTGCCTCCGAATTCTCCGGAATATTCTCCAGCATTGAGTCCAAAGCCACGGCCTTCGCGCTCCGAGTTCGCCGCGTACTCATTTGCCGAACCGGTACCAGTTTCTTTTCCGCAACTTCGACATTCTCCGACCCATGAACATTTCTCGCACTCCGAGTCCGCCGCGTACTCTTTTGCCTTACCGGTTTCTCTTTCTCTGATTCTTCTGCTTCTTCTTCTTCTTCTTCTTCACTCCTCAAAACCCTAACTTTCCGTCCGCGATTCTCTGCAACCGGTTCCTTCTCAGCGGCTCGGCGCCTAGGGTTCCGTCTGAGTCGGCTCTCATCGTTGTTGAAATTCACAAGGATAGAAGTAAACTCGCCGATCGTGATCGAATCGCCGTCGGAGAGATCGTGAGGAGTGTTTGGTTGGAGCTCGATACCGTTGAGGAGAGTGCCATTGGAGGAGTCGAGGTCACGGATGGTCCATTTGCCCGACCCGGATCCGAATGAAGAAGAAGAAGAAGACTCCGAGTCGATGGAGAGGTGATTGGAGGAGATGCCGGCGTCTTTGATGGGGAGGTTGTTGCCACGGACGATGCGGCCGATTCGGATCCTGGATCCGGGTCGGAATTCTAGGGATTCGCCTTGACGTGGGCCATGGACGATTACGAGCTTCAGAGGTGGGGGCTCCATTGTTTGAGATAAGGCTGTGATTGTGATTATGATTGTGAGAGATAGGGCAGGCTGTGGCACTCCATTTGAATTCTAGCGACGCGGGCTTGTTTTCCCCCACCCTCTCTTTTTAAACGGTTTCAAATTCATAAAATTAATTTTTTTTTTTTTAATTATTTAAAAAAATTAAAAGATAAATTTAGTTGGGACAAATTTCGATTTCTTTTTTGGGATAAATTCACTAACTTTACTTAAAATTTAATTCGGTCTTTTAATTTTATTTTTGTTCAATTCAATCTTCTTGTCCACTTTCGTTTTGTTAGAAAATTTTCATTAAGTGTTCTAAAGTGGGAACTAAAAATGACGTCATTTGGGTTACAAACAACGCAATTTTAACAGAAATTAAAATTTAGATAACTGAATTAAATGAAAATGAAGTTATAAGACTAAATTGGATATAGGTAAAGTTAGAAGATGTAATTTGTAATTTAACACTTTCTTTTATAAGTATGACAAAATTGGATTTGGACCAAATTATCCATCCAAATTCAAAGGAAAAAAATATGGGTATGGTCGTGTGTTAGTGTGTGTAAAGATCTATGGACCAGCAGATAAAACAGGTCAATTTGTATTCAACCCTCCAAAACTACAAGTCAGGTTAAGTTGATCCACATAACATATCACATGGGTGGACTCTTTTTTGAAGGGGTTTTTTCTTGCTAATTTTTCTTTTCTTTTCTTAAACTCTTTTGAAGCTATCTAAACATGTTTCACTATTTATTTATGAAGTATGATCTTTATTTCCTTTTTTTTTCTAAGTTATTTTCTTCTCATCATAGATACTTACAAATTCGTTCTTCACAAGTTTGATACTTAACAACTTCAAGTTAGTGAACTGTGAATTGTATAAATTTAAGAATTACATTTTAATAAACTTTGATTTAAGTATTATTTTAATTTTGGAGTATTTTTTTGGAGTCTTTGTTTTTTAGTGTCTTTCGAGGTTTGTTTGGCTTGATTTTGATTCGGGCAAAATCCGTATGAAACGGGTTTGGTTTGGGTGTTGCACAGATTATGTGTTTATGATGTGTCAATAATGATGTATACTTCTTCAATATTAAAAACATTGCCATAACCCAAATCACTTAAAAAATATCACATTATTGCTCTATAAGTTAAATAAGCAATGAGACTAACGCTCATTTTTTAACTTTAGAAACCAATAGATTCTCAGGAAAAAAAAAATCAATAACATTTTTGAAACTTCAATGACTAAAAATGTATTTTGAAATATATATGTATATATATTAGTCCAGTCGCTCGCATGCTCCTAATCCAAGTTTTCAGTCAACAATACCGCTTGGAGATTTTAAAGAACTGGTAGCATGGATTCTCAAGGAAAACAATAACCCATAATTGTTTGCAATGACCGTATGGTCTACTGGAATCAACATAACCAAGTGTTAGGAGCATTACGTGTTGCTGATGATGGCATGAGGAATAAGGGTGCTTGGGCAGCATTGGGCCAATCAATTGGCTTTATGTTTTCTCAACACACTCATGGCTCCTCATGCCTGACTAGTGATGCTCCTAAGGGCTCTTTGAGGGGGAATTGCCCAATCTCCCTACTCGAGTTGGATTGATAAGCAGTGATGATGGGCAGCATGTGGAGGCACCTTGCTCCACATGATGCCCCAAGGCCATGGCAGAAGAGGGCCATGGTGGGCAGAGATGGTTGTGATGATAGGCAACAGCAAGTGGTGCTGACTCTATGTGGTGGTGCATGGCAGTGGTTGCTTAGTTGCTGGTTTCTTGTGTGTGGGCTTGGTGGCTTTAGTGCAAGGCAGGGCTGGGCTACTGTGATGATTAAATGCTGTGTGCAAGGCATTGGGCTAGTGTGGGCTGGCTGAATGCATGGACAAGTGCTAGTGGGCTGATGGCAGTTACTTTGTGTGCTGCATGTGGGCACGCTGTATGGGTTGTAGTGCTGATGGGAGGCTTTGAGCATGGGCCAAACCTCTCCAAAACGTGTGGGAACAGGTTGTGACAGGTTGTGTGGGCTGCTGAAGGATAGGTAGAGGCCCCATGGTCTGCTGAGACATGGGTTGTGCATGTGCAGTGACAGTTACTAAGTAATTACCAAGCAATTCCTAGATTTCCTGATGGTCAGACCTGCTGTGTAGGGGCTGGAAATGTGGAGAGCAAGCCAAGACAGCAACAATTAAAAGTGTCCTAAGTCAAAACACAAGTGGCAAATTGTCCAAAGACCCAGGCAGTAACTGCCATAGCAGTTAATTCTGTATATTTAATCCTAAGGCTGTTGGGGGTGTCAATAGCAGAGTGTATTTGGCCTTGAGAAAATTCTGTGTAATTCTCTAGGCTTGTAAAAGGGTTTCCTTTGTACTTGAGATTAAGTAATAAAGGTTGGGGGTGGGTTCCCTATAAATATTATGTGTGATGTGTGTTTAAACGTCCCTATATAATCTGTTCTAAGTGTTATTGTAGTGTGTGTGTGGTGTTGGCTGAGACTAAGTCAAGGACTTAGGGCCATCACAGGCAGAAAATTTGAGTGAAAAATTGACCCTATGACAATTGGTATCAAAGCCTGGTTGCAATGTCTTTGGACACCAAGGCAAGGGTGACTGTCTTGGAGAACATACTTGGAGTTCCTGCAGAGGGAGAACAACTTTCTGTGTGTGACAGATTGGATGCACTATCTACATAAACTGCTGTGATACAGAATGAGATTTATTATCAGAGGGATGTTATGTTGATTCGCGTTGAAGAGTTGGCTGCTGCACTGGATGCCCAGGGCAGTGCAGTAAAAGAGACCCAAAGCCAACTTGAGACAGAAATTGTCTTGTTAAAGAGGGCAATGCGTGGCCTGCCTAGGGAGGGGGAAGTGGCCACCAAAGTGAAGGTGCCTGAACCAAAGCCCTTTAATGGTGCTAGGAGTGCTAAGGATTTGGAGAATTTCCTTTGGGACATGGAGCTGTACTTCAAGGCTGTAAGGGTGCCTGATCAAGAGATGGTAACTATTACTAGCATGTATCTTTCAGGGGATGCCAAGTTATGGTGGAGAACCTAGGTGGAAGATGATGCAGATGCTGGTAGAGGGAAGATTGACTCATGGGAAGCCTTAAAGAAAGAGTTGAAGGACCAGTTCTTGCCTACCAACACTGCATGGGTTGCAAGAGACTCCTAAAAGAAATTGAAGCAAATTGGTACAGTGAGAGAATATGTCAAGACATTCAGTTCTTTGATGCTAGATATCAAGAACATGTCGGAGGAAGATAAGCTGTTCAATTTCATGTCTGGCTTGCAACCTTGGGCACAGTTGGAGTTAAAGAGGCAGGCAGTGTGTAATCTACCCTCTGCTATGTCTGCTGCAGATGCCTTAGTGGACTACAAGTTTAATAAGCCCAGTGGGGATGATGAAAAACGTAAGTCCAAGGACAAAGGCAAAGACAAGCAGAAGAAAGATGGCAAGAAGAACAGGGATAAGCAGAAGAAAAATTGGGGTAACAAGAGCAAAGGAGAGAGTTCTACCTCTCAACAAAGCAAAGAAAAGCCCAAGTTAAATGCAAGCTGCTTCATATGCAATGGCCTTCATCGAGCAAGAGACTGCCCTAAGCGTGAGAAGCTTAATGCAATGGTTGCTGAAGATGAGAAAGGGCAGTCCAATGAAGAAGTTCCCAGCAGGGTGAACCCCTTACAATTGCTGAATGCCCTTAGTGTAAGAGGTAATTCTTAGGGGCTGTCTTATGTACAAGTAGAGTTGAAAGTGAATGGGGCTGAAGAAATGCTTGATATTGGTGCTACCCACAATTTTATTGATGAAAGTATGGTACAACAGCTTGGTCTGAAAGTGAGCAAGTGTCCAAGTAAGATCAAGGCAGTAAACTCTGAAGCAAAACTTGTTTCAGGAATTGCTTTTGGCGTGAGGTTCAAGGTTGGCGAGTGGACAGGAAAGGTGAATTTCCTGATTATGAAGTTGGATGACTTTGATGTAATTTTGGGTGATGAATTCTTTGTGGCTGCCAAGGCTGCCTTACTGCCATTCATTGTTGTGATGTTGATTTTCAATGAGAAGCAGCCATGCTATGTTCCTGCTAGGCGTGTGGCAGAAAAAAGCAAGACTAGCAAGGGGAAAGAGCCAATGGTGTCAGCCATGCAAGTTGAGCATGGGCTGAAGAAGGGGGAGATAACTTACTTGGCTGCAATGATTGAGGTCAAGCAGGAAAAGTTTGTTGAAGTTCCAGATGTTGTTGCTGGACTGTTGGAGGAATTTGTTGATGTGATTCCTCCAGAATTGCCTAAGACTCTTCCACCAAGGCGTGCTGTTGATCACAAGATTAAGTTGGTTCTTGGTTCAAAGCCTCCTTCAAAGACTCCATACAGAATGTCCCCTATGGAGTTGGCTGAAATAAGAAAGCAATTGACTGAATTGCTTGATGCAGGATACATTTAGCCCTCCAAAGCCCCTTACGGTGCCCCTGTTCTGTTCCAAAAGAAGCAAGATGGATCATTGCGTATATGTGTGGACTATAGAGCCTTGAACAAAGTAACGGTGAAGAACAAGTATCCAGTCCCTTTGATTCAAGACCTGTTTAACAGACTGTGCAAAGTCACTTACTTCACCAAGCTGGACTTGAGATTAGGTTATTGGCAAGTGAGGATTGCTGAAGGGGATGAACCAAAGACAACTTGTGTAACTCGGTATGGTTCTTATGAATTTTTAGTTATGCCTTTTGGTTTAACAAATGCCCCTGCTACATTCTGCAATTTGATGAATGATGTATTCTATGAGTTTGTAGACCGTTTTGTTGTGGTTTACTTAGATGACATAGTGGTATATAGTGAGTCCTTGGAGGATCACGTGGAACACCTTAGGAAGGTGATGTCCAAATTGAGAGAACATAAATTGTATGTCAAGAAAGAGAAGTGTGAGTTTGCCCAGCAAGAGATTTTGTTTCTAGGGCATAAGGCCAGCAAAGGTCTTGTGATGATGGATGAGAGGAAGGTGTAGGCTATCCTTGATTGGCCTTCACCAAGTAAATTTGTTGAATTGCGGTCTTTCCTTGGGTTGGCTAACTATTATAGGAAGTTTATTCAAGGGTATTCCAAGAAGGTTGCTCCTCTTATAGATTTGCTGAAAAAGGACAAGAAATGGGTGTGGACAGATGCATGCCAAGAAGCTTTTGAGAAGCTTAAAGCTGCTGTGTCGAGTGAGCCTGTGCTATGTCTGCTAGATTTTGAGTTGCCATTTGAAGTCCATATTGATGCTTCTGACAAAGCAATTGGTGGTGTGCTGGTGCAAGAGAAACATCCAGTTGCCTACGAAAGTAGGAAGCTGAATGATGCAGAATAAAAATGTTCAGCACATGAGAAGGAAATGATTGTTGTGGTTCATTGTTTGCTAACTTGGAGGGTGTATCTGCTAGGCCCTAAATTTATAGTGAGGACCAATAATGTAGCTAATACCTTCTTCAACACACAAAAGAAGCTGTCTCCTAAACAAGCTACTAGATGGCAGGATTTGCTACAATAGTATGATTTTGTGTGGGAGCACAAGCCTGGCAAGCATAATCAAGTAGCAGATGCACTTAGCTGCAAATAGGTGCAAGAGTATGTTGCTGCCTTGACTAGAGTTGAGTCAGATTTTGTGAAAAGGATCAAGGAAAGTTCTAAGCTTGATGCCACTTACCAGAAATTGGTGCAAGATGTGATTGCAGGCCTAGTGCGTCGTTATTAGCTTGAAGATGGGTTACTGTATGCAAAAGGTGGTAAGCTGCTTTGTTCCTAGTGGGAAGATCCATAGAGAGTTGTTGAAAGAGACTCATGAACCACAATGGGCAGGACATCCGGGTAAGGAAAGAATGTATGCTTTACTGTCCCGTTCTTATTATTGGCCTAAAATGGAGTTAGACATTGAGCTGTATGTTAAGACTTGTCTAGTTTGTCAACAAGATAAGAGTTTAACTCAAAAGGAAGCTGGTTTGCTACAACCTCTTCGTATATTGGAAAGTCCATGGATTTCTGTTTCAATGGATTTCATTACTGGTATACCTAAAGTGAAGGGAATGGGTTCAGTTTTTGTAATGGTTGATCGATTTTCGAAGTATGCCGTGTTTATGGCTACACCAAGTACTTGCATAGCAGAGGTAGCTGCTAATCTGTTTTCCAGAAATGTGGTGAAGTACTTTGGTTTGCCTGAAGATATTCTGAGTGATAGAGACTCTCATTTCACTAGTTGATTTTGGACAGTTCTGTTTAGGTTACTGGGTTCACAATTGAAGTTTTCTACTACTAATCACCCACAAACAGATGGTCAGACCGAGAGGATCAATGCTGTGTTGGAAGATTACTTGAGGTATTATGTGACTGTAAGTCAGAAAAATTGGCTGGACTTGTTGGATTCAGCACAGTTTTCTTACAATCTGCACAAGTCTACTTCAACGGGAATGAGTCCATTCAAGTTGGCAATGGGGCAGCAGCCCCTAACACCTCATGAGACTGCAAAGCAGCGTACAGGGGGCAGGTGTCCTGCAGCATACAGATTTGCTATTGCTAAACAAGAACTGATGCAAGAAGCACAAGACAGTTTGTTGAAAGCACAACGAAGAATGAAAAAAATATGCAGATAAAGGGAGGAGGCCTCTTGAGTTCCAGGTTGGGGACAAAGTGCTGTTGAAGCTAACTCCATAGATTTGGAGAAAGTTTAGAAGTGAGAGTGTGCATTGAGGGTTAATTCCAAAGTATGATGTCCCCTTTGAAATTGTGAAGAGAGTTGGTGATGTTGCTTACAAGTTGAAACTGCTTGAAAGGTTGCAGATTCACCCCACAGTTCATATGAGCTTTCTCAAGCCTTATCATGGGGATGAGCAAGATCCTACAAGGAATGAGGCAAGACGTGCCCCACCTACTATTATGGTACAGTTTGATCGAGAAGTGGACATAATTCTTGACAAGAAGGTAACGGGTTATCGAAAGCGTGGAAACATGATAACTTATTACTTAGTGAAGTGGAAAAGGGCAGCTGAAATAGAAGCAAGTTGGGAGAAGGCATCGACTTTATGGCAGTTTGAAAAGGAAGTGAAGGCATTTGAAGATACCCTACCGACGAGGGCGTCGGCTTCTTTTGGTGGGGGTGGTTTGTTAGGAGCATTACATATTACCGATGATGGCATGAAGAATGAGGGTGCTTGGGCAGCATTGGGTCAATCGCTTGGCTTCATGTTTTCTCAACAAACTTATGGCTCCTCATGCCTAACTAGTGTGCTTCTAAGGGCTCTTTAAGGGGGAACTGCCTAGTCTCCCTACTCAAGTTGGATTGATGAGCAGTGATGAGGGGCAGCATGTGGAGGCTCCTTGCTCCACATGATGCCCCAAGGCCATGGCAGAGGAGGGCCATGGTGGGCAAAGATGGTTATGATGATGGGCAGCAATAGGTGGTGCTGACCCTATGTGGTGGTGCATGGCATTAATGGCTTAGTTGCTGGTTTCTTGTGTGTATGCTTGGTGGCTTGAGTGCAAGGCAGGGCTGGGCTGCTGTGATGATTAAATGTTGTGTGCAAGGCATTGGGCTAGTGTGGGCAGGCTGAATGCATGGACAAGTGCTAGTGGGCTGATGGCAGTTACTTTGTGTGCTAAATGTGGGCATGCTGTATGGGTTGTAGTGCTAATGGGAGGCCTTGAGCATGGGCCAAACCTCTCTAAAATGTGTGGGAACAGGTTGTGACAAGTTGTGTGGGCTGTTGGAGGATAGGCAGAGGCCCCATGGTCTGTTGAGACATGGGCTGTGCATGTGTAATGGTAGTTACTAAGCAGTTACCAAGCAGTTCCTAGATTTCCTGATGATCAGACCTGCTATGTAGGGGCTGGAAACATGGAGAGCAAGCCAAGACAGCAGCAGTTGAAGGTGTCCTAAGTCAGAACACAAGTGGCAGATTGTCTAAAGACCCAGGCAGTTACTGCCATAACAGTTAATTCTATATATTTAACCCTAAGGTTGTTGGGGGTGTCAATAGCAGAGTGTATTTGGCCTTGGGAAAATTCTGTGTAATTTTCTAGGCTTGTAAAAGGGTTTCCTTTGTACTTGAGATTAAGTAATAAAGGTTGGGGTGAGTTCCCTGTAAATATTGTGTGTGATGTGTGTTTAAACGTCCTTATATAATCTGTTCTAAGTGTTATTGCAGTGTGTGTGTGGTGTTAGCTGAGACTAAGTCAGGGACTTAGGGCCATCACAGGCAAAAAATTTGAGTGAAAAATTGACCCTGTGACACCAAGTCAGGTTACAACAAACCAGCTGTGCTTTCCACCTCATACCTCAAGTGTCCAAGGATCAAATGGAAGAATTTCTGGCTGTGCAACCACCACCAAAATCCCCGCCAATTATTCCTCCAGTTCGTTGGCGCCCCCCACCCCCTGGTTTTGTTAAAATAAATTTCAACGAAGCGGTTTTCTCCAAGGAAAATAAAGCTGGGGCTGGTATTGTCATTCGGAATAGAGAGGGCTGCGTGCTGGCGTCTCAATCTTGGCAAATAAATCAAGCTTACAATCCTAATGTTATTGAGGCAATAGTTGCACTTACAGGCCTTCAATTTGCAATGGATTTTGGCTTCACTCATGCTGTCTTAAAGGGGATTCACTAACACTAATGGCAGCTCTGCAAAATGAATGTGAAATATTGTCACCTGATGGTTTGTTAATTGAGATGTTCGACGTCGTAGAGATAGAGATAAAGACCAAGGTCAACCCGAGACAAGAGCCTCACTAGAACAGGTAGAGATGGAGACAGAAGACAAGTAACACCTGGAGAAGTTTGAGGCAAGAGCCCCAGATGGACACCACAGACATATATCATTTTAAGCTCATAAGAGCACCCTTGTTTGATTGTTTGAGCTCATAAAAGCACCTTTGTTTTTCTTTTTAGTGACTCTAGGATAGTGAGTCACTCGCTTTTGCTTTCAATTGGCAAAACAAGTTCTAGGATAGTGAACCTGTCATTGCTTGTTTCCCGAGCAACAAAGGTGAGAATTCAGACATACGAATCCCATGCAGCTCTTCAAAATTGCACCCAGCCCCATGTATGCGTGATGTGTGTCGTGTGCATGGGTTGGGCCCAAGCCATACGTCGAAACAAAATGTTTTGTTTCTTATTCTTTTGATTTCGTTAGTGAAGCTCACGAATCAAAAAAGGGGCACCTGTAGACACCGCATTTTGTACCCCTTATGACTCAGGCCCCCGTTCCTCAATGATGCTGAATTCTAAGACCTAAGGTTGGTTTAGGGCCCAATTAGAAGTTAAATTGACTTGGGATGTGTTAAAATGAAAAATATAACTTTTAATGAGCTAATAAATCAATTTTTGAAAAATAAGACCAAAGGAAACCCTCGTTATGCGTACACATGAATCAGCTTGTGCACTCAGCTTTCTGCATGCGTACGCAGGCCCGATCTTGCGCACGCATAGCGATTTCCAGAAAACTACACAAGGCAAGTTTTCTGCATTTATGTTGAGGTTTGGTTCGAATCCCACATTGTCTGGGGATCGTTTCAAACTCCTTTTTTCACACTATAAGTAGCCTTACATGGTATATTTTCAAAACACACAGAAATCCCACGGGAAAATACTAAGATTCACTAGAAATAATGAATCAAAAATGGAGTTTTTCACAAAACACCCTTAAGTCAATTTTCTTTTGATTAGGGCATTTTCTGGCCTTGATCTTTGAGTTTAATATTACTAATCATTCTCTTATTGGTTTGTGAATTGATTTGACTGAGGGGAATGGTCAAAAATCAAGCTTGAAGAGCTTTTCTTTGAGGTATTAGTTCAAACTTTGCTTTTTTTCCTTTTCCTTTATTTTTTATGCTTTAATTCTTTCTGTTTGCTTTGTTTGTTTGTTATAACATGCTTTAATATGTTTATCTAGTCTAGGTTTACGCTTTTGTACGTTTAAAATGCATGTTAGGGTGTTAGATTTAGTGTTTTAATTTTGGTTGTGTTTTTAGGACTTTCTGGGCAAAAGCTTGCGTACACATAATCTTGCTTGCACATGCAGGCTTGATTATGCACACGTAGGCTTGTTCTTGCACGCGCAAGCCGCTGCTTAGAAACCCTAATTTTTGTTTCATTTGTTTTGCTTCTGCTTTCACATGCCTGTTTTCTTTAGCTTCCTTTTCCATGCTTTTATGCTTCCCAAGTCTTTGTTTCACAAGCTTGTTTGCTTTCACATGTTAGAATTAGGGTTTATTTTGTGTTTTCCTTGTTTTAATGATATGAACATGCATTCACATGCTCATGCATAATGCTATAGGTGCTGAGTTGCTACAAGGTAAGTAAAGGTAAGTCATGCATTCAAATGAACATGCCTGGTTGGGTTTGATAATTGTGATCTTGATGCCTTGGATGATGACATGTTTTGTTTGGCTTTGTTTCTACTTTTTGATCTTTAATGTTACATGCTTCTGCCTTGTTTGGTGATGATATGCCATGACTAGATGAATGCTAGGATGATGTGATGAGATATGTTATGATTTGTGAAGAAGCATGTTTAGACGTATGATGATTAGGGCTTGTGATATGATAAGATGCTATGCTAGATGAATGTTAGGACCTTTGATATGTGATGCCATGATTAGAGTATGGTAGGCTTTGTATGTGAGTATGATAGATGTATGGTTAGGGATGTTTGATGCTATGTTGATTGTTAGATGTATGCTAGTGTGTGTGTGAGTTAGATACAAGTATTGAGTGTGCCTTTAATAGGGTTAAGACATAAGACACAATGATGGGAAGCCAATCTTAGAGTTAGGTGGTTTTGGGTGCCTAATACCTTCCCAAGACCGTACCTTAACTCTGAACTCATATCTTTGGTAGTAAAATCAAAAGGTCCTTCCTTGAAGGACACTATATATATGGTTCCTAGACCGTTGCAAAAACTAGGTGGCGACTCCTTTGACCCTTGTGTCCATATGGCCCACGATTCTCAACATATCCAGGGAGTGGGCCTATTATTCTCGGTCCGTACACACACACACACACATATATGAGACGAAATATATATGGTATTTTAATCTAGATATCTTCGTTGGAAATACTAAAATATATCATTTTCTTTAAACATTATTGACATCTGCTTTTAAGTTGAGGGATAGTTTCAATGGGGGGGGGGGGGGGGAAGAGTCACCTAATGGCTAATAGTCTGATTAAAAAGAAATTCTAAATGGCAAACTGTTCAAATTAGAGTAAAAAACAACTTATCACTTAAAATTTATTGTGAAAATGTTGTAAACGTAGTATTTCTTTAAAATAATTATAATTATTATTATTAAAAAAATCAAAAGCAAATTTAATAAAACCAAAGGCTAGTAGCTTAGTTCATTTCCTAATAATAAAAACGTAACACATCCTCGTAAAGAAAATAAATTATAGTTGTTTTTTTTTTTTTTTATAAAGAAATAAATTGCATTTGTGAATTAAGGGGAATACGAATACCTTAAATAATAATAAAAATAATAAAAAAAGCAACAATAATATAATTAAAAAAACGTTACCACACATCACATTTATTGTGCTTCATGAGACCCATGATTTTCTCGATAATGATTTCATTGATTCACGCGTATGTTAAAATCTCCTTTACAAGGCTTTCCCACATCTCTGTTCTCTACATGGAAGATGCCTATAAATAGGACATTTTCTAAGCCTCAAATGTACCATGTCTAAGTTGTAAGACAAATTGCTATAATCTGATCGTGTTCATGGCAGATTATCAATTCTGGATATATAGGTCCTCGATCTCTTGGTATTCTATCATGAACAACGATCAGTTTGTAGGAATTTTTTGCTGTGAAGTGAGACATCTAGCTTTCTAAAGGAGGAGATTAATTTTGTAAAACACTACAATCCGATTGTGTTCATGGTCTATCGTATGCCTTCCTGGTATTGTCTCATATGGTTTATGATATACCATGAACAACAACCAGACTGTTGATTGTTTTAGCTCTGAAGATTGCCTTACCATGCCAATCAAGAAATAAAATTTATGTGTGTGTGGTTTATTTATATATACTTAAACACATTTCAACAGTGTTTTCCTATGTGGGTGTCTCAGTTTCATATTATATAATATGTGTTGTTCAATGTTCATAGAATAGCTGTTTCTGCAAAAGAAACAGATTTTGGTTTTCCCTTGTTGCAACATGTGAGATCCTTCTACATGCTTATTGTAAATCATTTAGTTTTTTTTTTTCCTTTTTGAGAAGATTGTGAATCATTTAGTTGATGCATGTGATAAGTCAATTTTTTCAGAGATTATATATATGGTGGCTTATATTATATGTTGTCTTTTATCTGTTAAATATTTGGATTTCCCTTGGGAACCCCTACACGGCTACACGTTTTGATATACATTATTTTACCTGACTTTGAGTGCAGGTTATGAAAAAAAAAAAAGACTATTCAAGGTGAGAGAGAATTCTATTTGACAGGGAGACATAAAAATATGTAATAAATAATTCAGATGCTTCAGTTTATGGTCTTGTGCGGTTGTTTGTGCCTATAGGGGAAGGGGAATTGGCCATTGTGACAGTTTCTTGATTATGTTAAATAAATCAATTGATCCCAAATTGTGTGAACAACCCAAAATATTCAAGAAAATGATGCCACATCTATAAAACTTTGAAAGCAATTCTCTCCTTCTTCTCGATGTAGCTATTTGTCCCAAAGATGGCAAATAGGAGCATTTCATTTTAATTTTTATGTCCTAAATGCCTTTCCTAAATAGCATAATTGGTCACTATGGTGAAGCAGAAGCTATGTATTTATGTGTATAAAGAATATACATATTGAAAGGATGCAGTATTAATAAAGATTATCATTACAGAATGTTTAGAACTTCCAAAATAATTTCAGAGTCATCAAACTAAAATGAGTTCTCCAAAGAAAAGGCAGGCTTTTGAACACAGAATATCACCATTTAAAAAAAAAAAAAAAAAAACATAATTTAACCATTGAAAAGCCTTTTTTTTTTTTTTTTAATTTTAAATCTCTTGTCCAAAATCTTTATCTTCTATTAAACTCCCCCCTCTCTCACAGTCTCACTAGTTATATGGGAACTTTTTTAAGTTAAAATTGAAAAATAAATAAATAAATTCTTTTGTAGGCTGAATAGGATTCTTAAGCATCTTTTTAGACCTTTTTAAAAAAATAATTTTACAAAAGAAAATTTACTGCGTAAAAGAATAACAATAAGGCTTTTTATTTTTATTATTTCTATATCATAGGAATTTATTATATGTAATGTGTATTGAATTTATTTCTTTCCATATTTTAGGGAGTATTTGAATCTCTCCTTTTCTCATTAATCTCTCCCAGACATATTCGTTTGAATAATTTCCTCTTAATCTTGCACATCTTCTTTACCTACCAATTATTTCTCTTCAAAGTAATTACTTCTTTCTTTTGTAATTTATCTTCTCTTTCACTATTTCTTCCCCTTCTTATAAATATTTACCATTTATATATACACACATTTTAAGTAAGACGGGGATTTGAACCCTAGACTCCGTTGGAAACATCAAAGAATATCATTTTGTCCTTAAGGTCATTAACAATAGCTACCAATCTAAGTGAAGATTATTATAAATTTATTTGGAGTATAAGATTGCTTTTTATTTATAAATTACTTTATTTTTTAAATTTTAATTTTGATATTATTTTATGTGCATGCATAACATGTGCTTCATTAGTTAGTGGTTAGTATATTTTTTTATACATTAAGTGAGGAGGGGATTTGAACTTAAATATATTAGTTGGAAACACACAAAAATTGATAGCTTTCCTCGTAGGCTCACAGTATCCTTTTTGGTCTAACAAATATAGTTGTAATATATAAAGGATATAATATATATCAGACAAAATATAGATTGTATTTTTGATGAATAAATATAGATTGTATTTGAACTTGAATATATATATGTGTGTGTGATGAATTTAAATATTTTCATTGGAATTTGGAAGCACTAGAAAGTACCATATGATTTGGACCATCATTGCTATTTTTTATTTTAAATATTGATTAAACGCCTATTTGAGTGAAAATATGAAATCAACTTTTCTATCAGGATGACATATTCGTTTCAAACTTAGAATTAAAATTCAAATCTAAGTAATAATAGTTTTTAATATGCATCAGTTTTCTTTCTATTAATCACAAATGTAAAGGTTTATAGTGCTCAAGTTTTTCAAATCATAAAATTGATTGTTATGAGTTACTACTTTAAGTTTTAATGACAAACATTTTTAAATTCTTTAATATCCATTATACATATTGCCTAGCATCCAGTTACTACTTTAAGTTTTAATGACAAACCTTTTTAAATTCTTTAGGGTAAATTGCAAATTGTACTCTTAAAGTTTGGGGGTGATTGGATTTTACACCCTGAAGTTTTAGAATTTGAATTTTACCCCCTAAAAGTTTGGAGTGTTTGGATTTTATACCCTGACATTTCATAATTTAGATTTTACCTCCTAAAGTTTGTGAGTGTCTGAATTTTACACCCCAAAATTATGAAACTTTAGGATGTAAAATCCAAACAACCTCATACTTTAGGGAGTAAAATCCAAAAACCCCTAAAACATAGGAGCTAAAATCTAAATTTTGAAACGTCAGGGTGTAAAATCCAAACGCTAAAACCCAAAATTTGAAATTTCAAGGTGTAAAATCCAATCATCCCCAAACTTTAGGGTGTAATTTGCAATTTACCCAATTCTTTAATATATACATTATACGTATTTCCTAGCATCTGGTTGTCAAAAACGTTATTGTTAACTGAATCTTTTTGACAAAAATGTATAAATACATGAATGGTTATACAACTGTGTTTTGAATTTCGCTAATTTGTAATATAAAAATAAATGACAATGGCTCTTTCTCACCCTATATTAACATATGATCAAGTGAGTATTGTGTGAAAACGATTCCAGTAGACTTTACGACAGCCGTTTTACTCCCTCCTTAAACATTTGTTGTTAAAATATATTTAGATATATTATTATTTCTGCATACTATATTCTGGGTTTGAAAAGTACTATTTTAAGAGCTTCTTATCCTATAAGCGGTGTAAGCTTGTAAGGAATATCAGCAAGTTGATTAGGCTATTGTATCCTGTGAGAGGCACATTATGTTGCTAGTCTACTATACTGGAAATTTCATAGACCACGTGTATTGCCTCAAGAGAGTGACCTAGTTCACATCTCAACTCCACCTATTATTCTTGAATTGACGGTAATTATTTATCAAGTTATGAGATGCATTTTCACTAAATTTTACATTTACCATAAATTAATAAATAAAATTAGGAGATATTACATCGTTGGCGCTTAAAATGCATCTTATAACATGATATACAATTACCGTCAAATCATGTATAATTTAGGTAGCGGAGTTGAAGCATGGACCAGATCACTCTCTTGAGATGATACACTCCGTCTACAAAATTTCTGGTGTATTAGACTAACAACACAGCATGCCACCACAGGATACAACAACACAGCTATCTTGCTGATAATCCTTACAAGCCTACATCGCTCGTAGGATAAGAAGGTTTCAAAATAGTACTTTCCAAGCCCATAATATAGTATATAAAAATAGAATATATCTAAATATATTTTAACTACAAATGTTTGAGGAGGGAGTAAAACGGCTGTTAGATTATAAAGTCTATTGGAAAAATCTTTAAACAATGCTCACTTGATCATATGTTAATATAGGGTGAGAAAGAGCCATTTTCATTTATTTCATATCACAAATTAATGAATTCAAGACATAGTCGTATAAGTTATAACCATTATACATTCACGATTTAGACGTTTTTGCCAAAATGATTCTATCAAGAATAAAGTTTGTTAGGTTCTAAAGATTTAGGATTAAATGTTTAGAATTCTATTTTGTATGTGTTGGTAAATCGAGAACAAAACATGTCTAGTCTATGTGTTAGGCATTGCTCAAAGGTGTATGTTTCAAGCTTCAAGTTCGAGCTAACTGCAGAAAAGAAGAGTTAGAATCTGTCAAGCTCGATCAATCGAAAATTAGATTTGAACGATTGAGAATCGCAGAAATTAGATTCTGCAGAAGTTTAAAACAAGGCCCAAACCCGCAAAAACGTTTAGGGTTTCAATTCAACTTGTCCACATATAAAAGGGAAATCCTAGCTACGTTTTGGAGACCTTTGGAAGACTTGTGTGTTACTTCTTGTGAAATCTAAGAGGTGTTGTACTTTCTAACTACACAAGCGTCTACCGGAACAAGATCTACAATCAAGCATTGGTAGAACCTAGTTGCTGCTACAAAGATCAACAAGTGAAGGTGATCTGAAACCTTTGAGTGTGATCTCAAAGTCATAAGCGTGGGTGCTTGTGTTGCAGTAAGTCCAAGAAGAGAAGGAGTCTGTAGATTCGGAGCTTGCACGTAGTCATGTCAGTAAGTTACTACTTGAGGTAGCAATAGATTTAGGGTTAAATCTGATTGTAAAAATTTCAAATCTCTTATAGTGGATTTGCTTTACCTTGAGGATTGCTAGGTCAAATCCTCCCCAGGTTTTTACCTTGAAACGGTTCGTTTCATTAATTTTTTTAGGTCATCATATCGTGGTGTTATTTACTTTCCGCTGCTTTGCATGATATAATTTATTATTGTTTAACCTAGATCTGAATAATTAACCTAAGTAATCACTTGACTAATATATTAGGTTAAACAATTTGCTTTAAGGGGTCTAAACAAACATACAAAGTTTTTGATAACCGGATGCTAGGCAATATGTATTACTTAGATTTGAAAAGTCAAATTTATGATTTGAAAAGTCAAAACAATTTAATAATAGAATGAAGGTTGAAACTAATAGAAATAAAGCATATTAATAACTATTATTGCTTAGATTTGAATTTCAATTCTACGTTTGAGACGGATATGTCATGAGTACTAAAGTTTAAAGTTGATTTCATATTTTCACTTAAATAGGCGTTTGTTCAATATTTAAAATAAATTACAATACAAATTATAAAAATACTCCAACATGATGTGGTCTAATAAATCAATGACTTTCCTTGTGTGCTCGCATTTGAGCCTACAAGGAAAGCCACCGATTTCTATAGCACTCTTTTAATCATTTTAGTTTAATAGCTATAGTTTTTTTTTAGATAGGGAAAGGGGTTCTGATAGAAAAGTACATCACAAACTTCACTCAAAAGTCACGGTAACTTTTAAGGGAGAGCAGAGAAAATTATACTACGGATAACACACTCTCTTAAGCATTATGAGATATATATATATATATATATATTTTTTTTTTTTTGAGAAAGACATTGTGGGATAGTTAATAATAATATACATAAGAGAACTTATATAGTACAAGATACGTATGTGCTTCATTGGGTGCATTAAAAAAAAGAGTTGTAAGATTACCGTATAAAAAATCAAATGAAAAAAGAAAGACACAAATAGGTACATATAGACGTGGCAAAATAGGTGGGTTTGGTCGGGTTCTGGTTGGGTCAATTGGGTTTGCATGTCAATCGGGTCGCGGGTCAAAACATGTCATTTTTAAATGGGTCAATCGGGTTGCGGGTCGGGTCAGGTTGACCCATATTTTTCAAACAAGTTTTTTTTTTTCAATTACAAAAACAAATCAATGACAACCTATTTAGAGAGAATGAATAAAATCAATTAAGGAAATGAATTGCACTTAATGCCACTTGTTAATATCCTTCCAATTTTGACAATTTTGAGCATGACAAAAATTATTTATAGTCATAAATTTATGATGCAAAAAATCTTCAATGTTAATAGTTCATTTTCAAAATGCATATAATTACAAGTTTACAACTTCAAAAAGAGATAGATCTTAAAACAAACAAAACAAGTAAGCCAGCAAAGTAGCAAACCATCTTAATCAACTTTGCTAATGATGCAAAAGTCAATAAAGCCAGCTAATTTGAATATCGGTTGTACAATTCATTGTCCTACACCAGTATATAGAAAAGCCACCCAGTAGTAGCTAGCAAGACAGCTTAATTAGCTTTAAAGACCACCAAAACAGAATGGGTGTTAGAAGGGGAGTCCTGCCAGTAAGCCAGAGTTTGCTTTTACATTCAAACTCCTTTATTAGAGAAGTATTTGTATACTTAGGTCACAGGACACCACTTCACATGAGGACAATACTTCTATACATACTAGTGCCACCAAAAGAGTGCCCATGAATCAAGAAAGAAATAAACATATGTAACCATTATATATGAATCATGACCTATCCTTATCAATAAGTCTAGCACCAGTACAAAAAGTTCGGATTCTTGCTCTGTAAAAATTTAAATACATAATTACCATGGAAAATCAAGATATTTAAAATAAATGTTTTATTTTTTTGTAGAAAGGTAAGTAATTCACACACATGATAGCAAACTTGTAAACTTGTAAAAAGTATATTTTAAGTTTACATCACTAATAATATCATTCCCACAAAAAAAAAAAAAAAAAACTAAATGTCATGGACCATATCAAGTTATCAGTCTTCCTAAGTGCACATGTTCCTGTTGCATTTAAAATGATAGTAAAGTTAGATTATTTAGAAAGATAAACTAAACAAAAAAAAAAATAAAGATTTAAAAATAAACATAACATATTAAGTAAAGAAGAATAAGTAAATATTTTATAAGAATTACACCTTAATCTCAATCTACTCAACATTGGTAGCAGATTCAGCATTGCAAATATTCATACTTGCAAATTGTAGCTCAAGTTGGCCAATTTCGTCAACATCTTCATCTACAATACAATATTTTAATATAACTTAATGTACCATGAAAGCAAATCAATAAAGAATTAAAATTGTATAATTATGACTATAAATAAATTAAATTACCTTCAAATCTATATAGCCAACTTTCAGTACACGACGTAGCTTCCACATTCTTAGGTAAAAGACGTGATCGATACGGAGTAAGAATTTTTTTCCCGGTGCTAAAACTTGATTCAGAAGCAACAGTGGTTATCGAAATGCTCATGAGATCCCATGCCATTAAAGAAAGCTCTGGAAACCGATTGTAATTCTCTTTCCACCAAGAGAGAACTTCCAACTTTGAATGTTTCTTTTTGTTAAGTCTAGGCTCTTCTAAATACAAGTCCAACTGAGATTTTTTTGTTTTGGCACCACAACCACTTTCATAATGATCAAATTCCTAATCATTAAAAAAATTGCAATGAAAAATAATACCACACAACATTACAATCTTTATTATTAAAAAAACATAGCACAACATATACCAAACAAAATGCAATTCACTTACATCATCTTCCTTATCTTCATCATCATCAGGATCATCCACAACCCCGCTAGTATAACTAGAACTTCCAACACAAGATGAAACATTTGTAGTGGCCATAGGCTTGGGGCATTCATATTCTGAAAAAAGCTTATACAATGTAGTCTCAATGCTCTCCACCTTCATTTCAGCAATGTGCTCAATTGGCTCTATTTTCTTGAAAATAAAGTCCACATAATCCAACTTTACCTTGGATCAAGAAAAATGGCACAAGCTAGCACCACACTATAACAATCCCAATATTTGTCAAATTTACCTTTCATCTGTTCTGCCATATTACTAATAAATGAATCTTGGCTCTCCATTTCTTCAAGTAAGAGCAATTCAATTTGAGACACTCCTTGAAAATGTAGATTTGCTATAGGGTAATCAATTCCAGAAAATAGAGTTGCAATGTCATTGAAAGGTTTCAAAAATCGAGTTATCCTTTCAACTCTATTCCATTCATCCCTTGATGGACAATGCTTGAAATTAGCATCTTCCTCTGCTAAACGGTTCAAAACAGAATGATATCTCGTAGCACTGTTAATCATGTTATATGTTGCATTCCATCTTGTACACATATATAAACGTAAACCCTTTGTTCTCTTCATACCAACTATCTTGGCACATTCATCAAATCTGCACATTCTACTCTCTGATCCTTTAAGATATTTCATAGTTTCTCGGATCTTAATCACTGAGTCATCTATTACTTTCAATCCTTCTTGAACAATAAGATTCAATATATGAGCACCACAACGCACATGGAAAAAAATACCATCACATAACAATAAACCCCCCTCATTAAGCTTTTTCTTTATGAAATCTTGGCAATTATCATTATTAGATGCATTATCTAAAGTAATGGAAAATATTTTCTTCTCAATACCCCATTCTTCCAAGAAACTTAAAATTTTCTCTGATAAAAGAGTTCCCGTGTGTGGAGGTGGCATATGACAAAAATTCAAGATGATGTTTTTCAATTCCTAATTCTCATCCACATAATGTGCTGTAAGACAAATATATCCCTCACTTGTAACAGAGGTCTATAAATCCGAAGTCAAGCATATTCTACCAGGAATTGATTTCAACTTATTTTTAACATCATCCTTCTATTTCTTGTAAAGTATTAGAACATCAACTTTTGAAGTATTCCTAGAAATATGTTTAACATCTGAATTTAGATAGCTGAAAACTTTTCTAATGCCCTCATACTCAACAAAGCTAAATGGTAAATTATGTTTAATAATAGCCTCCGCCAACATCTCACGAAACTCTTCTTGAGTTATCTTGTTTTGTAACACCCTACCCTCTTCTTCACCATCTTATTTTACTTCATTTCATTTTAAGCATTTGAGAAGATGGCGATGCAAGTTTGATGTTCCATTATGACTATCCGCCAAAAACATTTTCCCACACCATTGACAAGTAGCCTTACTTAACCCTTCTTATCAATAGGCAATTTCACAAATTCAGTCCAAACTGAAGAAGTGTGTTGTTTTTCCTGTTTTTTTTTTTTCCCTGAAACTCTTTTTGGTTTCTTAAACTTTGATTTTGAATTAACTCTTAAAGATGGTGAAGGATTAGTAGAAGTATCCATAATTACAGCATCATCATCACTTTCCAAATTTACAACCGAAGAAGCTGCTGTACTCTAATTATCAAAGCAAAATATATAATTAAAATTAAAATTCTAGTCTATTTAAACATCTAAAGAA
The DNA here is from genome assembly GCA_019022515.1 of Quercus aquifolioides. Lineage (NCBI taxonomy): Eukaryota > Viridiplantae > Streptophyta > Magnoliopsida > Fagales > Fagaceae > Quercus > Quercus aquifolioides. Next base: position 76,689,658 of record CM032333.1, read on the forward strand.
ATTGTGAACATAAGACATTCATCCAAATGACAATATGTCAATGACATTTTCAATTTTTTCAACAATCAAACACACAAACAATTAAATATAATGTTAGCAAAGCAGTATACTATATTACTATTGCTAAATCATAATATTAAAAAATCAATCCAAAAACTAAAAATATTTAGGGATTTAAGAGAATGATGAAAAGGATTTAACTTACCTTCACCATAGTTGATGATTTGTGGTTGTGCTCCTCTTAAATGGGTCAGCAGGTGGTGAGATCTAGGCTGTGTGGCCTGTGGGTGGCGAGAGATAGAGAAGTGAGAAAGCAAAGTAGTGGAGTGTGGAGCATCCGAGCATATATGTCGAGAAAGAGAAAGATTGGTCTAAAGATTTAAGAACTGAAAGACCTAAGAAGAGAAGATAAAAGAAAAGAGTAAAGGCACAGTCGCACAGAGAGAAAAGAGTAAAGGGCAGAGGCGGAGAAAAGCTAAAAGGGAAGAGGTAGAGGCGCAAACTTTGTGTGAAATTGAAAAAGTGTGAAATATGTGAAAGTGAAGGGCAGAGGCACATGAGTAGAGGAACTAAGGAAGCTTTGGCCTTTGTGGTTTGTCAATTGTCACATTTCACATTTGTGCCTTTGGCTTTGGACTACAGCTAGTCAGCTAGTCAAATTGAATAAGATTTTTTTTTTTAATGGTTGTCTTGACAGTCTTGTGTTGTCTTGTCTCATTCTCTCATGTCTGTGAAGCTTAGCTCTTATTGGTTGTGAAGCTCAAATAGTCAAATTGAATGTGAAGCTATTGTCTTGTCTTGTCTGATGCTTATATCTATAATCTAACTATTGGTTTGTGCTTTATGCACCTAGTATCAGGACGTAGTCTAAATATAGCAAATTTTTTTTAACGGGTCGGGTCATGGGTTATCCAGGTCTGGTCGGGTTAACCCGCAAAAAAATCGGGTCGGGTCACGAGTCAACCCGTTTTTGCTTCGGGTCAAAAAAATCAGGTTCGGGTCAGGTATTTTTCGAGTCAGGTCAGAAAATTCTGACCCGTTTTGCCATGTCTAGGTACATATAGATGTATTATGAACAGTTTCTCAAAAAAAAAAAAAAAAAAACAAAGAAGAAGATATATTACGAACATGGAGATTCGAAAAATTGGGATTAAAAGAATAACTATATTTGTTAACTTATTAGTTATTTAGTATCACACTTATGTCATTTTAATATTTTTTAGAATGGAAAAAAAAAATATTGGGTAAATTGCAAATTACACCCCTAAAGTTTGGGAGTGATTGGATTTTATATCATTAAGTTTTAGAATTTGGATTTTACCTCCTAAAGTTTAGAGGTGTTTGGATTTTACATCCTGACATTTCAAAATTTGGATTTTACCCCCTTTATTTTAAGAGTGTTTGGATTTTACTCCCTAAAGTTTTGGGGAGTTTGGATTTTATACCTTTAAGTTTCAAAATTTTGGGGTATAAAATCGTAACACTCCCAAACTTTAAGAGGTAAAATCCAAATTCTGAAACATCGGGGTGTAGAATCTAAACACCCCAAACTTCAGGGAGTACAATTCAAATTCTGAAATTTCAAGGTGTAAAATCCAATCACCCCCAAACTTTAGGGGTGTAATTTGCAATTTACCCAAAAATATTTGTATATGAAGTTATAAAAATCAATTGATTCAGTATTTAATATATTAGTATTTTCTTTTTCAATTTTTGCATTTTTTTTTCAAGTAAAATATGTAATAGGTGAAGGGAGGATATGATGTTTAAAAAATTCCTTTCATTCATTTACTTAGCAAAAATACAAAAGAACAAAAAGTATTTATTATCTCCTATTATTATAATTAAAAATGATTTTTTGTTTCATTTAAACTCTTATTTATCTATACTATCTATCAGAGGATTCCCCTTACATGTACTCACAAACTCACTCAGCTTTCCTTTTCATACCTACAATCATCTTCTCAGTCGCGTCAATTATATGTTCTGTCAAATGCACCTCCAAATAATCAATCCACTCCTCAAGCGTCCTCTTCTCCAAATCAAACCCCTCGTTCACACCACAACCATCCTCACTTCCCACCTTATCATTGTCATCATCAACAACTACATTCTTCGCCACGTCTTCTAAATTTGTCTCCTCCACTTTCTCTAGTGGCTCTTCACCCAAATTCCTCATCCTCCTCCTCCCGGCCCACCTCCTTTTACCCTTAACCTCCACTTCTGCACACTATGCCTCCAAATTCTGCAGAATCATCTCCAACATTGAGTCCAAAACCACAACCTTCGCACTCTGACTCCCTCGTGGGTCGGAACACCAAGGCCACTTGTCCACATAAACCAAAAATCATTTTTTTTTTACTATTCAAAACAGATCTGATTTTTCTTAATAAAATCACTTTTTTTTTTTTTTTTAATTTTGCTCAAAAACAGATCTGATTTTCTTTACAAAACTATCTTTTTATTTGACAAAAACAGATTTGATTTTCTTTACAAAACTATTTTTTTTATTTACACAAAAACAAATCTAGTTTCTTTTTAAAATGAATCAAATCAATTTGTTTTTTTAATTCCCAAAAACATATCTGAATTTTTCTAAAAAGAGGATACATTCATAAGATAGATTTATGTGAGCCAGTTTTGGTTAAGTGTTTGTCATATATGCAACATATCATTCACATCATGCAAAAAGGGTATATTGGTCATTAGAGTCTAGAAGACCAGACTCTGTCTAGGCGGAATGGGTGCCTAACACCTTCCCATTCTGTAACCTAGCCTCCGAATTTAGTTTTTTTGGATAGGTAGATCTATGCCTTGTCTTTCTTTTATTTTTTGGTAGATTGTAACTAGGACTCAAAGCCTTGTAAGATTCAATTTATCAAGCTTGTATTTATTTCTATTCAATCAATGACAATGAAGCATTTCAATCATGTGAATTTGTATTTATTTTTTTCTTATTTTTTTTTGTATAAAAAATAAGTGGGGACTCCACACCACTTACCCAAAAAGAGAGGTGCCTTAAAGCACCAAAATCTCTTTTTTGAGAGCACCTGATTTTCCGCGGTCTCTCACAGTGGTGACTTCACTGGGGATGTCGAGCGCTAAGCTTCTTGTTAGACTTTTAGTGACCAACAATATACCCTTGTCTTTTGCATGATATTGTTGTTTTTTTTGTTTTTTTGTGTCTTGAGATGTTTGTATGATATTTTTGTTTGTGTTGCCATGTTTGTTTGTTAAGAGCTTTCCTTAACTGTCATAATGTATGCCATCAAAACAACAAATATGTATGCACCCCTTCAACAATGTGGTGGTAGTAACCATGGATCACCGATCTTCATTAGATTCAGGTACCCAGTAGCGAACTCACCAAATCATAGCCCAAAGTCACTGGATCATTTCTTGTTGACTGTAAAGGACAGACCATGCCGTTCGGACCAATGCAATGTTCATTACATTACAAGTTGGGAGGTGTAACGTCTTAGCTATGGGAAACAATAAAACAACAAAGCCACTCTACAATGTAATGACTTAGAACCTACCCTTAGGCTGGTCCATGTTAAAATTACATTGCATTTTGCGTGTGTTTGTTTGGTTGATTGATATAGATGGGAATGTAGCTTTGATTAACCCAACCAAGCCTGTCATTAAGGAAGAGTTTGATCAAGATCCAAAGGAAGGTTGCAAAGAGAACCTAAGGCCGACACTCAAGCTAGTAGCTCCAATTCCAAGCACATCACTCCCATCACGGTACTGAAGCCCGTGAGCATAGAAGATACTCCGCTGCTGCAACATCACAGTCCTATACTTAACCTACAAGACAGTTCAAGCCACAAGAAGTCTAAAGCTCCTAACACTATGGCAGAAGAAAGAGAACATCCAAACACTGAATGTAAGGGACATATTTTTATGTAATTGGCATATACTTTGACAAAACGCACTTTACTTCTATTTGGGTAAATCTAAGTTGGTTCAAGATGATCATTACAAGTGGTTACATTGAAGAAGTGAAGATTACTCAAGAATTGCTCAAGAAAAGTGCAATCTGCTGGTCTCGATACCTCCTCGACAGAAGCTCGATCTATCGAGATTCATTAAAGTTCGATACATGTCTCGATTTATCAAGCTTGCAGGATTTAGACTATAGCCAGCAACGTTTTTATTCTAAAAGGCTATTTGTTTATGGGTTTGTATAATCCTTATTGGACTAAGAAAGCCCAAGGTTTGAGAGACTTTGCTTGGTTACATAACCCAAAGGCGTACAAGAAACGCAACAAGAACTCTTTCTTCTATAGAAGGAAGCTAGGGTTTTAAAAAGAAAACCTTATGAAGCTTTCTAGGGTTAGGTTTTTCTTTTTCCACCTTCTTGTTTAAATAGGAGCTCAATGGGCTCTCCTATTCCAAATAGGTATACACAAACCTTGAGCTTTCCTAGTCCAATAAGGATTATACAAACCCATAAACATATAGTCTTTTAGAATAAAAACATTGCTAGCTATAGTCTGAATCCCGTAAGCTCGATAGATCAAGACATGTGTCGACCTTTAATAAATCTCGACAGATCGAGCTTTTGTCGAGGAGGTATCGAGACCTGCAGATTGCACTTTTCTTGAGCAGTTCTTGAGTAATCTTCATGTCTTCAATGTAACCACTTGTAATGATCATCTTGAACCTACTTAGATTTACCCAAAGGATATGCCAATTACATAAAAATATGCCCCTTACACTAAAGAACCCATGAACACCCAAGAGCTACTCAACACCATGGTAGCTAGCCAAATCCAGTTAAGGGAGGACATGAACCTTATGGTACAACAGGTTCAAAACTTGAAGAGTATCCAAGAGGAGAACAAGGCTAACCATAATCCACCAACCATGGAGAGTGAGAAGAAGATCAACGAAAGAATAAACAAGATTAAAGAGATGATCAAGAAAGTTCGCAAGATGGAAGACCTCATGGACTACCAATCACTCTCACTTTTCCTCGATGTGAGACTGCCTCCCAAGTTCAAGATGCCAACCTTGGACAAGTTCGATGGGACTGGCTGCCCAAAGTCCCATTTGAAGATGTATATGAGGGCCATGTAGCCCTTGGGTGCGACTGAAGAACTACTTGCTCAAATGTTCCAAAACACTCTGACCGGAACCGCTCTTAGATGGTTCCTCAACCTAGATGATACTAGAGCAAAGAGTTGGGAGGATATCTGCCGTGAGTTCCACAATCAATATAAATACAACATAGAGGTGGATATAACAAGGAGGGATCTTGAGACCATGAAGCAAGAACCGAAAGAATCTTTCTTTGCCTTCATTACCAAGTGGAGGTCCAAGGTAGCATAGATGATGAATAGGCCTAGAGAAGAAGAACAGTTAGCTATGGTTGTAAAGAATTTATTACCTGTATACCATAAGTACTTGTTTGCCCAGTATTTTCCTAATTTTAAAGCTTTGATTACTGCTAGAATCCAAATTGAGGATGCAATAAATAATGGCACTATAAAGAATGAGGACCCACCGAGGTTTAAAAAGAATTTAGGATCTAATTCTAAGGTTGCAGAAGTTTCTAATATCCGTAAAAATGATCCTTATCAACTGATTGCACCCATTGCACCCATGCAAATACCACAAGGGCCACCTCAAAGGCCTAGGAGAGAATTTCATGAGTTATATATGCCTATGAGCCAAGTATTTGAGAAACTAAAAGCAAAAGGATTACTAAAGCCCTTAGACCCAAGACCAATTCCAAACCCGCTACCTTCAAGATTTGATGTGAATAAAAGATGTGCCTACCACCAAGGCCCTGGCCATGATACTGATAGGTGTTTTAGCCTTCATCCTACAATTCAAGACTTAATATACAACAAGGTAATTGCACCGCCTACAAGACCTAGCATCACTAATAATCCCTTGCCCAACCACAATTTTGGGAGAGGATGACCGAGAATTAATTGTTTGACGACTGATGAAGAAAGTAAAGAGGACCCATTTGAATTGATCTATGACCTACTCGAGTGTTTTATGATGACATTGGAAGAATTGATGGGTATGACATCCACTACAGGATATGATATATGGAGTGAAGTAACCGAGACCACAAATCACCCAACATCCATAAATGGGGGGAGGCATTTCAAGCCCCAATCAAACAACCCAATACCTACAAATGGGGGGAGACACTTCGAACCTCAATCAAATGGCCCAACATCCACAAATGGGGGGAGACACTTCAAACCCCAAGACACTGACCTGAATGACTCAACAAAAATTGCCCACATCACAAGGGGGGGAGACAATTCAAACCCCCACATTTGGAGACAGACAACCCAATATAAGCCTTGAACAAAGCCACCCAACAAACACCCACTGAGGAGGATAAGGTCCTTAAGCAATTACAGAAAACACAAGCCAATATATCTTTATGGGGTTTACTCATGACCTCATACAAGCACTGTCAAAATCTGGTAGACCTTCTCAACCAAATCCAAATCCTTACAACCACAACTTCCCAAGATCTAAATGCTATGATTGGGTCCATAAGTAGGAAACTCACTATTTCCTACTCTGACAAAGATTTGACAAAGAAGGGGAAGCACCACAATGACCCATTGCATATTACTGTAGATGCTAAACACAAGAGGATTCTGATGGTTCTCATTGATGATGGAAGTGCCTTAAACGTGTGTCCCTTAAAGACTGCAAGTTGTTTGGGTCTAAGTATTGAAGACTTTGTGCCTACTGATCAGCATGTAAGGGCATATGACAATAGTAGAAGAAAGGTCTTGGGAACCTTAACACTAGAACTCACTATAGGGCCAATGATCAAGAAAGTGGAGTTTCAAGTCCTTAACATAGCTTCATGCTTCAATATGCTCCTTGGGAGACCATGGATCCATGACACAGAGGCCGTACCTTCATCTCTATACCAAAAGGTTCGGTTTCCGCATGAAGGAGCTATATTAACCATATATGGCGATACTTTGACTGTGCCAAAGCCTATTTTTGGTATTGATTCTGAGAAAGAGCCATTGACCTTGGATGGCTTTGAGATTGAGAAGCCTGGTTTTGAAAGAAGATAAGAAGAAGTAGAGAAGATCCCCGTGGGCTTTGCTCCCTATAGCAACAACAACGTGGTGGCAATGATGGGGAGAATGAATTACCTTCCAGGAATGAACTTGGGAAAGAATGTGAAGAAGCCAACTGTTCAAGACCCCATAATTCCAACTGCCACACCACCTTTTGGGCTAGGCTGTAAGCCCACTGATGATGACTTGTTAGAGATGGAGTTGAGAAAAATGGCCCGAGCCAAGGCCAAAGCAAAGGGACTTCCTTGTCCCCCGGAACCCTTAATACCCTATACTCCAACATTGAACGGAAAATTTGTCAAAGCTAGAGATAGTCAACGCTATTAGGGATTCCCCAAACAAAGATTTGATCCTAAGACCAAAACTATGATGCCTGAGTTTGAGCTGCTACTTGATTGCAACAACAAGCTTCCAGAACTGAAGAAGGAAGATACAACCTGGGTCCCTACTAATTGGGCTGATTACATGGATCCCGATGCAATGACTACGCTTCTAAGGGATGCCATTTGCAATACAGAGGAAGAAGAATACTGGGAGGCTTCCTAACATGCATTGAAGAGCCCATATGAAGTAAGAACAAGTGATGAAGATGAAGAAGGGGGAGAAGCCCCTAGTGATGATGATGAAGGTAGCAATAGCACGAGTGATAGTAGTAGTGGCAACAACAACAGTGATAGTGGAGATGGTGAAGATGATAGCAACAGTGACAGTGAAAGCAACGATAGTGAAGACTATGATAGCCAATATACTTGCAATGATTGGGGTGAACCCCTAGTGATAGAGAAGATGAAGATGAAGGGCTTTACTATGAAGACTATAATGACAACGTAAACTATTATGATGGAGATATAGAAGATGATGCTAATGATGTTGAAGCTGAACCTATAGAAGTGGGAAGTGACGCTGGAAGTGATCAATATAGGCTAGTAAATTTGCTGGAGGCTGTAGGAGAAGAGGTGGAAGAGGCCAACAACATAGACTATGATGATCATCCCTATGGGCGCCTCTTAGATTGGAGCTGTGTTATTGATGTTAGTTCAAGGTCCGGTCCTCGATATGGCAAGCATGGCAGAGAAATTCCTGAGCTAGGATCCTTCCACAACTCAGAGCTTGGCTCACTAACCCCATACACTGAGGAAGAAGATGACATAGATGCTAGATTGGCCGTTCTAGACCAAAAATTGATGGTCCATAGTCTCAAAACCCTAACACTTGAGAATGCTGAAGGTGATAATAAGAAGGAGGAAGGGAATGAGTCAGAATACCTCCCTCAATACACCCACTTGAGCAACAAAGGAAAGCAAGATTTGTTTGGTGAGTGGATGGATAGCATAGAACGCCTAGATACCTTTGTGACTGACAAGCCCACAGATATGGAGATTAATGATGAAGGCATGGACTATATGGATGAAGACCCCCCAGTATTGATGCTGAGGGAAGAAGGAACTTGTTGGAAGCCGCCTACCATCATTGATGCCACAATTGAGTTGTAGAATTGGACATGGGAGGGAGCTGCCCACCCTATAGAGGACTCTATGAGGAAGATCAAGACCGTCGAGCCAATCACTCCTGTCAAGAAGATCAAGACGATCGAGCCAGTCGTTCCTACCAAAAACATAGTTTCTATTCCTATTGAGTCTGTTTCTGCTAGTATTACTATTCCTGTTAAGTTTGTTTGTGATAGTATTCCTATAGAGTCAGTTTTTGTTGAGTCTATTGAGTCTGTTAAGAACTATTTTTGTTATAATATGATTTCTGATTCTGCTTATTTGTTGGCTTTGAATGTCTTTATTTCTGAAATTGGTAAAAAAACTCTTAATAATAAGGAATTAAAACAAGGGCATTTAGAACCTATAAAAGAAGAAACCCAACCGATTAACTTGGGAACTGATGATGAACCTAAAATGGTACAAGTAGGCAATACCCTGACCCTCTCTGAGAAAGAAGCATTAGTGGTACTATTGACAAAATTCAAAGAGGTATTTGCATGGTCCTATAAAGACATGCCTGGGATTGATACAAATATAGTACAACATTGAATTCCAATAGATCCAACCATGAAGCCGGTCAAGCAGAAATTGAGAAGAATGAAGCCAAAGTGGACTCTCAAGATTAAAGAAGAAGTCGAGAAATAGTACAATGCAGGATTCCTGAGGGTGGTCAACTATCCAGAGTGGTTAGCCAATGTGGTTCTGGTGCCAAAAAAGGATGGGAAAGTGAGAATGTGTGTAGACTTCTGAGATCTGAATAAGGCTAGCCCAAAAGATGATTTTTCCTTGCCTCACAATGATATCTTGGTTGATAATATAGTAGGTCATGCATTGCTATCATTTATGGATGGATTTTCAGGGTATAATCAAATAAAGATGACACCAGAAGATATTGAGAAAACCTCCTTCATTTCTCCATGGGGGACATATTGCTACAAGGTCATGCCATTTGGCCTTAAAAACGCCGGTGCTACTTACCAACGTGCAGCCACTACTTTGTTACATGATTTAATCCACAAGGAAGTAGAATTTTATGTTGATGACATGATAGTGAAGTCCAAAGACCGTGAGGGGCACATACCATCCTTACGGAAGTTCTTCGAAAGAATCTAATTCTATAAGCTGTGGTTGAATCCAAAGAAGTGCACTTTTGGTGAAACATCTGGAAAGCTATTGGGATTTATGGTAAGTCAGAGGGGAATTTAAGTCGATCTTGACAAAATCAAGGCCATTGTGGAGATGAAACCTCCAAGGACTGAAAAGGAGATCCGAAGGTTTCTAGGGAGGATACAGTACATCAGTAGGTTCATAGCCCAGCTCACCATGACATGTGAACCAATTTTCTGACTGCTCAAGAAGGGAGTTCCCACAGTATGGAATGAATAATGCCAAGAAGATTTTGAGAAGATCAAGAATTATCTGATGAAGCCACCAATACTGGTCCCACGGGTACCTGAAAAGCTATTGTTGTTGTATCTTACAACTATGGATATAGCAATGGGGGCTTTACTTGCTCAATACCTAGAAGAGTCTAGGAAGGAGAATGTGATTTACTACATCAGCAAGAAGATGTTGCCTTTTGAAGAAAAGTATTCACTGCTTGAGAAGACATGTGTAGCACTTGTATGGGCAACCCGCAAACTCAGACATTATATGCTTGCTTTTAAGGTCTTGTTGATTGCAAGAATGGATCCTTTGAAGTATTTGATGGAAAAGCCTGTGCAAGATGGGAAGACAGCTAAATGGGTTTTGTTTCTGTCAGAATTTGATATTAAATATGTGACTTAGAAATCTGTGAAGGGGAGAGCGATTGCTGATCACTTAGCCCACTATTCACCTGAAGAAGCTAAAGAAATCCAAGAAGATTTCCCAGATGAGGATATCATGGAGATTGAGGTAGAATCATGGAAGATATACTTTGATGGAGCAACTAATCAAAATGGAAGTGGCATTGGGGTTCTTCTAATTTCTCCAAAAGGGACACACATCTCATTCTCTGGTAGGCTCAACTTCCTTGTCACTAATAATGTCGTTGAATATGAAGCTTGCATTATGGGGTTACGAGCAACCCTAGGACTTGGAGTAAAAGAGTTAAAGAATATGGTGATTCAGCTCTGATGATTTCTCAGATTTAGAATAGATGAAAGATCAAGGAAGAGAGGCTGATACCTTATCATGAATGTCTTCAGAAGTGGGCCTCAAAATTCAGCAAGATCTAGTACCAATATGTGCCAAGGATGCAGAATCAAATTGCAGATGCTTTAGCAACAATGGCATCCATGATGGATGGACCTAAGGAAGACGAAACAAGACCAATAATGGTGGAACAAAAAGAGGAACCAGCTTATTGCATGACAATAGAAGAGGATGAGGAAAAGAATGGGGAAGGTGAATGGTATTCTGACATCCTAAAATACCTCAAGGATGGGACATACCCACCATCTGCAAATAAGAATGACCAATTGACCATCAGAAGGTTGTCCACTAATTATATTATCTGTGGGGAGAGGCTTTATAGAAGATCATACGATGGAATTCATCTCCTTTGTGTGACCACCAAGGAATCACAACAAATAATCAAAGAGGTTCATGAGTCAAGTTATAGGCCACATATGAATGCACACATGCTGTCACGAAAGATAATGAGGCAAGGGTATTACTGGACTACTATGGAAGCTGACGGTGTAGCTCATGTCCGAAAGTGCCATCAGTGCCAAGTCCATGGAGATCTAAAGCATATGCCACCTATGCCATTACATACCATAGCTTCACCCTGGCCATTTTCTACTTGGGGAATAGATATTATTGGGAAGATTCACCCAACAGCATCCAATGGCCATACTTGTTGCTATAGACTATTTCACTAAATGGGTGGAAGCTGCCTCATACAAGGTTTTGAATTCAAAGAAAGTTGCTCAGTTCATTCAGACCAATATCATTTGTAGATACGAGGTACCACATGAAATTATCTCTGACAATGGACTGCATTTCAAGGGGCAAACAGAAAAGCTGCTGCGATAGTTCAACATTCAGCCCCACAAATCCTCCCCTTACCGTCCTTAGACTAATGGAGCAGTTGAGGCTGCAAACAAGAATATAGGATGAATCTTGAAGAAGAGCACGAAGAACTACAAGGACTGGCACCTACAATTACCCTATGCACTCTGGGGGTATAAGACATCAATTCAATCTTCCACAGGAGCCACTCCTTATTCCTTGGTGTATGGGATGGAAGCAGTCCTCCCCATCAAAATGGGTGTCTGTTCATTAAGGACAGCACTAGAAAGTGAAATTCCTGAAGTTGATTGGTTGTAAAGTAGATATGACCAGCTATGCATGATGGATGAGAAAAGACTCAAGGCCTTGTACCACATTCAGGGTTACCAAAGGAGGCTCAGGAAAGCTTTTGACAAGAAAGTAAGAACTAGGGATTTGAAATTGGGGGATTTAGTGCTGAAAGAGACCCGAGCCCCTATTCAAGATGCAAATGGGAAGTTCAAGCAAAATTGGGCAGGCCCATATATTATCAAGCAGATATACTCTGGAGGAGCAGTGAGGCTGATGGACTTAGATGAAAATCCTTTCACCAAACCAACCAACATGGATCAATTGAAGAAATACCACGTCTGAGGTGGTAATTTGAAAACACCACGTCTGAAGTGGTTGTAAATTATGTTATTCTCATTCATAGGTTTGTCAAAAAGAAAAAAGAAAAAAAGGTGAGGGTAGGTTGAAAACCCAAAAGGGCGATCTACGCAAAAAAAAAAAAAAAAAAAAAAAAAGGGTGTGAGAGAGCCTGCTAGGTTGAAAACCCGAAAGGGTGGCCTAGGCAAAAATTAAAGCAAATAAACAATGAACTACATGATGACCTGATCCTTCTACCAAGGAGGTACGTAGGCAACCATACATTGGTCCGGTCATAATATCCCCAAACCCACCATTTACCCATTGAGCAAAAAATTCTTCCCTAAAACTCAACCATTCTATTAAATCATGCCATTACATAAAAACCAAATCCTAAACCATTACAAAAAAAGAAAATCTCCACCCTAAACCAAACCAAAAAAAAAAAAACCAAACCCTAAAAACCCAAACCCTAAACCAAGCCATAAAAAACCAAACCTTAAAAACCTAAACCTTAAATAGAATCCTTAACCTGCAAGTCCTAAATAATTCCTAAACATAAGAGTTTCACATCAACTTTTAAAATAAACATGTTCAAAGCCAAAAATAAGAAGGTCATTTTGTCTTCAGTCTTTTCTCTTTTGGTTGATCATTGATTTCTTCTGTGATAGGTACTTTGTCATCTTTGTCCCGCCTTTTAAATTCATAGTTGTCATCATCATGTCTTTCCCGATTGTCTCTAAGAAATTGTTTTCTCATAGCAACCATGTCAGCCTCCTTGTCAGCAATCTTATCCACCAACCAGTTAGAGTATTCTGTATTCATCCTGTGAAAGTGAACCTTGACAAAAGATTGATCCACTCGGTCAGCCATCTCTAAACCCAACAACAAGTTCCTTATAGAAGTAGGATTTGTGTCCACAGGAGTGAAAGGTTTTCTTCCTTTTCCACCGGGTATTCCTTGTTCATATTGGAATTGCCTCAAGAGTCTATCCACCTTATAGAAAGTTGCCCTCCTTAATCCAACTATGAAGACGTGATTTGATCCTGGAGACCGTTGTAGAGGGAGTGGACACTTCCACTAATAACAATTCCATCGAATGGAGGCACTGGACTTCTTGTTCAAAAATTTCATCCAAACGCTTTCAGTTTGACACTCAATTTTGATGACAGTCCTACTAAGAAAAATGCTCGGACCATAATTACCAGCTGTAGGCCTGGCAATCATATCCAGTCTTTCCATCAACCATATCTACAAAGTCAAGGGACTCCCAAGAAAGTTTTGAGACTCTTCACCATGAAATACAGAGTCCAGTCCTAGAAGAGTTTCTGCCAAGATCAGAGAAACAGGATTGTCACCATCCTTAATTTGACTCACAACACTTATGGCTCGAGCATCCGCAAAACTGTGCCTTTTTTAGCAAACCAAAAATTTTCACACGAAGCAGAGAGCCAAGCCAAAATTTTACTACATGTTGTTAGTCACTCTATTAGTTCGTTTGTTGATCAGTCTTGAAAGAATTGCACAAAGACTCACCATACGCCCTTCAATCATACTACTAGTGATGGAAGTAGGAAGACCTAGAGCATTAGACAAAAGTTCCCTATGCCTGGGATCACAAGAAACTGCTACGGATTTCTTGTTGGGATCATAACCCAGAATAGCTAAAAATTCTTCAATTGTGGGACAAAGTTTAGCAATTTTAAATAGGAACACATGATCTTCAGGATCCCAAAACTTCACAACAGCACAGAGGAAGTCCCACTTGATCTTGACATTCCTCAAAGCCTTGATTCCCTCTAGTTTATAGGCTATAAAATTGGTCTTGGTACTAAAATCAAAGCTACAAACCCATCTGTTGATATCATGAATGGTTGAATGAGAAAAATTTTGATTGCTAGCCATGGATGACTTTTGCTTGTGATTATTGTGTTTTGCTAGGAAGATGCTAAAATAAGCTACTTTAGTCTTTAACTAGGTTTAAATAAGTTTCAAAGAGTTTGTAGCTAAGTAGGAAAGTGTTTCATGGTCACAAATGAAGAAAATATCTTTCAAAAAACTTGAAAACGCACAACATGCGTCGAAAAAGTGTGAGGAGTCGGCCCACCATGGCGTAAGCCAGTCGGCACATTAGAGTGCCATTCGGCACTCTAAAAGTGCCAGTCAGCACTCTCCAAGTGCCGAACGGCACTCAACTCCACCAAGGCTCATTTACCTTGTTTTGCGTTTTCGGGCACTTTTTATATCCGTTTTTGACCTTATTTAACACTCAAAAGAGATTTTTCATGTTAAACTAGGGCATTCAAACATAATTTGTACATTTGTTTCAAAAAAAATTTACCTGCATCATTGCTTTCCAAAAAATTTGATCAAATTGAGATTTTTCAAAGTCATGTATTCATCTTTTAAACTAGGGGCATTTGGCTATGCCTTATCCCCTCTTTCTGGAACAAGTAAAAATCACTCATTCTTTTCCCACCAAAAAAAAAAAAAGGATAATTCTTTTCAAAAATGAAGGATCATCATGCACAAGTCTTTAAACTAGGGGCATTCGGCAGTGCCTCATTCAAGTAAGTGAAAATTCCATTAGAATTGGTCAAGATAAGTTTAAGTTGTTGCTACAAGACTTCATCAAGTGAATTCTAAATTTGTCTCATCTAAAGTTTTAACAAGATCAGAAACAATTCAAAGGACAAAGAGCTAAAAGCTAAGATTAATACAAATTTGTCTAAGAAACACTTCTTCTTGTTTTTGCAGGAAAAATTAAAAACAAAAATCAAGCATCATTGGGACTCTGGGTCTGCCTGCGCGAAGACCTCCTTGACCCACCTTTAGAGGAGCTACCTTCAATGTTTCCTTCTTGACTTGCATAGAATCGAGATTCTTGCTACCAGTTCTCAAGCTCAAGATTTCTGATCCTTTCCTCCAAGGCTCATGTGTTGGCATCAACCAATGCCATTCAACTCACCTAAAAAATCAACAAAGACAAGTGTTAGATCAATCATCAGGAAGTTCAAGCAAATACACTCAGAAAGCATCATCCTATACCCAGCTCTCTTCATTGATCACATATTGAGAACATTGAGTGCGTGCTACCAGTTGCAAACCTCCGATCATCTGCATGCTTTCTTCCACAAGATCAACATTGACCTGAAACACAGATTTACCAAATCATGAGCAATTCAATAAGCCAAGAAGAAATGAGAGCAAAGAACTAAAACAGCATGGCCAATCCGAGCATGAGCAATCTCTTCATTAGCTAGAAGATCAGCCAACCGAATGGAAAGACAAGGAGGAACTGCAATGGTCGTAGGAGGATATACGTGTTGAACCTGAGCCAACACCCGATCACCAAGATACCAGTATCTCCCATTGCCATACTCAAACAACACCTGGCAACTGTTCAACTCTAAAGCCCATTCACACTCAGCATACTCCTCACATCCAACCCAAGGATTTAAAGACATCTGAAAATCACAAAGAACCCAGAATGAAAAGAAGACCAAACCACAACCAAACCACAAAAACCCTTAAACACAAAATTCCAAAAAAAAAAAAAAAAAACCTCACATCAGCAATAGTTAAATTGTCAATCACCATACGCCAAACTTCCAAAGAACGCTTGGAAGGCATTGACAAACGGTATTTGGGCAACCAACGGAGAAATCTAGGATATATGCCATCAACATCTTCCCAAACTTGAGGACCGACCCCAAAATATTTATACATCCAAACCTGAAAAAAATTCACACACCATTACAACCTAGCCAAAATAACTTTTCAAAACCCACACACAGCCCAAAAATTCCAAACCTTACCTGCCAAACAAACGGCACACCTCCTAAGCTTGAGAGACTACACCTGGAAAGTTGAGTCATAAAATGCAAAAGGGTTGCATAAGCCATGCCACCCCAATCATAATTCTTGATTTGGTCAATATCTCTCAAACTCCACAGATAGTGCAAGCTCACAGTACTGCCTGAGTCTGGACACAAGAAAGTCTCGATGAAGAGGAGCATGAACATGCGTGTACCCATTGCCACAGTTTCACAGCTTTCAATATTCTCATATAGCCACATCAGAGAGACATTTTTACTCTTCAACTTTGAAGGCACTACACCTAAAAGACTCTTAATCTCTTTCAGAGTCAGGAAATCATTAACCTTGATTCTTTCACCACCCAATCTCAAACCGGTGATGACAAAGAAATCATAAGGTGTCAACATTACTTCACCAATGCCGGGGAAATGGAATGTGCACGTGGTATCCCAAAACCGTTCTGACAAAGCAAGGAGCAACTGGAGATCCTTGTACTCATGAGTCTCCTGATTCAATAAGGCCTCGAAGAAAGTCTGAAAGCCTGCATCATTAATAATGTTCCTGATATTCGGGGACAATATTTCCCATGTGCCTTTCAGCATTTGAAGGCTACCTTGGCTTTTGAGGTTCTGCAAAACAAAGTTTGACCCATCATCAGGACGTCCAAAAATTACATGCTCCAACAAAATTTTCCATGACCAAAAATTACATCCTCTAACAAAATTTTCCATGCTCAAAAATCACATACCCAACAAAATTTTTCATGATCACATGTTCAAAAATTCCCATGACCAAAAATCACATACCTAACAAAGTTTCCCATGACCATAGCTACATACTCAACAAAAATTTTCCATGACCAAAAATCACATACCCAACAAAGTTTTCCATGACCAAGATTACATGTCCAACAAAAATTTTCCATATTCAAAATTTCATGTCCAACACAAAAAATACAAACCCATATCCAAAAAAATTTCCATGACCAAACAAGACTTACACATTCCAACCAAATTTGCATCCATCAAAAATAAACTTGTTCAACCAAGCCTACACAACAAATTTTTCATAACTACAATGCCCCTTAAATTCAAGTCTAAATTCATCCAACAACACCACATGACATACATTGCCAAAATTCATGAGTCATCAACATTGTCCAAGTTACACCATGCCAAAAAAACTCAACAATTCAAAATGTCCCCAAAGCCAAGATTACAACATGATCAACCCTACAATGTCCAAAATTTCAACAAGAGCAAACAACAACAACAAAATGACAATGTCTCAACATCAAACTCTCAATGGAACATGAAAACAACAAATTTCCCAACAAAAAAAAAAACAAAAAACAAGCTCACCTTAAAGTCCATGTTGGAATGAGGAGCATGGGTCTTGGGGTCTTGAAGGAGCCCCTCTTCATCATTCCATTCTAGGGATGGATGGTATTTTTTTCCATGAAAAGTGAGAAACGAAGGCCTATTGGAAGATAATGACATTATTAGTGCAAAGAAAAAGGAAGTTTGAAAATGGGTTTCACAAAATGGGTGTGTAGCAAAAATGGCCAATAACACAAGGATCTAAAAAAATATTGAGGGAGTTGAGTGAAGGGAGGTTGAGAAGCTTAGGAAAGTATTTTTTTTTAGAGAAGAAATGGTGTAGGGAAGGAGAAAATTCAAGTGGAAGAAGGAAGTGAATAGTGAAAATGGAGGAAGAAGGAAGAAAGAAGAGAGAAAGGATGAATGAAAATGGTGTTTTTTCTTTCTTTCTTTCTTTTTGAGAAAAAGAAAAATCAAGAAGGATGAATGAAATTTTTTCAAAGCTTCAAAAAAATATATCAATTAAGAAGAATTTTTGTGACTTTGAAGAAAATTCTTGGAGATGATCAAGGACAAAGATACCATTTTTCTTAAGAAGAAAAAAGTTAAATAAATATAAAATAAAATAAAAACTCTCAATTCCAAATGTCAAATTTTCAATCTCAAGTTTCAAATTCCCAAATTCTCAATTCCAAATTTCAAATTTTCAAATTCTCAATTCCAAATTTCTAAGTTTCAAATTTTCAATCTCAAGTTTCAAACTCCAAGATTTAGGTTTCAAATTCCAAGTTTCAAGTCTCAAAGATAAAATCTTTTTCAAAGAACTACAAAAATCAATCAAAGTTTTCTTGCTAAAAATGAAAAAAATTCAAATCAAGAAGGAACAAATGAAAATCACACATCTCAAAAACAATGGGACAACAAAGCACTCATCAATTAAAGTCTAATCCCAAATTGTGACTTTTTGCAAGCAACAGTTTAAATCAAAGTAGAGAAGCCCTTTGATCAACATTTCAGCAAGATCAAGGTAGAGAAGCCCTTAGGTCGACTTTCAACAAGATCGAGGTAGAGAAGCCCTTTGATCGATCGATGTTTCAGCAGGATCGAGGTAGAGAAGCCCTTTGCTCAACGTTTCAGCAAGATTGAGGTAGAGACGTTTCAACAAGATCAAGGTAGAGAAACCCTTTGATCGACGTTTCAACAAGATCGAGGTAGAGAAGCCCTTTGATCGACTTTCAGCAAGATCGAGGAAGAGAAATCCTTTGACGTTTCAGCAAGATCGAGGTAGAGAAATCCTTTGATCGACTTTCAGCAAGATTGAGGTAGAGAAGCCCTTTGATCGACCTTTCAGCAAGATCGAGGTAGAGAATCCCTTTTTCTTTTGTCAACTGCCGCATTCAGGCTGGGATAGAAAAGCCTCTTAGTCACTCCAGTTATCAAGATTCAATTCAATATTGGTTATCAAGTATGTCAAGTATTCATAATTTTCATTTTTCAAAACATCAAGGCGCTAGTTCTATGTTCCAAAGTTTTAGGTTCTAGGGCTAGGCAATCTTTGAAAAATCAACCTCAATTAAATCATGGCTGCTAAAAATCGGTGTCTTTGTTTTACATTGACATTTGCTTTGCAAGCTCTGTCAATGAGGGGCATTCTGTAGACACTCGATTTTGCACCCATAATTTAATCAAGGAAGATGGCTAGAATGATCATTCATATACCAAAATTCATGATTGCATTACATGCATTAATTCATTCATTGCATATCATAAAAATGATCTTGAGATCCTAATGGTCGCAACGGTATGCTCGATTTCCAAATCGGACTGTCGGATTGAAAGATATCACATGATCAAGTTTGCACAGTCTACATACATTTTGTTTGGGTGGAACCAACCACACACGATTAATTTAAATTAATTCTGATTGGTTAGACAATTAAAATTAATTAAATAATTTTGTGATTGGTTGTTAGTTAGTGTTAAAAATAGGCTTGCTTGCATGGGAATAAAAGATCATAATCAGATAACAACAAAATTGTGGATAATCAAGACTTTTTGGAGTATTTATCTGCAAGATAATCATTGCTGAAAAGACCTGAATTATCAGAAAAATAGTTTAATTTTTAGAATATGGATTAAAAACGCGTCTAAGTGCAAGTCCCGGCTCAAAAAACCTCAAAAAAGGAGTCTAAAATGGACAAAAACTCGAACACAGGACCAGCACCCAAAAGGGCCATTTGGCACTTTTGGAGTGCTGATCGGCACTTTTCAAGTGTCGATTGGCACAAACGTGGGCCATGGCCCAAGGGCACTTGGATTGAGATAAAACTCATCCTTTTCGATTTTTAAGAGATAAGGACACATCCCAGTTCGTATTTTGATCATTTAGCTAATTTTTCGAACATCCCAGCCTCTATAAATAGAGGCTGCATCTCAGAATTCAGAACACTTTTTCACGCTCTCTGACTCCCCTCTTTCTGACTCTTCTCTTCTTTTATTTTCCCTTTTACGTTAAAGACGTTCTAGAGGCTCTAACCTTAGGAATTTATTTTCTGTAAGCAAAATATTTTAGGTTTTAAAGAGAATTGAATAAATTTCTTTGAACCCTAAAATATTCCTCCGCTACTAAGAAGAGCACACTCATGCAAGAGGTGGTTTTTCTTTTCTTTTTCTATTCCTTTTTATTAATTCTACTTGATGATGCATGATGGTTTAGGATGTTTTATTATTTTGATTTCTGATGTTGTTGCCATGTGTTGTCAAACTTTTCTTTAAAGCATGTTCTTGCTATATTTTGTTGTTATGATTTTTCTTTTGAGTCTCAAAAATCTTCTATCAAAAGTTCTTTTTTTTTAACAGGTCTGTTTTTTTTTAAAACCCATAAAACTAATTTGTATTTTCATTCAATACAGATCTGATTTTTTTAACACTCAAACTGATCTGCATTTTCATTAAATGCAGATCTGATTTTTTTAAACCCATAAAACTGATATGTATTTTCATTAAATACAGAGCTGATTTTTTTTAACACTCAAAACTAATCTGCATTTTCATTAAATGCAGATCTGATTTTTTTTTTAACCCATAAAACTAATTTGTATTTTCATTAAATACATATCTGATTTTTTTAACACTCAAAACTGATCTGTATTTTCATTAAATACAGATCTGAATTTTTTTAACACATAAAACTGATCTATATTTTCATTAAATCCAGATCTGATTTTCTTAAATAAAAAAAAAAGTTTTCTTCGACTCAATTGCAGATTTTGGAATTTAAAAGAAGAAATTAAAAATTAGATTGAAGTCTTTTCTTTTTCATAACATGTGATGCATGTAAAATAATTTTATCTCATAAGTGTGGGTCCTCTTTCAAAAAGTTTTTTTTTTTTAATTTTTTTATTTTATGTTCAACAACAGATTTGATTTTTTTTTTTTACATATAAACCAAAAATCATTTTTTTACTATTCAAAACAGATTTGATTTTTCTTAATAAAATCACTTTTTTTTTTTTTTTTTAATTTTGCTCAAAAACATATCTGGTTTTCTTTACAAAACTATCTTTTTATTTGACAAAAACAGATCTGATTTTCTTTACAAAACTTTTTTTTTTTATTTACACAAAAACAGATCTAGTTTCTTTTTTAAATGAATCAAATCATTTTTTTTTTTAATTCCTAAAAAAATATTTGAATTTTTCTAAAAAGAGGATACATTCATAAGATAGATTTATGTGAGTCAGTTTTGGTTAAGTGTTTGTCATATATGCAACATATCATTCACATCATGCAAAAAGGGTATATTGGTCATTAGAGTCTAGAAGACCAGGCTCTCTCTGGGTGGAATGGGTGCCTAACACCTTCCCATTCCGTAACCTAGCCTCTGAATTTAGTTCTTTTGGATAGGTAGATCCATGCCTTGTCTTTCTTTTATTTTTGGGTAGATTGTAACTAGGACTCAAAGCCTTGTAAGATTCAATTTATCAAGCTTGTATTTATTTCTATTCAATCAATGACAATGAAGCATTTCAATCATGTAAATTTGTATTTATTTTTTTCTTATTTTTTTATATAAAAAATAAGTGGCGACTCCACACCACTTACCCAAAAAGAGAGGTGCCTTAAACCACCCAAATCTCTTTTTTGAGAGCACTAGATTTTCGCAGTCTCTCACAGAGTTATTGAGTTCTAAACTTTTTCTTTTCATTTCTTCTTTTTAATAATGTTTTAATCTGTTTTCTTGCTTTTTTATGCTTTATAGTGTTTGTTTAGTTTAGGTTTATGTAGTTTTTATGTTTTATGCATGCTAAGTTGTAAGATTTAAGTTCTGCTTTATTTTTTGCATTTCTGTGTTTCTAGGTTAGGGTCTAGGGTGTGTCTATGTGCGCATGCTTCGTCATGCGTACGCAGGCTCGAAGTATGCATACGCATACAACTGACCTGCGTACGCAAGCCTATGTATGCGCACGCATACTCATGCCCAGAAACCCTAATTCAAGCTTTTCTGTTCCTGTTTCTGTGTTTCTTCCACATGATATGCCTCCGTTTGATCCCTCTTTTATGCTTTCTAAGTCTTTGTTCCTTGGTTTATTACTTGTTTGCTTTTAATATGCTAGATTTGGGTTTCTTTTCTTTTCTTGCTTTAATACCATGAACATGCATTAATATGATCATGCATTGATGTCATAGGTGCTGTGATGTAGTGAGGTAAATAAGGTAAGACATGCATTCACATGAACATGCATTGATTTGAATATGATCTTGTTTGGATGATGAACATGGATGAGGTTTGCAATAACATGTTTGTTTGGTTCTTGATGCAGTAAGGTAAATAAGGTAAGACACGCAGGCCTATGTATGCTTCTTTGCTGCCATGCCTATGTTCTACCTTAACCATGTTGATAGATGTATGCTAGGGTTTGTGATGAGATGATATGCATGATAGATGTATGCTAGAGTTGGTTGATTGCCATGATAAATGTATGATAGGGTTTGTGATGTGGTGATAAGCATGATGAATGTATGTTAGGTTTGGGATGAAATGTCATCTTGTATGCTTAGATGTATGCTAGTGTGTGTGTGTGTGTGTTAAGATGCAATGTTGAATGTGCCTTTAATAGGATTAAGACATAGGACACAATGAGTGGAAGCCGACCCATGGGTCGGGCGGTTTTGGGTGCCTAACACTTTCCCAAAATCGTACCTAAACTCTGAACCCATACTCTGGTAGTAAGATCATTCCTTTCGTGTAAAGGCGCTATATTCATGGTTCCTAGACCATAAAACTAGGTGGTGACTCTTTGTTTTTCTCCGCCCTAATCCACTCGGCCGAGGCGTACTCCCTGTTGCACCCACATCGCCGCTACTCATTTGCCTTACCAGTTTCTCTTTTTTTGATTCTTCTGCTTCTTCTTCACTCCTCAAAACCCTAACTTTCCGTCTGCGATTCTCTACAACTGGTTCCTTCTCAGCGGCTCAGTGCCTAGGGTTCTGTCTAAGTCAACTCTCATCGTTGTTGAAATTCACAAGGATAGAAGTAAACTCGCTGATAGTGATCGAATCGCCATCAAAGAGATCATGAGGAGTGTTTGGTTTCGTTGAGGAGAGTGCCATTGGAGGAGTTGAGGTCACAAATGATCCATTTGCCCAACCCGGATCCAAATGAAGAAGAAGAAGAATCCAACTCAATGGATAGGTGATTGGAGGAGATGCTAGCGTCTTTGATGGGGAGGTTGTTGCCACGGACGATGTGGTCGATTCAGATCTTGGATCCGAGTCAGAATTCCAAGGATTCGCCTTGACGTGGGCCATGGACGATTACGAGCTTCAGAGGTGGGGGCTCCATTGTTTGAGATAAGAGTAAAAAGAAGCTAGATTGTGATTGTGAGTTAGTTATTAGATATGAAAAAATGATTAGATAGGGTAGGCTCTGGCTCTCCATTTGAATTCTACCTATGTGGCCTCGTTTCCCTCTCCATCATTTGGGTTATGAACAATGCAATTTTAATGGAGATTAATGAAATAATCAAATTGAATAAAATTGAAACTTAGAGGGTTGGATTAAATGAAAATGAAGTTAAGGACTAAATTGGATTTTAGGTTAAGTTAGGAGATGTAATTTGTAACTTAGCATTTTCTTTTATAAGTATGGCAAAATTGGATTCGAGCTTAAATTATCTGTCCAAACTCAAAGGAATAAATATGAGTATGGTCGTGTGGGTAAAGATCTATAGACTTGTAGATAAAATAGGTCAAATTGTATCCAACCCTCTAAAACTGTAAGTTAGGTTAAGTTGATCCACATAACATATTAACGTATCACATGGGTTGACTCTTTTTCGAATAGGTTTTTTCATGCCTTTTTTTAAAAAACTCTTTTGAAGCTATCTTTTTCACTTTTGTACTCTTTTTTTTTAGGTCCTTTTTTTTCAAAGTCATTTTCTTCTCACAGTAGATACTCACAAATTTGTTCTTCACAAGTTTGATACTTAAACTCTTTTGAAGCTATCTTTTTCACTTTTGTACTCTCTTTTTTTAGTTCCTTTTTTTTCAAAGTCATTTTCTTCTCATAGTAGATACTCACAAATTTGTTCTTCACAAGTTTGATACTTAACAACTTCAAGTCAGTGAACTGTAAATTGTGTAAACTTAATAATTAACTTTTAATAAATTTTGATTTAAGTATTATTTTACTTTTGGAGTATTTCTCTAGCGTCTTTGTTTTTTTAGTGTCTTTAGAGGTTTGTTTGGTATGGTTTTGATTTGGGCAAAATCCGTATGAAATGGATTTGGTTTGTTTTTCATGGATAGTGTGTTTCTGATGTGTCAATAATGATGTATACTTTTTTAATATTAAAAACATTACCCACGTCACCTAAAAAATGTCACATCATTGCTTTGTAAGTTAAATAATCAATGAGACTAAGGTTGTCCACAAGTCAGGCCGGGTTGAGTTTGTGCCCGACCCAGACTTGACCCGATTTCAGGTGAATAAAAACAAAACCTAAAACCGACCTAGAATTCTCATCGGATCAGCCAGTTTGGGTCTTATCATGTTTCAGGTTGTACCGGTCGGTTTCGGGTTTTGTCGCCAGTGTTGATATCTGGCCGGATCTATCAAGATCTGACCGATGTTTGGCCAGATCCGTCCGTCGAGCTCTCATTGGATTTTGTTTGGATATCGACATATCTGAGAATGAGAGAGAGATACCGTCAGTCAGTTTGATTTTCATCGGGTTGCGAAACCCAAAACCGCCACTCGACCCGCACCCCTTGAGTTCTAACGTCGGAGACCCGTCGCAAACCGCGGGTTTCTCTAATCGAGTTAGCCTCAATTCAGGCAGCGCTAGGTCAGTCGATGTTGGCGGGTTTCTGGTTGCCTTGGACAACCCTAAATGAGACTAATGCCCATATTTTAATTTCAAAAACCAAGAATATTCATTTAAAACTTTGGTGAACGCGTGTGCGTACACACACACACACATATAGACACACACTATTTATAAGAGGATTACCCACTTTGGACTACACTTGAGGACATCCCGTTAAAAATATATCTCCAACTCCACTTCTCTATGTAATTAAACATGAGTGAGCAAAAAATGTTCACCAATCACAATTGACAACATTAGCATATTGTGAAATTAAATGTCCCTAGAATTATTGTTTCCTTGTAGGATCAAAGTACCCTTTGTGGTCTAAAAACTAACATATCCCGTGTATTAAGCCCAACATGCATACCTCAAAAAAAAAAAAAAAAAGCCCTTTATGCAGTCACGCGGCACATATGACTTACCTTGTAGCTTATTCCCAAAGTAAGGAAAAGTATAATACTCCTTGATAAAGAAAATAGATTATATTTGTGGGTTAAGAGAAACACCTTAACGGGTTCTCAAAAAAAAAAAAAAAAAGAGAAACACCTTAACATAATAACACTGAAACAACAATAATAATAGTTCAAAAAACGTTGTTACACATCGCATTTATTGTCCTTCATGAGTCCCATGATTCTCTTGATAATGATTTAATTCACGCGTTTGTTACAATCCTCCCTTCCAAGACTCCTTATCTCTGTTCTCTGTAAGATGCCTATAAAATGGACTTTGTCTAAGCCTCAAACGTATTATGTCTAAATTATTACACAAATTGCTACAATCTGATCATGTTCATGGCGGAGCATCACTTCTAGTTCTGGAAAGGTGTCCCATTTCTAGTGGTACTCTACCATGAACATTGATCAGTTTGCAGTAAATTTTTACTGTGAAGACATACAACTTAATAGAGGAAATGAATGAGATTAGTTTGGTAAAACACTACAATCCGATGGTGTTTGTGGTTTATCATAAGCCTTAATTTCTGGTATTGTATTATTTGGTTTATGATATACCACGAACAACCACCAGTTTGTAGTTTGTTTTTAGCCTTGAACATTTCCTTACCATGCCAAGCAAATAGAACGAAGAGATAGCTAGAAAGAAGATAGTAGCCAATGGAAAAACCCCTTCAATTCTCTCTTTCTCTCTCTCTTCAATATATACGTTACATTGAAAATAGATTTTTTTATTTTATTTAGAATTTAAATGAATTATTCTTTAACCACATGCTTTAGATTTTTTTTTTGGGGGGGGGGGTTAAAACATGCCTTAAACATACTATATTGAAACCAGTAAAAAATTGTCAGGTATTATTTTCTCAAAAAAAAAAAAAGAATTAGATCAATGAGGTCTTTATAAAATTTGTATATTATATTTGTAATGCTATTATGTTTTGTATGAGATATTACAATTTTATAATTTTGGGAGACTAAATACTTAAAAATTTTATATTGTCATTAACCAATGTTTAACAATAATTGTCAACTTATGTTTTACAAACGTCGCCAAATTATGTTTAACAAACATTGTCAAATTATGTTTAACAAGAATTGTAAAATTAGTCAAATTCATCAAACATAATTTCACTCATAGGCCTTTTGGTGTATGAGTTTTATTGATGTGAGTAGTGCCCATTCAAGATAATGAATCTTTTAATTACAATCCCTTGTTTAAGGGAAGACCCTTTGATTCCAACCATGTCATCTTTGTACATAAGTTTATTTATTTTTATATTTAAGGGAATATATGTTTTTATTTATTTGTGGCTGCACCTTATAATTTATTTAGATTGCTTACTTACCCTTGGCGGGGATCAAGCCAATTCGTAATTCTTAATTTGAGGTTTTAGATTTAAAGTCTCAAATATGGTTTTGTCCAACTTTAAATGATGGATCTATCTTTAAGTCAATACTTGGTGTTTAATTAAGTATTGACATAATTTTATATTTGAGATAATTGATTTTAGTCTCAAGGATCATGCTTTTATGGCAATCGAACAAATTTCTCTTTCTTTCATTTGCTTATTTGTCGGAATTTCAATAATATTTTGATTAAGGGAAAGAAAACTCCTTTGAAACAATTTTTATTCATTGTGAACATATTTGGAATTGGAAAATTTCCCCAACCCAATTTTATGGTCATTTTATTTTAAGAATTATTAACTCTAATCTTGTTTAAAGAATTAATAATCCCAAAGAATTAGTCACAATTAATATGGTAGAGTCAAGGACTCCATTGATGGGGTAGAGTCAAGGACTCCATTTATGGGTAGAGTCAAGGACTTGACTCCAATTAAAAAGAATGTTACACCACAACTTGAGAGAATTTTTATTTGGTAATGTACAAATAGGAGTTATGAGTCAGGGACTCATATTTAAAGCTTCATGCATGGAGTTAGGAACTCCCCATGAAACCCAATCCTATTTGCATTACCAAGCAAAAATTCAGATTTGAGAATGAGGGAGAGAGATTTTGAGAAGAAAAGGACTGATGAAATCCCATATACAAACTTCTCTGTTCATGCATCTCTTTTTTTCTTTTCTCTCTATGTCTTTGTTGTGTGTGTGCTTGCTGAATTTTCTGCGTATCTGCTCTCTTTCTTTCTTTTTCCATGTGTCCTCTTTTTCTTCTTTTTTTTCTTGGAATCCTTCCTTCCACGGATTTTGACTCCTGGCTTCTCAAAGGGCATAATGATTGGTAATGGCCTTTTAGCCATTTTCTTGGATCTCTTACCAATATATATTTGCCACTCTTCTTCATTTCTATTGGAATTGTCCCAACAATCTAATTTTGCTTCAGTCATAAGTTCATAAAGACTTGGGAGATCTCTTGACTCAGCCTTAGGAGTCTTTTTGATCTTTTCAACATCATTTGATTTTGCCCCCAATGGGCAAGGCAAAGTGGACTTTGGTTCCTCCTCAAGCAGAGAAATACTATTAGACGCAACAACTAATGCTCGAGAGGAACTATCTACCTCAATTTCACCATCGTTTATCATTTTCTGAATTATATTCTTCAAGACATAGCATTCCGATAGAGAATGGCTGATGATTCGATGGTAGCGGCAATATTTTGGGTCATCTATTTTATCAACCTCAGAAGGTCTTTTAGGTTCAAGAAGTTGTATTGCTTTTTCCTTCATCAACTCATTAAAGATCCCTTCTACATCATCATCATGGAATGAGTATTTTATTTTCTTTTTCTCTTCGAGGGTGAGCTTTTTCAAGCCTTCCTTACCTTTCCCATTTTGCCTTCCATTATTGACAAAGGTAGCCATTGCTTCTCCCTTCTTTTGGGGCTTTTTTCCTTCTGTATATTTTTCTTCTAAATTACGCCCCCTTTGTGTGGTACTCTTTTGTCGGGCAATTTATTTTTCAACATTGCTCGCTTTAGAGACCAATGCATCAAAACTCTGAGGTTCTGCGGTCCCTATGAAAGTGGCAATCTCTGGTAAGAGATTGTTTGAACACATTTGTACTGCAGATTGTTCAGTCAACTTTTCAGAACATTGGAGATTTAGGCTTCTCCATCTTGTAATGAAATCATTGACACTTTCATTCGATTTTTGCCGAGCATCGGCTAAATCAATGATTGAAACTTTCTTCTTTGAACTCACAAATTGGGCAAGAAAAGCCCTTTGTAAATCGTCCCACGTGTGGATTGACCCTGGTTGTAATTGGGTGTACCAAGTAAAGGCAGAACCCTTAAGAGATTGGATGAATTGTCTTATTAACAAGGCATCTGACAAAGCAGATTCTCCACACGCCGAATAGAAATGTGCCAAGTGTTCTTGAGGGGAACCAGTCAAACCATCAAATTTCTCAAATTTTGGTTTTTGATAACCGGTTGGGAATGGAATAGTATCATAATGAGCTCGATAAGGCTTTCGATACCCAAGAATAGGTGGATTTATTGATGCTTGAAATTCTCTGATTCCCTCAACAATAAAGGTCTTTAATTCCTCTTGTGTTACGGAACTGGATGATGTGTGCCCCTCTTCGGCTGTAGGCACTTGAGTTCTAGCTGATGTACTTGCTTGAGACGCTACTCGGGCTGCTAAGGCTGCTATTTCGGCATCTTTTTCAATGAGTTTCCTTTGCAACTCTTGAAGTTGCTCTTCTAAATTTGTGGTGCTAGTTACTAGAACCGGCATGTCTTCAGAATCACTTTCATCTGAGATCTTTAACACTTTGCCAAATTGGTCCATTAGAATTTTTGGAAAGTCTTCTTCTTGAAAAATAGACTCTGAATCTCCGTATAGTGGACTATGAAAATCACTTTGTGTTTCCATAGTATCGGAAGAAGTGGTGGAGATTGAAGAATCATCAATGATGGATTGGGACATAAGGCGGGCCCTAGAGCGTGTGATAGGACCTGAGTAAGGCCTTGGTGGCTTGTTAACCTCCTCACAAATCTTTGTCACATTTTTGTGCTTTGAACTTGTCCCTAATCCAAAATTTTCTTCCTTTGCCAACAAATAGCCCAAGAAGAATGCCCATTTTTTAATCTCCAAGTTTGACTTAGCCCTTTTTGATTGTTCAGCACAAAGAGCCGTCAATGGATAATGATTGGTAATGGCCTTTTAGCCATTTTCTTGGACTGCTTACCAATATATGTTTGCCATTCTTCTTCATTTCCATCTTTAGAGGAATTTTTCCAAAAGTCTAATTTTGCTTCAGTCATAAGCTCATAAAGACTTGGGAGACTGCCTGACTCGACCTTGACATTAAGAGTCTTTTTTATCTTTTCAACATTATTTGGTTTTGCCCTCAGTGGGCAAGGCAAAGTGGACTTTGGTTCCTCCTCAAGCAAAGAAATGCTATTTGATGCAGCAACTGGTACTCGAGAGGAACTATCTACCTCGATTTCACCATCATTTATCATTTTTTGAATTATATTCTTCAAAATATGGCATTCTGATAGAGGATGGCTAATGATTCGATGGTAGCGGCAATATTTAGGGTCATCTATCTTATCAACTTCAGAAGGTCTTTAGGCTCAAGGAGTTGTATTGCTTTTTCTTTCATCAACTCATTAAAAATCCCTTCCACATCATCATCATGGAATGAGTATTTCGTTTTCTTTTTCTCTTCAAGAGTGAGATTTTTCGAGCCTTCCTTACCTTTCCCATTTTGCCTTCCATTATTGACAAAGGTAGCCATCACTTCTCCATTATCTCGGGGCTTTTTTCCTTCTGTATTTTTTTCTTCTAAATTACGCCCCCTTTGCATGGTACTCTTTTGTCGGGCAATTTGTCTTTCAACATTGCTCGCCTTAGAGACCAATGCATCAAAACTCTGAGGTTCTGCAGTCCCTATGAAAGTGGCAATCTCTGGTAAGAGATTGTTTGAACACATTTGTACTGCAGATTGTTCAGTCAACTTTTCGGAACATTGGAGATTTAGGCTTCTCCATCTTGTAATGAAGTCATTGACAATTTCATTTGACTTTTGTCGAGCATCGGCTAAATCAATGATTGCAACTTTCTTCTTTGAACTCACAAATTGGGCAAGAAAAGCCCTTTGTAAATCGTCCCACGTATGGATTGACCCTGGTTGTAATTGGGTGTACCAAGTAAACGCAGAACCCTTGAGAGATTGGACGAATTGTCTTATCAACAAGGCATCTGACAAAGCAGATTCTCCACAAGCCGAATAGAAATGTGCCAAATGTTCTTGAGGGGAACCGGTCAAACCATCAAATTTCTCAAAGTTTGGTTTTTGATAACCGGTTGGGATTGAATGGAACAATATCATAATGAGCTGGATAAGGCTTTCGACACCCATGAACGGGTAAATTTATAGATGCCTAAAATTCCTTGATTCCCTCAACAATGAGTGTCTTTAATTCATCTTGTGTTATAGAACTAGATGATGTGTGCCCTTCTTCGGCTGTAGGCACTTGAGTTCTAGCTGATGTACTTGCTTGATCCCCTTTCGGGTACGTAAGCAGCTTAGTATCATTTACTAAGTTCAGTCACATTTAAAAAAAATAAATAAATAAATAAAATCCCTTCTCGAACTACGTGTTGACTTGATCCCCTTTCGGTTACGTAGGCAGCTTAATATCATTTACTAAGTTCAGTCACATCTTCAAAAAAAATTTCAAAACAAATCCCCTTTCTGAACTACGTGTTGACTTGATCCCCTTTCGGGTACGTAGGCAGCTTGGTATTATTTACTGAGTTTAGTCACATCTTAACAAACGTTGTCAAATTATGTTTAACAATAATTGTCAACTTATATTTAACAAACGTCATCAAATTAGTCAAATTCGTCAAACATAATTTTAACCATAAGCCTCTTGGCGTATGAGTTTTATTGATGTGAGTAGTGCCCATTCAAGATAATGTATCTCTTAATTATAATCTCTTCTTTCAAGGGAAGACCCTTTGATTCCAACCATGTCATCTTTGTACATAAGTTTATTTATTTTTATTTTTAAGTGGATATATGTTTTTATTTATTTGTGGCTGCACCAAATAATTTATTTAGGTTGCCTACGTACCCTTGGTGGGGATCAAGGCAATTCGTAGTTCTTAAATTGAGGTTTTAGATTTAAAGTCTCAAATATGGTTTTGTCCCATTTTAAATGATGGATCTTTAAGTCAATACTTGGCTTTTAATTAAGTATTGGCATAATTTTGTATTTGGGTGAGATAATTGGTTTTAATCTCAAGGATAAGTCAAGGGCCATGTTTTTATGGAAATTGAATCAAGAATTCTCTTTTTGAGAAGTTAAAATTCCAAGCAATTTTCCCTTTCTTTCATTTGTTTCTTTGTAGGAACTTTAATGATATTTTGATTAAGGGAAAGAAAACTCCTTTGAAGCAATTTTATTCATTGTGAACATATTTGGAATTGGAAAATTTCTCCAACCCAATTTTATTGTCATTTTATTTTAAGAATTATTAATTCTAATCTTGTTTAAAGAATTAATAATCCCAAAGAATTAGTCACAATTAATTTGGTAGAGTTAATGCCTCCATTAATTTCATGGTAGAGTCAAGGACTCCATTAATGGGATAGAGTCAAGGACTCCAATTATGAGGTAGAGTTAAGGACTCCAATTAAAAAGAGCATTACACCACAACTTGAAAGAATTTTTATTTAGTAACGTACAAATAGGAGTTACGAGTCAGGGACTCGTATTTAAAACTTCATGTATGGGAGTTAGGAACTTCCCATGAAACCCGATTCTATTTGCATTACCAAGCAAAAATTCAGATTTGAGAATGAGGGAGGGAGAGAGATTTTAAGAAGAAAAGGACTGATGATATCCCATATACAAACCTCTCTGCCTGCGCCTCTCTTTTTTTTCTTCTCTCTATGTCTTTGCTGTGTGTGTACTTGCTCTCTTTTTGTGTATCTGCCTTCCTTTTTTTTCTTGTGCGTGTTCCTGTCTAATTTATAGAGGAACTGAGAAGCAATTTTCTCCTATTTTTTCTCTTAACTGATCAGATCATGGGCCAAAACTGCAAATAAAGTGCAATACTGCACTAGCATATTTCGGGTACAGCTGGTGAGGATTGTGGCTGAATTTCAGGTACGTTTGCTTTTTGGAAATTGCTGAGTGGTGCGTGTGGCAGGAAGTCACCCAGCCACACGTCCCACTTTCATCTTTTTTTATTTTTTATTTTTTTATTTTTTACAAGGATGTGACATTGTGGCAGTACTGCCATAAACAACCCCACTCACGTGATGTGAGTGTGGGGTTTTGTAATATTTTTTTTTTTTCTTTAACATCTCCCTTATATATTTTTTTTTTGCACTATTTTTTTAATTAATTTTGTTAATTTTGAAGGGCATTTTTTTTTTGTCCTATGAACTTGTCCCAAATTTATATTCTTTGATAAATCTTGCTTGGACATTATTTTTTTAAGTAACCATTTTTTGTTGTTGAAAATTTCATATTTCAACAGTGTCATTCAGAGAGAGAGAGAGAGAGAGAGAGATTAATTTATTACTTATATAAAATTTTCAATTTTTTTTTTTTTTTTTAGAAACAAGAGTGTCCAAACCATTTTGAGTATCTGACTATTTTCTTGGATGTATGCAGTCCTCTCGTCTCACACACACCAGATTATTATAAGGAGGAATCTCATAGGAGTGACCACAAAATGCTAGCAAGAGATTTCGAACTACTAAATATAACTCTATTAAAACTACTAAAGAATATCCATGTATTATCTATTCACAAAAATAATGAATTTGAGTGATGTTTTATAAAATTTCAATATTCTATTTGTAATGGTTTTATTTTTTATGAGATATTAATAAATTATAACTTTTAACTTGTTTTGAAATTTTTAGTTCTTCCTGTTGTTGCTAGCAATTTGGGTAAGCAAGGAAGGGACTTCGTGTTCTTCTTTACTTGGGCTATAAGTTGTTTTTTTTAGTTGAATAAGTTTGTTTTTATAGTGATGTTTTGTGTCCATGATTGAAAGTTGCATCTTTTAATTGAATTAGACTCACTTTACGGGTCTTTGTCAAAAATGAAAAGCTCACAACTCATTAAATTAACAAGGGAGAAACAAAAAAAAACAAAAAAAAAGAGGAGAAAATTGATGGTTTAATTTTGTTCCAGTAATGTTAGAACTTTATTACCTCTATCCTGTGTGTGCGTGTTCATTTCTCAAATAAAAAAAAGACTGTCCAACAAAAAATAGTTCAAAGCATATAGTTATTTAATGTATTGTCTACCTCATTATAATAAGTCTCCTCAATTCATTAATAAATCAGCAATGCAAGATAAATTTTTCAAGGTTACGATTTTTTTTTTTTTAATAAGTCAATTTTTTATTTCTTGAAAAAACACGTGTGTGTATAGTTGGTAAATAATCAATGTAAATTTTTTTATACGTTGAAAGCTCGAAATTGTGTGGAAACACAAGAGTTGTTTAGACCCCTAAATTAAAAATACGACTCGGTTGATTTTACTCTAACTTAAACTAAGTGCGGAATAGAATAAATGCGAGCGGATAAAAAATAAAGTTACTCTAAGCCATATTCATTAAAACGCAGCAGTAAAATGAAAGCTAAAAGAGTAAGGAAGAAGAATGTAAACACAAGATAACACGTCGATGTGTTATCGAAGAGGAAACCGAAGAACTCGGTGAATAACCTCTCTGCCGCTCTCCAAGCGGTAAATCGATCCACTAGACAATAAGTTGGGATACATGAATAGCAAGAGACCCTCCAAGCCTAATCTATCCAATGCACTTATTCTAACAAGGCTTCTTGGAACCGTGTTTTATCTAGCTTTCCGGATCCCACAAATACGCCCGATTACATCCGCCAAAGCTTGGCTTCTTCCAATGCTTCCCAGCAGCACCAAAACATCACTTGACACTCAGAATTGGTGTGGTAAGTGTTTGGGCTATCAACCTCTCAAGGATTTGGAAATGGAGAGGTAGGAGTTGAGGAAAGTCACAATGAATTGTGTAGAGAATAGTGGGTATAACAATCTCTCACTCTCAAAGGTTGTGACTAGGGTTTTCTCTCTGAAAACACTCCTCAACATATGTGGGTAATGGGGGTATATATAGTGTGAGTAGAGATAGGGTGTATCAGATATGACAAAATAGCAAAACAGAATGTTTCACGGGTATCTCGCGAGAAGGTCTTACCCGCGAGACACTCGTGAAAACCAGCTGTCACCATCCTGTCATGACTCCTCGCATTCCAGTCATGTGTTGGGCACATGCTTCACTTCGCAGGAAGGCTTCTCACGAGCTACCCGCGAAAACTTCTTGCTCTTCACTTTGCCTTGAGTCTTCATACTCTCTCTCACACACAACCCTTACAATAAAATCCCACATAAAATACAGGTTACAAAAGATTGAACATAATTACAATCAAATTTGGCACGGAATTAAAGCCAACACAAAATAGTTGTAAATCACAACTTTACATACGTTTTATTTATTAATATGAATTTTTTTTATATATAGATATTATAGAATTTAAACTTCATGATGGTCTAGACTTTAGACACTAGATTAAAAAAAAAAAAAAACTCTAGACACCAATGAGAAATTAGTGACAAGTCATGCAGTGAAGCCATAATGCAACAAGGATCGTGCTGAACTTGAATGGCTGACAAACAAGTGTGACATTAACGCAATTAATGTTACAAAATATCATAGTATTATATTCTTTTACCAAATCGACAAAAAATTTTAGGTTGATGAATGCTTAGAGATAGTCAAAATTAAAATTACATGGCAGTGATAACCTGCTTTTTTCTATATATTTGTTTATATATTCTGTGTTCTATAGTTTCTTCTCACAAAAGATTGGACTCCATATATGGGACCTATAGATAGGGGTCATTGTTATGCAGTGGTATAGCCAAAAAATCTTATTTGGGGGCATTGCACTTAACCTTAATCTTTTTAATATTTTTTTATATAATCTTTTTAATATATATATATATATTTTTTAAATTTGAATCTAATTACCATGTATCTTTCTTAAAAAAAGAAATTTGCTATGTATCTAAATAAAATAAATATCAGTTATTCTAAAATTATAACCTATAACACATCATCACTTGACTTATATTTTGCAAGGGTTAAGAACTTAAGATAAGGGTAAAACATAGGTTCAATACTTTAGATACAATATATTAGGTTCTTTAATTGAGTTCAAACACTTGATTGCATTGAACTTTAGATTTTTTTTATTTTATTTTTTTGATTATGTAGTGTACTAAGTTTTACTCATGATGTAATTTGTTTGAGTGTTATCTATAAACATACTTATATTAACAAGAACATTTTCTTTTAGAGAGTTTTAACTTATTGCGTCCGCTCTTAATGATAGTTTTTTATAAGAGTATAAGGGTCCTTTTATAGGCATATTGGCCAACAAAGAGGAACCTAAATTACCAATTCTCTATTGAAAGATTAGCAAGGATTATGTAATGTAAAAAAATTGAAAGATTATAGGAGATGATTTCATATAAAAAGTAAATCCAAAACAAAAATAATTGGATTTGCTAGCTAGCAACAACATAATGAAGGCAATCAATCAATAAAAATTGATCCGAAATCTCATTCAATATGAAAGTAATAAAATCATATAACCTTTTTTTCTTTTTCAAAAGACGTCTCTAATTTCTTTTCTTTTTTTAAATAAAGATTTCTAGTTTAGTATTATATCCGTTTAATAATTTAAATCAAATTAAGGAAATGCTTTTGATTACTGTTTAAAATGCCTTTGTTGTAAGACTTTTTTTTCCACTACTAATTTGTTGTCAAAAAATAAAATCTCTCTCTCTCTCTCTCTCTCAAACTTTTTAAGTTAAAATTGAAAAAAAAAAAAAAATTTGCTAAGATTTCTCTTCAAATCTACTAAAGAAATTAACTTTGTAAATAAGGCTATTTAGTCATATATGTTGTCGACTCTATATTTCTTGATAATTTTCTATGGAATATGTATTAAATTTTTTTCTTTCCATATTTTAGTGAGCATTTAAATTTCTCTTTTTCCCATTAATTGTTAATTGCTATTAGTGTTTTTTTTTTAATAACAAAATTTAGTGCCTTAATAAATATCTGCTAAAATCTTTTAAAAACATTCTTATTTGCTTAATTTATTTCTAAAAGCCTCTCTAATTAACGCACTTACTTCTCTCTCTGTACCAACACAAATAACTCTCTCTCTCTCTCTCTCTCTCTCTCTCTCTCTCTCATTTCTACTTCCTATTTTGAATAATCCTCTTAATTTTGCACATATTCTTTACTTACCGTCTATTTCTTTTTTAAAACAATCACCTCTTTCTTCTGTGATTGTATCTTCTCTGTCACTATTATTTCTCCTTTTTAATAATAACTACCATTTTTTAAAATACATCGGTGTTATTAATAATAAGGGGAAGTAATAATTCATTATTCCCAACCAAAAAAAAAAAAAAAACATGCACACAAAATATAAGGAAATACATTATTCCATAAGATTCTCCTAGTTCATTATTATTTCAAACAACACATGACATGCTTATTTAAATAGTATCATAATAACTGATGATGCCGTAAAAATCATCAGTGAGCCACACGATCTTCTCACGCTCGTAATGATACCTGCGCAACCAAAGAAAGAAAAACCTAACAAAGAGTACCGGTGTGGTACCGGCCGAATACCCTTCGAAGGTTAAGTCAGATTTATTCTCACAACTCTAGAGTGCTAGAGTAGGGGTAAATTATGCATACCTTGATTTGTGAGGGTATTGGGGCTTTTATAGTAGTTCTCACGCTCGTAATGATACCTGCGCAACCAAAGAAAGAAAAACCTAACAAAGAGTACCGGTGTGGTACCGGCCGAATACCCTTCGAAGGTTAAGTCAGATTTATTCTCACAACTCTAGAGTGCTAGAGTAGGGGTTAACCTCTCTTCCTTAGTGTAGAAGTCTTTTCCTTATAGGAATCCTCTTGAGTAGTCTAAACGTGGTGAGCAAGACATTTCCTTATTGGAGAAGATCTTCCATAACGCGTGCATCTTCCGGAATCCTCCTTCTGTTGGAATTCCATTTACACTAGGATTCTATGATGGCCAAGCGTGGGCCGCAAGGGTTTTCCATTTAGGGTTTTTGGCTTCCACGTGGGTACTCGATCCGTCCCTATTGCATCCGTTCATGCAAGCCCCGTTCATAACAGACCTTGCATGCGTTGGGCCCGTCCTTTACGGCCCACGAACGTGGAACCGTCAAACTCATTTCATGGAGATCCGTCAACCTAGATTTTTCCTCTTCAGTTGCCCCCTCACCCCATGGGTCCGTCATTTTAGAGCGGAAGGACCCGTGGGGTGATGGTTCAAGGTTCAGGGGATGACGGTTTAAGGACCTGTGGGTCGATGGTTTCAATATGGACTCCGTGAACTGTACTCACCCTTTGACAGGTTGTCTGGAGGCCATTTATGACATATGCCAGATGTCATCTTTCTAATGGTTATTCCCTCAGATCGAGGCTTCGCTTCGTCTTTCGTGCACTTCCTCTATAAATATCATGCTCTTCTTCTTTCTTTTCTCTACTTTCTGCTGAAACAAATTGTCAGAGCGCATCCGTCATTCTTATCAGAGACTATTCCGTTCAATTGTTGTAGCCGTCATCAACGCCCTTCCTCCGTTCACTTATTAACTTGGTAAGTACTCTCTTTTTCACAGGTCTCTTTTTACTTTTAGATACTCTTTTTATTTTCCTAGACTTTATACCCCCGTCACCTCTTCTAGACCCGTCGGAGTCTTAGGTTTTGTCGTCACGTGTAGGCTATGTCTAGTGCGTCAAGTAACCAGTCAATTGTCCGTGACGGGGCGGATTATGAGGAAGTATACCCGTCAGGTCAAAAAGACCAAGAGAGTCAAAGCGAAGAGTGGAGTCCGTCAGCCTCTTCCCCGTCCTCAACAAATGAGGATATGGAGATGGCTGACCTAGAGGGTTCTAATGACGGCGAGGAACAACCAAAGCCCGTCGCAGGTGCTGGTGGACTTAGGGAGTTCATCATGCTACCAGAGTGGACGGTGAATTATTTTAGCTACACCATCAAGGAGACACACTTCAACACTCTTAGGGCCAATTTCCAAATCCCAGATAACATCCCCATCTGTCTACCCTATAAATCAGAGAAATGCTACTATGACGGGGTAGAAGGTGTCGGGGTGTACGAACAGATGCTGAAGGCAGGACTTAGGTTTCCACTAAGCTCCCTTCACCGTGAGCTTCTCAAATACCTGGGCCTGGTGTGCTGTCGCAGGCAACCAAAAATAAAACCTATACTCTTAAAAATTATATGTAGTACTGCGAGTAAGGATCGTTCCCACAGAGAGTATCTAGCCTAGTTTTATGCTACGTGAACAAGGAGGGGGGGTTTGAGTATAATGAAAACAATTTTAAGAAAAACAACTAAGGAACAATTCAAATTAAAGAAATCAATCAAGAGAACAAACCTTGGTCCAAGTCAACATCCACCATCGGAATTTTACAACTGATCATCGATGTAGGTATATATCAATTCACACTTTGAATATTCACCGTTGGAACTATTTTCCTATCTCTCCTTAGTCGCAGTTAATTAGAAAACAAGCGATCTAATTAACCCTAACTACTAAACAACCCAAGACAAGCGCTAAAAGTTTAATTTATTAGCAGCCTTAAGAACTAGAGAGATCGATGAAACTAAACAACACAAACACAAGCGGTTGCATTTAATTTAGTCGAGCGTTCTTCCTAAGATCTAACAATTTCTGACGCAGCAAATCATTAAATCTTGGTTGCTTCACAAATTAGAGAGATCAAACAATTACGGA
Source organism: Quercus aquifolioides (assembly GCA_019022515.1). Classification (NCBI taxonomy): domain Eukaryota; kingdom Viridiplantae; phylum Streptophyta; class Magnoliopsida; order Fagales; family Fagaceae; genus Quercus; species Quercus aquifolioides. The sequence continues at coordinate 76,728,666 of CM032333.1, forward strand.
TTTGATATCTAACCTAGCAGTAGATTGAAACGAATAATAAACTAGTAGGCCTCCTAGTAATTAAACGAGACAATCATGAAAATAGGCACAGAAGAACATCTGATATTCAAAGCATAAATTGAACAATAAAAACAAATTAGATCTCACAGTTTTATTGATTCCGAGACTTCAGTTTCCTTCGACCAAGTATAAAAGTTTAGCCACGCAGGGCCATGATGAAAACTCAAAGGAAAAAAATCAGAGAAGAGGGGAGAGAGAGGTCTGATTTCTCCTCCCCCTTTTGCACGTTAATTCCCCCTTTCCCAAGCCTACAAAATCTCCTAAAAATATTCTCAATAATGATATCCAAATTTGACTAATTAAGGAAAAATATTAAAAATAAAACAAAGTCCTAATATAACTAGGAAAGTGGTGTTTTTCAGCTGGAAATTTCGTGCATCAAATCTGGAGGCTTCCAAAAATAAACCGCATCAGATCTGCATATTAGAATTTCAGGCAAAGAAACATTCTAGAACATCAACAGTGCAGGTGCAGCAACTTCAAGCCCGATTTCGACCTTGATGCGTCCCGTATCTCTCAAAACTCAAAACATGAAAGTTGTATAGCTTTGTCTTGGCGTTCCATATCATCTTGAATCATCTCAATCGGAGCTCGGATGAGAGAGTTATGCCCAGATTGCGAAGTGATGTCAAAGCTGTCCAGAATCACCCAATTAACTACGTTTTGCACTTTACGCCTCCATTTGCATCCTAAATCAAAATATAAGAATAATGAGTACATTTAGACACCAAATAAGTATAAAAGACTAAACATTAAGGGAGAGAAATATGACAATTTGCATTCTTATCACCTATCCGTCAATCAAGTATCCCCAAATGCTTGGAGGGTCTTCATAGCAATGGAGGTCCTGTACAGCGCTATGTCAAATGGTACCAGGAGGCTGACGGTGTGGGAATTCCTTCACTTCTACCGTCCAGATGAAATAGACAAATCAAAGGGGATGTATAGTTTTGTACCTAGGAGTCCGTTATTGAAGGTTATATTTGAAACCCCAGACTCCAATAAGGACTGGAAAGTCGTTATTTCTTCCTAGAAGGTGATGAGTGGATGTGCCGTCCAGGGGACACGGAACACATGCCCGTCGATACGACTTGGGGCATATTGCATCCGTCCAGTGTACGCCCGTCCTAGTGTGTGAACCCTTTTTCATAACCATTCAATTTATTAGAATTTCTTCCACACTTTTAACCCGTCATCTTCTTTTGCAGTCCGACAGCATCCACAAATTGAACTTGAAGAGTTCAGCTTTCTTGAGAAAATTTTTGTCAAGTCCAAGCTAGAGGAAAGGACTTGGGCTAAACTAGTCACACTCAATACCATCCATTGGTATTGTGATGGACTTGAACCAACGCCAGCAACCATCAGATACGACGCCCAAATTCGCCAACGTAAGTCCGTTGACCTCATTCTGCTTGAACGATTTTAATCTTTAAATTAGTGACTAACTTCATCTGTCCACCTATACAGAAATGGACGACGCTAAGAGGAGGGAAATGATTAAGGCACAGGCTGCCAAGAAGAAGGAGACCGACGAGGTGGATCCCAAGGGGACGGGCTCAAGCAACCCGTCAACCAAAAGGAAGCATCCGTCCAAAGTGGACCGTCCTCCCAAGAAACCCAAGGTCCCTTTGGAGCCTGTTGTTGGGCTAATGGCTGAGGGTGTAAAGACGGTCACCCCAGCGAAGCATGGGGCTGACAAAGGCTTTATGAAGGGCCCGTCTGATAATCAGAAGAAGCCACCCGTCCTACTCCGGGAAGACTCCAAACATGCCTTAAAGAGGCTATCGTCCATCATAACCTCTGAGGATTATGAGGACCTATGTAATCATTCGACGGAGGCTATGGTGGAGACGGGTCTTTTTAGCATTGCTCAGGTAATATCCCGTCATCTTTTTGTCCGTCCATATCTCTTTGTTTAAAACTAATTCATCCCCGTTTTTCAGGCCATGATTATGATGAAGTGGTTAATGGGACGGTGTCTAAATCATGAGACAACGCTGGGCCGTGTCCGTGAGAAGGCACAGTTGACGGAGGATGAGCTAATCGAACTGAAGGCCTAGACAGTGATCCAGGAGAAGAAGCTCAAAATGGCGGAAGAGGCTAAGGACGAGTACTTCAAGCTGACGGAGGATCTAAAGAAGGTCTTGGAAGACAAGGAGAAAGAGATTCGTCTAGCAAAGGAGGTTGCAGTACAAGAGTACCGTGACTCGGACGCCCTTTTGTCAGAGCTTGGGGTCTCCTATGGTGACGGTTTTGACGATGCCATCCGTCAAGTGAAAGCTTTCTATCTAAAGCTGGATGTATCTACTGTCAACATTAATGCCCAGGAGCAGACGTCCGTCCAACCTGTTCAATCTGAGAATACAGATGAACTTTTTGGCGATGAGGCGTTCGTCAATGACACCCCTGGTGACAGGACCGTAGTTGAAAACCAAAGTGAACCAAAGGATGGTCAGGCCTATCATACTGAGGAGAAGGATGAGACCCCGCTACAAATATGTAGTTAATTTATATATATATATATATATATATATATATTTATTATTTATTTTTATATGTAAGAATGTTTGGAGAACAATTTACGATCCGTTTGTCACATTTTTGAACTATGTAGACATTTCCCTATGAGGGTTTTTTACTTCTTGTTAAAATTTCTTGTTGTTTTTGCTTAGTCCGTCGACTTGTTTGACATTTTGTACGTGGAATGCATCCGTCCACTTTGTTTAAAAATGGATTTAATTAAGACCGTCCTATCCTATTGGGATAGCCGTCCACAAACGGACTTATTGACTAGTAGTTTATATCCGTCCGCTTTTGGACTTTGTAAAATTTTCGTCCTCTTGGGATAATCTGTCCACTTTGTGGATTTTATAAGAATTTTCATCCTATTTGGATGATCCGTCCACCTTGTGGATTTTAGTTTATACCTGTCCCCTTTTTGGACTTGGTAAGAGTTTTCATCCTCTTGGGATGATTCGTCTATTTTGTGGACTGTTTATATCCGTCCACTTTGTGGATTTTGTAAAATTTCATCCTTTTAGGATGATCCGTCTACTTTGCGGATTTTTTTAAGAATTTTCTTCCTATTTGAATGATCCGTCCACTTTGTGGACTTTATACCTGTCCAATTTTTGGACTAAGAATTTAGGTAGAAAAACATAGTTGTGTCTGAATATTCCTCTTATTGATTAAAAAACCATGCTTTAGTAGAAAAGAACCTGCCCCCTTGGGCTTAAATAGGTACATATTGTAGCAAAAATTGTCTAAGTAAAACTAGTAATTGTAATAAAACTGAATAAACTAGGAAATTGGGGAGCGTCGTTGTTCTTCATATTATCTCTACTGGTAGTATTTTCGTAGGTGCTCCATGTTCCATGGGTGCTGCAGCTTTCGTCCGTCCAGCGTTTCGAGTTAGTAAGTGCCCTTCTTCTGCCATGACGCGATCCTGTAGGGACCTTCCTAGTTGGGCCGAGCTTTCCTTGCGAAGGATCTCTAGCAGCGCCCTTTACCTTCCATAGTACAAGATCTCCAATCTGGAAGTCTTTGTGCCTGACTTTGGAGTTGTAGTGTTTTTCCATGAGATTCTGATACCGCGCCAATCTTTGCTCTGCTATCATCCGGACTTCGCCCACCAAGTCAAGCTGAAGGCTCATTGCCTCTTCGTTCTTATCTTTATCGTAATTCTCTACCCGATAGCTTGTGAGCCCTACTTTCACTGGGATGACAACGTCACTTTCGTATGCCAGTCGAAACGGCGTTTCTCCCGTGGGTGTTCTTGCTGTAGTTTGGTATGCCCATAGAACGCTAGGTAGCTCGTCAGGCCAGATACCCTTTGCCCCTCGAGCTGGGTCTTGATGATTTTGAGTAAGGACCGATTCGTGACTTCAACTTGCCCATTGGCTTGTGGGTGTGCGGGCGACGAGTAGTGATTCTTGATACCTAGCTCCGAACAGAAGTCCCTAAATGCGCTGTTGTCGAATTTCTTTCCGTTGTCGGAGGCAAGCACTCTGGGTATCCCGTACCTGCAGATGATATTCCTCCAAACAAAACTTCGAATGTTTTTCTCCGAGATAGTGGCTAGGGCTTCTGCTTCCACCCACTTAGTAAAGTAGTCGATACCAACTACCAGAAACTTTAGCTGCCTAACTGCTGTCGGGAAGGGGCCCATGATATCTAGTCCCCATTGGACAAAAGGCCAAGGGGCTGTCATGGAGGTCCGATCTTAGGACGGTTGCTTGATAAAATTACTGAACCTCTGGCACTTGTTGCAGGCCTTGACATAAGCTTGTACATCCTTCAGCATTGTAGGCCAATAATATCCTGCTCGGATCGATTTGTGCACTAATGACCTTACCCCTGAGTGGTTTCCACAGATGCCCTCGTGGATTTCTCTCATTACGTAATCCGCTTCCTTGTGGCTTAAACATCTCAGGTACGATTGAGAGAATCCTCTTTTGTATAAGACATCTTTCATCAGCACAAATCGTGATCCTTGGACCTTCAACTTCCTAGCGGCATCTTTCCCATCTGTTAACGTGCCAGATCTCAGGTAGGATATCAATGGCGTAGTCCAATTGCTTTCAGAATCTAGTTCCTGCACATTCATTCCGTCATCTATAAGTGAGGAGACTTGAACAAATGATAATACCTGTTCAGGGGCAAGCATAAATTCTGCTGAGGCAGCTTTTGCTAGACAGTCAGCACATTCGTTTTCTTCCCTTGGGATTTGAACGAATCTGACTTCGAGGCTGCTGATTCAACTCTTCACCTCTTCCAGATACCTCCTCATCCTTTCATTCTTGCATTCGTAGCCGCCATTAATCTGACTTGTTACCACCCGGGAGTCGCAATGTACGACCACATTTTCAGCACCTGCTGCTTTTGCGAGGTATAGCCCTACCACCAATGCTTCATACTCAACCTCGTTGTTAGTTGTGGGGAAGTCCAGTCAGATCATACACCCGATCTTATCCCCCTCCGAGGTTTTGATTACCACACCGGCCCCTCCTGCTCGCTTAATGGAAGATCTGTCCGTATGGATGCTCCACTGTGCGGGGATCGCTGCCCCCTTGCATTCCGATTGAGTAAATTCGGCGATGAAGTCGGCTACAGCTTGCCCTTTTATCGCAGTTCGCAGGCGGTAATGTATGTCAAATTCACTAAGCTCTACTGCCCATAAAGCCATCCGTCTGACAGCCTCAAGGCTACTCATAGCTCTTTTTAGGGGCTGATCCGTCAAGACTATGATGGTATGTGACTGGAAATCAGGCTTGAGCTTACGTGCCGTAGTTACTAGCGCGAAAACCAATTTCTCCATTTGGGGGTACCTCTCTTTTGCTCCTCAGAATGTCTGGCTTATGAAGTAGACGGGTCTTTGAGATCCATCTTCCTCTCTTACTAAGGCCGCGCTTACCGCTGCTTGCGAAATTGCTAAGTAGAGGTAGAGTTCTTCCCCTGGTTTGGACGGGTTGAGCAATGGTGGAGATGAAAGGTATTTCTTCAAATCTTCAAAGGCCTTCTGGCACTCGTCCGTCCACTTGAATGATTTTCTCAGAATGCGGAAGAAAGGTAGACATATGTCTGTCGCTTTCGAGACGAATCTGTTCAGCGCTGCAATTTTGCCATTCAAACTTTGTACCTCATTGACCGTCCTTGGTGGTTCTAACTCCATTAGGGTCTATATCTTCTCCGGGTTAATCTCTATACTTCTTTGGGATACCGTGAAGCCCAAGAATTTCCCCGTCGTCACTCCGAACGCGCATTCGCTTGGATTCAGCTTTATGTTATGTGATCGGAGGGTGTCGAAGGTCTCCTGGAGGTCGTCCAGGTGATCATCTTCATGCAAGCTCTTCACCAACATGTCATCAACATAAACTTGTACGTTCCTCCCAATCTGGTGTGTAAACATCTTGTTCATCAGTCTCTAGTATGTCACCCCCGCGTTCTTGAGCCCAAACGGCATCACTTTGTAGCGAAAGAGTCCTTGGCTGGTGACAAAGGAGGTTTTCTCTTGATCAGCCTCCTCCATCTTGATTTGATTGTAGCTCGAAAAGGCATCCATGAAGCTCAGGAGCTGGTGTCTAGCTGTCGAATCTACCAAGGTATCTATCCGAGGGAGTGCGTAGCTGTCCTTCGGGCACGCCCTGTTGAGGTCCGTGAAATCGACACACATTTGCCACTTCCCATTAGCCTTCTTGACCATAACTACGTTTGCTAACCAGTCAGGGTAGTATACTTCTCGAATGAAATCTGCTTCCAGTAGCTTACCGACCTCTTCTGCTATCACTTTGTCTCGCTCCTAAGCAAACACTCGCTTTTTGTGTCGGACGGGTGAGAATGCGGGATTCACATTCAACCTGTGAACTATGACTGAGGGATCAATCCCGGGTATGTCGTCGTGGCTCCATGCAAACACGTCTTGATTTAACCTAAGGAATGTTGTAAGGGCTTGACGTATCGGCTGACTGGCCCATGTCCCTATTCTAGTCGTCCTTTCAGGTCTTGATTCGACAAGGGTTACCTCTTCAAGTTCCTCAACCGGCTCCGTTATGGTCTGTTGCCCTTCTATGCACATGGTCTGCTGGTGATCTTCCATCTCTAGCATGGCAATGTAGCATTCGCCTGCGGCCACCTGATTTTCGCACAGTTCTCCTACTCCGTAATCTGTAGGGAATTTGATCATCAAGTGGTAGGTTGAGGTTACTGCCTTCCATAAGTTAAGGGTGGGCCGTCCTATGATAGCATTGTAAACGGATGAACAATCGACCACAAGGAAGGTTACATCCTTAGTGATCTATTGGGGGTAGTCGCCCACCGTCACGGATAATGTGATGGCTCCGAGGGGGAACACCCTTGTTCCTCCGAATCCAACGAGCGAAGCATCCGTCAAAATCAATCGTTCTTTATCAATCCTCATTTGTTGGAATGCCAGGTAATAAAGGATGTCAGCTGAGCTGCCGTTATCAACCAAGATTCGGTGCATATTGTAACCTCCTACTCGAACGCTGACCACGAGTGCATCGTCATGTGGGTGGTGAAGACGTCGGGCGTCTTCTTCTGAGAACCCAATGACGGGATAGTCCATCCGCAATATCTTTGGTATGAAGCCCGTTAGCTGAACGTTCTGGACCGTTCGCAAGTATGTTTTCTTGGCCTTTTTGGATGAACCAGTGGATGTCATGCCCTCTACTATCATTCTTATATCCCCTATGGGTGGCCTGGGGCGCTCATTCTCCCGCCAAGGGTCCTGCTCTTGCTGCTGGTCCGTTCTCTCCTTGCTGACAAATCTTTGCAACTTTCCTTGTCTTATAAGGGCTTCGATCTGTTGCTTCAGGTCGTAATAGTTAGATGTGTCATGGCCGTTATCACAATGGAATCGGCAATACTTATCCCTAGGTCGCTTGTTTGGATCTCCCTTTAGTTTTACAGGAAAGGTTAGAGCCCCTTCATCCTTAATTTGCATTAGGACTTGGTCTATCAATGCAGTTAATGGGGTGAAACTTGTAAACCTCCCTCCCGGGGGACTTAGAGTGCCTTTCATCTCTTCTATCTTCTGTTCTTGGCTTCTTCCGCCCTTGATCCTGCCGTATGTCCTCCTGTCGCTCCCTTTTCTTGGGCTTTTCCTCCCGAGCTAGCAGTGCGTCTTCAGCATTTATGTAATTGGTGGCCCTGTAGAGGACTTTCGACATGGTCTTCGGGTCGTTCTTGTATAGAGAGAACAAAAACTTACCCTTTCGTAACCTATTTGTGAAGGCTGCTACAAGTATCTTGTTGTCAGCTTCATCAATCGAGAGCGCTTCCTTATTGAAGCGGGTTATGTAGGATCTTAGCGTCTCATCCTCTCGCTGCCTGATGCTCATCAAGCATGCCGTGGACTTCTTATAACTATGTCCCCCAATAAAGTGTGTAGTAAAATGAGCGCTTAGCTCCTTGAAAGTGCTGATGGAGTTCGGCGTCAGTCGACTAAACCATACCCTTGCAGGACCCTTCAACGTTGTAGGGAAGGCCCTACACATGATTTCGTCTACTACTCCTTAAAGGTGCATCAAGGTCTTGAAGGTCTCTAGGTGATCTAGAGGGTCCTTGACTTCGTCGTAACTATCTATGTGCGGCATGCGAAACTTATGTGGTAGGGGGAAGGAATTGACGGGGGTAGTGAACGGTGAGTCGGTTTGGTTGACTAGGTCGTCAAGATCGCTGGACATTCGTCCCTTGAGGGCGTTCATCATTACTTCCATCTGTTCCTTCATCGCTTGCATCTCCGCGACAATAGGAGGCGGAGCTGCATCCATGAGGGATGGGAGGCTCATATTTTGTCATTCCGGTCTGCTTGGGGCATTACTACCTTCGGGCCCCTCTCGATCTCTTCGCTCGACACTAGTACCTTCTTGGTCCTCCCTTTGATTATTTGGTGCTGCGTTTTTTTGGCGTAGCTATTCTTCTAGGTTGTGGTTTTGTTTGGTGAGGCGTTCCACAGCAGCGGCGAGAGTTTGGACCTGTCTCTCGAGGACAGTCGTGGGTGGTTCCTCTTCTTGGATGTCGTTGGTGGTTGCCATTGAGCGAGTGAGCACCATGCAACTCTTTTGTCCGGGAAGCGATAATATGGCTTACAAATCGCAAAGGATCTAAATTTCCCACAGACAGCGCCAACTGATGATGCCGTAAAAATCACCAGTGAGCCACGCGATCTTCTCACGCTCGTAACGATACCTACGCAACCAAAAAAAGAAAAACCTAACAAAGAGTACCGGTGTGGTACCGGCCGAATACCCTCCGAAAGTTAAGTCAGAACTATTCTTACAACTCTAGAGTGCTAGAGTAGGGGTAAATTATGTGTACCTTGATTTGTGAGGGTATTGAGGCTTTTATAGTAGTAGAGGGTTAACCTCTCTTCCTTAGTGTAGAAATCTTTTCCTTATAGGAATCCTCTTGAGTAGTCTAAACATGGTGAGCAAGACATTTCCTTATTGGAGAAGATCTTCCATAACACACACATCTTTCGGAATCCTCCTTCTGTTGGAATTCCATTTACACTAGGATTCTATGATGGCCAAGCGTGGGCCGCAAGGGTTTTCCATTTAGGGTTTCTGGCTTCCACGCGGGTACTCGATCCATCCCTGTTGTATCCGTTCATGCAAGCCCCGTTCATAACAGACCTTCCATGCGTTGGGCCCGTCCTCTACGGCCCACGGACGTGGAACCATTAGACTCATTTCATGGAGATCCGTCAACCTAGATTTTTCCTCTTCAATAACTTCTCAGGCTTGAAACATAGATGTTTCCATCATGATCAACTGTTTATATATCTCCAACTTTTATTATGAGAGGCAGTGCATCGTCAACTTCAAAGATTACTGTCGTCTCTGCAAATACAAAAGTAACCATATATGATTTATTATGTTCTTATTCTTGCAAGTTATACATGCCTTAAGCAGAAGAACTATAAAGTTTGGTGATTTGGGCTTGCACATCAACATAGACTGATCCTGCATTAGGATCAGCTATTAAGGCGAAAGCGGTTGCAGAGAGATTAATAATTGTTGCAGCACCTAGAATATGATCAACGATTTTAACGAACACGTTCCCACCTGTGCAAGAAGTTGGCACATTCGGGTTTGTAGGCCCAGTGCATAAGACACTGACTGATTTCCCACATTCTGCCCCATTGTTCCATAATTCATCACCTACTCCAGCTACGAGGTCACCTTGGTCTTGGAATCCAAAGCATGTAGAGGCTGTCAATGGATAATAAAATATTATTAAAGCAAAGGTTAGAATTTTTATAATTTTACCAGTGTTAAATTAATAGAGAGTTTCTCAATTGATTTATTTATTATTTCATGGGAAGCAAATCAGCTGCAATCACTCTAATGTTGTAGGAATTGACCCAACTAAAACAATAAAATTCAATTAAAATTCTGAAAAATAATAAACTTAGCAATTTCATGTAACGGTTATATCTATGTTCTTGAAGTTTGTGGCAACATGGATAGAAAAAAAATCATTTGGGTATAACTTATTACACACAAGTATGTAATAAACACTACCCCAAATCATTGTATCGACCATTTCATCAATGCTACCATCGGCATCTCCTTATACTTGTAATATTTTCTTCATCAACCTAAATGAAATTTTGTTGGTTGGGGGAAAAACCATTTTGGACTGTAACATTCCATGGGATGTACCAATTAACTAAAATTGTTGCATATAAATATACTCACGAATATAAGGAGGATTGTAGAAAGTGGCATTTGGAATGATTCAAATTTCATTATTACTAGTAATGGGCCCACACAATGCATGGATAATATTGTAAACTTCTATATTAGAAGATTATATAGAAAATTCAAAATATTTTAAAGTAATAACATGAAGTAGTGTCGCGATAATATGAAGAGGTTTTTGTTTAAATAGTGATGTAATACAAAATTAAGGGGATGAAGAAATTAGTTCTTACGTGGTGTAACTAATAAGTTGATTATTTGTTTAATCATAATTTTTGTTTCTTCAATGCATTGGAGTTAGTATAAATTTTTTGTAATATCATGCTAATGTTTAGTTGGCTTATGGAAATATCATAGAAAATTTATGATGTCATGTTTATGTTATTAAAGTATGATAGTGGTAGATTAAACACTCAGTGAAAATATTAATATCTTACTAATAGAATTTTATTATAATCCATATATGTAAATAAGAAAAGGTGTAAAGTTAAATGAAAAATTACTCTAACAAAGCGCCACATAGTAGAACTGCATAATCTCCCACGTGAGGTTTTTGCTTTATTATATAAAATTATAAATAAATAAAAAAAACAAAAACATTTAAAATACTTATATATATATATATATATATATATATAAATTAGTGCACAACTATAAATAATTGGGCAAGACTTAGGTATAATACTTAGGTGCTGTTCTTTAGGGATGGAAATGTATTTTTTAGTTAAGTAGCCACATGGCTGAATTTTAAGAGAGGAAGCTAAGGAACAGTACCTAAGTTTTGTCCTAAATAATTAATGTATATTTACTCCATTAACATATTCAACGAACGAAAAATTTGACATAAATGCAAACTTTGATGATGTGGAAGCCTAAATGAGAGAGTTTTAAGGAATGCGCCACTTGGTAGAACTTCATGCTCTCCGACATGAGGTCTCTGCTTTTATTTATACTAGCTTTTAAACCCGTGCAAATGCACGGGAATTACACAAGTACATGTATTTTCGGGTTCTTGGGGGAAAAAAAAACATCTATTTTCAACAAAATAGAAATAAAAATAATGAAAATTTTGTAAGAGTCCACAAATAAATTTTTGTACATAAAAATAATTAGAATTCGAGAAAGCAAATATATTCAAATAATTTTAGGTAAATATTTGGAGAAACATTTTGTTTCAAAAGTCGTACTTAAATAAATTTAATTAAATATGTAGCTAATGCAATTGAATTTATAAACTTTAAAAAATAACACTTGGTATGAATTTCAAATTTAAAATGTATATAACACTCAGTATGCTATCCATAAAAATATGTGTTGTCTTACAAATAGATTTTTCTTTTAAGCCAATTATAAACAACTAAAACTGTAACATCCACTATGATGGAGAGAATTCTAGCAATTGAAAAAAAAAAAAAATCCAGCTAAAGAGAATGGTGTGATCATCCTTCCTTGGAAGCAAATTAGAGAATGGTGTGATCATCCTTCCTTGGAAGCAAATTGGTGGAGAAGCAAGATTGTTGTCCATTTCACATCCTTTGTCTTAATACTTCTTCAGCTAAAGAAATTGAACCCATGAACCTAAGTTTAACAGGAAAAAAAAATCAAAGAGATTTAGACATCAAATTTAGCACTAACTTTGATAAGACAGTTTTAATTATAAAAATACAAACCAACCTCAAGAATATCTCATCATCTCCCAATCTAAATAAAACTTGCTTAATTTAATATGCATGATAGTGGATGACAAAATCTTTGGTTTACACAACGGTGAAAGACTAATGATTCCATAATGACATAAGACTTGATATGTCATATTAAACTTTACCTTGAAACTACCCAACTACTCATCTAAGCCCTTTTTTCACTAACAAAATAAACATTTCCAAGATGCATGATACTAAGAAAAAGTATGCAGTCCTTTCCTTACCTTGCATAGACTATAGAAGTACCTTTAAAATTCAAATGTAAATATAATGTAAAGTGAAAAGTTCATCCTAGCAGTTTGATGTCATATTTGCATATTACCTGACTTGACAAAGAATTTTGGGATCAATCCTATTAGAGCCAACACTTCTTATATTGGTTAATAGACTTTGAAGGTCACCAATAGCACCTGCACTCACCCAGTCCTGAATTTGTTTGTTTTCAAAAAGTTTCTCAAGCTATTTGCCGGTTGAGAGCACAAAAACACTTAGAATTCACATTTTCAAGAGTTACGAAATAAATAATAGATACAAAGGGAAAATTAAGTTTTCTTGACCTTTCCATTTAATTTAGTAGCTCTTCTCAAATAGTAGCCAAAGGTTTTATAAGTCAAGGATGACTGATTTGCACTAACATGTGGGGGAAAATATATCATTGTAAATACAAAATTCCTGAGAATAGTCAACTGAGGTGCTAGAAGCTACATTAATGATTGGTTTGCCAAAAAAAATGTACAATGATCATCATATATAATTCTAAGTGTAACTTTGCTTTAATAATAGAAAAAAAAATTCCAAAGCCAAAGTAATTCTTCAAGCACTTTGATGGTTTGAGGGGGAAAAACTTAAATGCCATGAACATAATATATATTGCTTTTGGATTAGATTAAATGCCATGAACACCACAATTGAGAAACAAAAACAACAATAGAGATACTCTATAATGTGCCCCATCAAGATTGATAGGAAAATCATACATTCTTATCCACTTCAATCGGTTTCTCTAACAACACAAATTATTCAATAGACTATGGATGTTATATATAAGTAACAACAACATCAAAATAGGAACTTGGTGCTTCTTTCCACTTTTTTACCAGTATGTGTGTGTACACAATGTTATTCACCTTTCAAGCATATGTGAAAATATCAACCATTTGAATGATAAAAAGTAAACCATTGCATTTCCTAACAGAGTTATTGGTTCTATTAATTCTTTTCATTATTATTTCAAGTTCTTTGATTTTAACATTGTCGACAGACTTATCTTCAATCAATTCTTTTCACTACAAAATGCTTATAGTTTTATTACTATTATTATGCAAACATCAATGCTCGAATGAAAAGCTTAATTTTTTTCAATTAAAAAAAAGTAATTGTTAAGGACATATTTTATGTAGTTGGCTAATCCTTTGACAAAACGCACTTTACTTGTATTTGGATAGATCTAGGATGTGTTTAATACTTCAAAGAACATGTTGTTCAAGTCTAGTATTAAAGCCACGAAGATTGGACCAAGAAACAAGTGAAGAAAAGGTGTTCATTAAAGCTGGACAGATAGCTCGACAGCTTCTCGACACCTTTCGACAGCTGGCTATCTATCGAGCTTCTTAAGCTTTTTCCTTATCGCAATCTCAACACCTCCTGGACACCTGGTGGATCGATCGAGAAAGTTTCTGTCTCCTCGACACCTTCTCGATACCTGCTCGATAGTTGTATCTATCGAGGTTTAAAGCTCGACACCTCCTCGATACTTGCTTGACACCTGCTATCTATCGAGGTTACGGAAATCAGAATTTTCAGATCTGATTTTTGGGCAAGGCTTATGTATTTGTGTAGGGTTTCTTTTCTCACAACCCTAGACCTATTTAAGGCTTATTTTAGAGGCCGTCACATAAGAGAATACAAGGAGAACATATGCAAAAGGTGACTGATACCTTATTCTCTCTAAAAGAAGCTACTGCGTCTTTGCGCCTTAGGGTTTTGTAACCAAGTGCTTCTTGATCTTCATTGTTGATGAAGTAAAGAACTTTGCAGCCAACAATCTTCTTCTAGTTGGTGATTGAAGTCGCGTACTGGGATCTGTGCAATTGGTTAGTCACGTATTGGGATTCGTGCATCAAAGGGTGGCATTCATATATTGAAGAGTTTAGAGGTTTTGAAGCGATAGAAGGTTTCTGCTGTGAGTTCAACTACGGGAATTGTAGAGTCTAGGGACAAAAGTTTTGTACTAGATCTGAAACTTCTCTTTACTATAGTGGATTGCTTTTCGGGAAGGTTTCCCCCCAGGTTTTTTACTGTGAAACTGATTGGTTTCATTAGTTTTCCTGGGTCATCATATCTTGTCTTATTTACTTTTCTGCTACATTCATTATTGACATGATATTGATGTTTATTTGTTTTAACGAGTTTAATTTATAATAAATTTAATTAATAACTTGGGTTTAAAACTTGTTAATTCTATCAACTGGGGTCTAAATTTCCCAACAAGTGGTATCAGAGCGGGTTCACTCTGATTGGATTAATTTCCTGAGTGTGATCCTTGACCCTCGTTGTCATGGATCATGGACAATCTCTTTTGATTCCTCCTTTATTTGATGGAACTAATTATGCGTACTGGAAAGTTCGTATGAAAGTTTTTTTGCAGACCCTAGGTGAACAGGTATGGCAAGCTGTTGAAGTTGGCTGGATTAAGCCAAAAGTAGCACCGGTGGATTGGGATGATGCAACAAGCATAGCAGCAAATTTCAACAGTAGGGCTTTGAATGCTCTGTTTTGTGGGGTGACCAATGAGGAATTTAAGAAGATATCATCCACGAAAGTTGCCAAGGAAGCATGGACCATTCCTGAGACCACCTATGAAGGTACCAAGGCAGTAAAGACTGTGAAGCTTCAAAGACTCACTAGCAGTTTTGAAGAAATAAGGATGGAGGAGGATGAAACCTTTGATGAGTTTTATGCTAAACTCAAGGATATTCTGAATTCTGCTTTCAACCTTGGAGAATTTATAGCAGAATCCAAAATTGTTAGGAAAATCCTTAGGTCCTTACCTGAAATATTCCATGCCAAGATCACTGCTATTGAAGAAGCAAAGGACATTGATCAAATTCCTTTGACTGAGCTTGTAGGGAACCTTCAAACCTATGAGATGGAATTAGGCTCAATGGAAAAAGGTGGAAAGAGTAAAAACTTGGCCTTTAAGGGTATAGAGGAAGAGATTGAGGACTCTGAAGATGAAGATGAAAGTGAAGATGAAAATGAAGGTGAGGATGAGGATCTGACTTTCATAATTGATGAGATCATCAAGCTTCTTCAGTTTAGGAAAAATGATAAGGGCAAACCTCCTAGGAAATCTAAATCCTCTAGGAATGGCAAGAATGAGAAACCCCTTATTCAATGCCATGAGTGCAAAGGTTTTGGTCATATAAGGATAGAGTGTCCAAACTATCTCATAAAGGAAAAGACCGAGAAATCAAAAGATAAAGGGCTGGTTGCTACCTAGAGTGATACTGAGGATGACTCTTCTGATGAGTTTGTGGATGAATGTCGTCACATTATGACCTTTGTTGCCTCAACCGATAAGGTGATTGTGGAGAGTGCTAGTGACAGTGAGGACTCTTCTGATGATGAAGTACCTAAGAAGATGACCCTTCAGGAAGCCTATGATAAGCTATGCACTGATTTCATAAAATCTGAAAAGACTTCTCATCTTTGTAGAAAAGAGCTTAATGAGGTAAAAATTGAAAAAGCTGATATGTTAGTCAAGCTAGATGAGACTACAAGATTAGTTGAGACTCTTGTTGTAGAGAACGCCTCATTAGAAGAGAAGGTCAAGAATCTTGAAGTTGAGCTTAGTCAAGCTAGAACTCAAATAGAGAGGATGTCTAGTGCAAAGCTTGATGAGGTCTTGAGTGCTTAAAAGCCTAATTCTGATAAGACTGGCTTGGGATATGCTGTTTCCTCCAGCCCCTCCTTGTCCACGGCTTCTGGATCAAGGACTATCTTTATGCCACAATCTGAGAAAGGTGATAAAGGTATGAAATCCAAAACTATTTTAACTAATTCTAAATCCTTTGTTAGACCTCATGTTTGTCACCATTGTGGTGTTTTTGGACACATTCGTCCTAATTGCTTTAAGTTGTATCCTCAAAAGCAATTGTCTAAACGGTCACAGGTTTCCTCTCAAGGACCTACACCTTTGTTTAGAGAGTTATTAAAAGCTTTGAACTTTTTAACTCAATTTCAAGAGAATTTTAATTCTTCTATGTCCTTTAGTAGACATACAAGGACACATGTCTTTTCATCTTCACGACCAAAGACTCGTGCTGTGTGGGTGAGAAAGGAGCCTAAGACTTAATTGTCTTTTCTGTTTGTCCTCTGCTTTAATTCTTTCTATCTAAAGTAGGACTCTCTTTGCTTGATTTCTTATCTGCTTTTGGAATCATGCTTTCATGCATATGCATCTTTCTTCATGCTTTCATGTTGTTTGTCTATTTTTGTTTGGTTGTTTAGTTTTTATTTTGTTTTGTTTTCAAAATAAAAATAAAAAGGAAAAATCAAAAAAATACAAAAACATTGTGTGTTTTGTGTACATTGGTATTTGTATACCTTGGATGGCCATTGAAACAAAGTTTTCTAAACTTTGTATCTCTTGTAGCTTAGATGAACATCTCTATGCACAACTAAGCAAGTGAGCTTTGTGGCTCTTGTTTGTGATGAGTAAGATTAAGTTATCTCTTGAACTTAACACTCGTATCACTCTTTTTAACGGGTAGGACTAGAAAATCCTAAGAGAAAGGCATAAATGACCATCTCACCACTGTTGCCCACCAATCATAATATGACACATGTATGCTTCGGCATAGCAAAAGTGCAGTGTCATAGACACCTGTATGCTTCAGCATAGCAAAAGTGCAGTGTCAAAGACATTTGTATGCTTCGGCATAGCAAAAGTGCAATGTCTATGCTTAACATGTTGGGTATTTCTTTTCTCTCTTCTATATGCCCATGCATGATATGCTAAATAAAAGAAAATATGCAAAGAAAATAAAAAGCAAAAAGATCAAAAATGCTTTAAATATGATTGCAAGCGTGTTTTCTATGAGATGTGGGAATTATAGGATGTACCTCAAAGGTGATAGTCCCCATCAAACAGTTATGATTGTGTGTGAGTTAAAGTGATTTTCTCATAACTCAAATCGTCATAACATGTATACACATATGCAATCTTGCGATGTTTTTCACACACAACACGCAATATTCTTTGCTACTCTTGATACATGTGTAGGTACAATGTGATTTGGCCATCACAAGTGTTTACATGTGCTAATGTATGCTCACTAAACTGTCTTAGCTTGTTTTTGAAATATAAAATTGGTTAGACTTGTTTAGTGTGTATGTGTGTGTGTTTTGGGATCCATGTGCTTAACATTTTTTTCTTATTGAGAGATTTGTTTTTTACATGTTTTGCATCATTCTTTTATCTTGTTATCCATAGCATCTTGTTTCATTACATTCATGCATTTTTATGGATTCTTTGTACCCCCTTGATCATCCTTGATCATCTTTATGTTTCTCGGGTGAAGCTTTCTAGCTTCTTGTACCCTTTTTCAATCATGACAAAAAGGGGGAGAAATACATTCCTTTGTAAGGGGGAGATGTGTTTCATCTTGTTAAGGGGAGTGCTTACTTTCTTCTTCTTGTACATTCGGTCTTGTGACCATGTTTACATACATTGTGTTTATCTTTGATATTTATATGCCGGTGTATGTCTTCTTCACCTATCTTTACATGTGTTATTTCTTTTCTATCGTCATACACATGTTTCTTATACTTGTATGCAATCTATTATTTCTGTTTCACACTAAGATGCCTTGATGAGTTTTGTTTAAAATGTTTCAGAAATACAAGTTGTCAAAGTCTACTTGCCATAAACTCTCTTCTTGCAAAGTTTTTCAAGAGTTTGTGTTAGGATAGATTTTATTGTATTCAACAAGTGAATATGAGTTGAGTGATTTATGACTTTTCTCATATGTTCATTTGTTTATTGTGGTTTTGTCACAGATTGCCAAAGGGGAAGATTGTTAAGGATATATTTTATGTAATTGGTTAATCTTTTGACAAAACGCACTTTACTTGTATTTGGATAAATCTAGGATGTGTTTAATACTTCAAAGAACATGTTGTTCAAGTCTAGTATTAAAGCCATGAAGATTGGACCAAGAAACAAGTGAAGAAAATGTGTTCATTAAAGCTGGACAGATAGCTCGACACCTGTGGATAGATAGCTCGACAGCTGCTCGACAGCTGGCTATCTATCGAGCTTCTTAAGCTTTTTCCTTATCGCAATCTCGACATCTCCTGGACACCTGGTGGATCGATCAAGAAATTTTTTGTCTCCTCGACACCTGCTCGATAGCTGTATCTATCAAGGTTTAAAGCTCGACACCTCCTCGATACCTGCTCGACACCTGCTATCTATCGAGGTTACGGGAATCAGAATTTTCAGATCTGATTTTTGGGCCAGGCTTATGTGTTTGTGTAGGGTTTCTTTTCTCACAACTCTAGACCTATATAAGGCTTATTTTAGAGGCCGTCACATAAGAGAATACAAGGAGAACATATACAAAAGGTGACCGATACCTTATTCTCTCTGAAAGAAGCTATTGCGTCTTTGTGCCTTAGGGTTTTGTAACCAAGTGCTTCTTGATCTTCATTGTTGATGAAGTGAAGAACTTTGCAGCCAACAATCTTCTTCTAGTTGGTGATTGAAGTCACGTACTGGGATCCGCGCAATTGGTTTGTCACGTATTGGGATTCGTGCATCAAAGGGTGGTGTTCATATATTGAAGAGTTCAGAGGTTCTGAAGCAGTAGAAGGTTTCTGCTGTGAGTTCATCTACGGGGATTGTAGAGTCTAGGGACAAAAGTTTTGTACTAGATCTAAAACTTCTCTTTACTATAGTGGATTGCTTTTCGGGAAAGTTTCCCCCCAGGTTTTTTACTGTGAAACTGGTTGGTTTCACTGGTTTTCCTGGGTCATCATATCTTGTCTTATTTACTTTTCCGCTGCATTCATTATTGACATAATATTGATGTTTGTTTGTTTTAACGAGTTTAATTCATAATAAATCTAATTAATAACTTGGATTTAAAACTTGTTAATTCTATCAACTGGGGTCTAAATTTCCCAACAGTAATTGAAAACTATAGGCACTAACTTAATCTTATTAGCTTCTTCCTGTAGTTTCCTTAACAATAATGCTTAAGAAACTCAATCCAATTCCTTTTAATTTTGTTTTAGAATAACCCAAACATAACTTTTTCTATCCCAAGTTCTTTGCAGGATTTCATCGAACACCTAGTACTCATTTTAATAACCCATCTAGAACCCAATTGCTAATACAGCTCCCCAACCAAAAAAAAAAAAAAATCTAATTAAAACAAAATTAGTCAACATTTATAAGGTTCATCCACTTCTTCTAGATCTCCCTTTTGTTTAATTTTTCTTCCTTTTTTTTTATAATTTTTTTTTTTTTTTTTTTTATAATGGAAGTTATAGTGGAAGTTCACTCAACATTCTCAAATTTGTTTTCAATATGCAACATTAAGAAGTAGGAAAACAACAACAAAGTAGCATTGATCACATGAATAAGGACCTGAATAGGCTTGCTTTTGTGACTGCATTATTAAGTCGTGTTATAAATGAAAAGAAGTAACTACATAAACTGAGAAATCAACACAGAACATGTAAGGAAACCAAATGATTTAATTGATTAAATAGTTGTATGTTATAGCAAAAAGAGTGTTGAAATTACAACCAAAAAAAAAAAAACTAAATAATGAATTTACTATAAATTGATATATATACAAAATATAGAGATTTTCCATAAAAATGATGTCAAAAATTTCCTAAAATGAATTGTTAATCAATACCCTAAGAGCACTCGTTAGCATTTCCCTATGTTTTATTCTCCATTAGGACACGCTTATTAATAGTGACTATTGGATCTGCATCCCCATGTTTTCATTTAGAAAAAAAATTACACTCTTACAGTATACTTCACTTTTGTGAAAAAACACGTGTTAATAGAAAAATAATTATAAAACCTTATAACGTTGGCCAAAAGACATTACTTAAATTGAGAGCCATGGAACTTAAAAATGATCATGTTTCCAAAAGTCTAAATTCTAGAGCAATTCTATGAACAACAATATTGAGTATAAACAAATTTATAGACTAAATTTCCTTTATTTTAAATGCATATGGTCATTTAGTCGTATATATATAGACATCAACATTCAAGTCCTGACTTTTGTGTTGAATCTAACTACCACAAAAATAAAATCTAGAGTGAGCGAAAATCATTGGCTATGGAATTTACGAGAAAACTTATGGTGGTGATGATGTATTGGGCTATCTTTTTTCTCGTAAAAGCTCCAGCTAATGACATTACCTCTGCATCCTTCCATCATTCTCTCTAGAACTCCTATGACTACACAATTAGACCTCATTTGTAGTTTAGGCCTAATTATTAAAAAAAAAGAAATTACTTTCATTTCAAGGGCATAAGGGCTTTGGAGAATAGGAGACTCACTTATGACAACTGAAACTTTGAGGACATAGAGATGGGCTTAGCTTAGTACATAGTCTAAATTTCCACAAGATTACCATTGAAGTAGATGCTAGGTCAGCAGTTCGCACCCACTCATCAAATAACATCCTAGCTGACTCTTCTCTCTTTTATGGTGCTCTAATTTCTGATGGCAGGTCTCTACTACAACATTTTGAAGAGGTTCATCTCCAATACATCTACCGCGGAGGAAATCAGTGTACTGATCTTTTGGCGAAGAAAGGAAACATCTCCTTTCTCCACAGAATCTTTTGTGCTGTATTCTAGTCCTCCTCGTGTTTTTGTACCAACTTTTGGCTAATACTTGGGTGTCATGTACCTAAACTTTATAGTACTTAATTTCTATAAATAAAATTTCTTTTCTTTCTTTTTTTATGAATGTGAAGATCGTATTGCATCAAATGAAAAGAGTACAAAGTTCAAATAATAACACATAATAGCAAAACTGAACACCAAAACTAACTCATCCAAGGAAAACAATCACTTAGCCACAATAAGGGAAACGAAGGAATTAAGAAGAAGAGGATTTAAGAACATCTAAAGAAATTCCCCATTACAACACTAAACTCTGTTTTGGACAGAATTAGTAAAATTGCTATTCCCTTCAATTCTCCTTCTAACTTCCCATTTGATCAAGTGAAGGATATTTTCTTCAACATAAATTCTCCCTTGATGAAGCACACCATTCTCTGCTGCCAAATGTGATATACAGAAGACCATAAGGCTAAGCGGAATACATTGGATCTAAGGCTCTTACCTTTGGCATGTCTTTCACCAAGGCCGGCTGAACAATAGATGCAATTGATGCAATCGCCTAAGGCCTCCAAATAAAAAAAGGCCCCCACTTGTAAAAAAAAAAATATATATATATATATATAATATTTATCTATATATTTTAATTTTAAAAAATTAAGTACTTTCATTGATCAATAAAAGACATTAAAAAAGTCACATTATATCATAAAATGCAGTATACTGCATAGTAACAATGCACACAACTTGATAGGACAAGACTGAACGGTACTCATTGCACTGTACAGTCTTGTCCACAAGCCCCAACACATCACAAAGCCTAAGCTAAGCTAGCCCCCACACGGCCCCACACTAATTAATAAGTTATCACTTTTTTTTTTAATGCAAACTCTTACTTTATCAATTATTATAAATTATCACACTAATTAATAATTTGATATATATTATATCAACTCATTTGTATTATAGTGATACTAATTTATTGAACCATGTAATAAATTAATTTTTATTTATGCAGATTTAAAGTTCAAAAAAGAATCCACTTAAAATTTTCGTCTAAGGCCCTCAAAATTGTTGAGCCGGCCCTGTCTCTCACCCCAAGCCACGATCTCATCCCAACAAAGTCTAGGGTGCTTCACCAAACACCAACACATGAGAGTTCTCTATAATCTCTTGGAAAAAGAGCAATCAAAGAAGAGGTGCTCTCTGTTTTCAATTTTATTTCTGCATAGTTCACATTTAGTATCTCCATTAAATCCCCAGCGTTCTTTCCTTGGTTGACAATCTATTCAACATGGCCAGCCATCCAATGAAGGCATGCTTCGGAATAATTTATATATTCCTCCATTAAGCGTAAATTTTAAATGGGTTATGAATTTTGGTAGCCCATGTCCTTTTGCCACATTATCATCTTTATCTTCTTCTTCTCTTCTTTCTTCATATTTTCATGGTAAACATGTCAAAAATGTCCACTCCATTTACATAGTGCACACCTTTTATTCTGAATTAGCCTAGTTATTAAAGAATCTTGAAGTCCAATACTTTGGCCTATAACATATATTTTGACCCCAAAAAAAACAAAAAATCTGCATTGTAATCGAGGTCCTGCTTCGTGAGGGATCGCCTTGTGATGTTTTGTTTTGTGGTTCTCAGTGTTTGTACTAAGTCTGTTGAGTTACAGCCAAAAAAAAATCACATAATTCAGGAGTAAACTAGTGCCCATAAAAGCTTGGTTATATATACCATGCCAACTGATCTACGATTAATCATGTATCACTTCCATAATTCAATAGCACTGACAATAAATTTCCCGAATATTGTTGAAAACATTTGTGACAAGTTACTAATCCAAGATACTTTTTTTGTGAAAAACAATATCAATTAATGTTTTTTTTATAATTAATTTACTTAAGAGTTTACACTAGCTGGATCTGTCATTGGATAATGATTTTACTAATATATTTTATGGTCATATAATTTCCAAATTCCTAGTGTTCAAAAATTGAAACATTGTTTTTTAGATAAACACCCATCACAAATGATTTTAATATAACTCATGCTCAAATAATTTCCACAAACATAGTTCATAAGCAGTCATTGCAAATTTAAACAAATTCATCCCTACTAGTGCTTGGTGCAATCAGCAGGCAGGAAGGACACTTTCCTGGCCTTCAGGTCATACTCCACCAAGAAGTTTATCTGGGCCAAGTTCCCAAAGATGGCCAAACTCTCAGATGGTATCATGGTGAAGCAAACCAAATCATCATCCATTCTAGCAAACGTATTGATTGGCTTCAACTTCACATCAGCACCAGTAAAATGAGCCGTGATAATTGGGACATCAATGTCATCTTTAGACCTGAAACAAAGACTAAGAACACCCCTCGGGTCACGAACATGTTCAGCATCAATAGCTTTCTCTAAGGCTGATACCAAATCAGCATGAAACTCAGGTGGAAGAAAGGTTAAAGTAGTCCCAGAGTCAATAATAATGTTACCCTCATTACTAGCAACAGCCTTAGAAGAAGCCTTGTAGGCAAACCTCTTGTTCCCAACACTAATGCCCTCTAGAGTAAGGTAATAGAATGTCGAAGGATCTTTTGCAACCATGGGTGTTGAAACCACACCATTGCCAGAATCCAAGTCATTGTCACCAAAATTAATCTTGCTTGTAATATTTGAATTTTCTGTGGGAACTAAACAATAAGAAAATTTCCCCCCAATAGAATTGTTTAGTTGAGAGACCAGAGAAAGAGGGCCACCTCCTAGGCCAATTATGCCTGACCCTGCCTCACCAAATGTACCATCATTATTGTGCCCGCACCCAAATATAATCTTCGGTAATGTGACTTGATGGCTAGTAGTCAAACCAATGGTTAAGGTTTCAACACCAAGATCACCATTAGTGAATGACTGGTCTCCATATGAGTAACTATACTGGCAGGTGTTTTTATCAGTGCCGCAAGAGGCGGTGTCTAATGCCTTGCAAGGACTTGAATTGCAGGGCACGTTACCATATGTTGAAGATTGCTGAGGATCAAAGAGAGGAAGGTTTTGCTTGTAACATTTTTCACATGGCTCACATTGTGTCCATATTAGATCACTGCCTGTATCTGCAATGCCAAGCACCTCCATTGCCGGGGTTCCAAGGGAAATTTTAATGAGGTATTCTCCATCATTAGCTATTACGTTTGATTGGATTGAACTATTGGCTTGTAAGCTTGGCTTGAAACGATTAGCCCGTGAAACGGAACGAGCAAAAGCATAATACAAGCGATCAAAATGGGTGTGAGACGAATTGTACAGTGGAGATAATGTCGAATCACGCTCTATGAGATCAACAGTGAAACCACTATTAGTAGCTTCTGTCAACGTAAGTAAAAGTATGACTGATAAAGTAGAGATGAGAGTTTTTATTCTCAAAGCAGCAGCCATGACTTTAACTGTATGATAAGGAAAGGGTGAATGAGATGTGACAAAAACACATTGGGTATTACTGAATTTATAGAACTTAGAATCTTAAGGTGGAAGGTCAAAAGATTATATTATATCAAACAAATTACACATTTCGTTTAAGATAAATTTGATTTGTCTATTTAAATGCATTCAGTTCTGGAAGTCTAAAGGTTTACTGGGTGATGAAGATGCAAGGTGGTATTATCTACTTAGTTATATGAAAATTCAAAGGAAGAGGAAGTGGTATATATATTTTTGATAAGATTGAAGCCATAAAGAACGTAATCTGGCTTTAGACCTTCCAAGAAATTAGAAAGTTGCCACCGTAATGAAATTCAGTGTTTAATGCAGCTACATAATATATCATGACTGATAGTTTCTGTTATACATTGCAGATTAATAATGCCCACAGTGACACACGGGTGTACTAGGAATCCTGGTAAATGAGCTGAAAAGATTAGTGTCCCATAAAATTTTATAAGTAGCACCAAGAAAATTTTTTTTTTTTTTTTTTTTTTTTTTTTTTTTTTTTATGGTTGAATAAGAGATTTGGGGTTCAATCCCAACCTATACCAAAAACCGATTAATGTTTTAGTCTGATGATAAAGAGTTATTATCATAAGCGAGCGTCATAAATTGAAACTCTCTCAAGGAAAAAAAAAATTAAAAAAAAAAAAGTAGCAACAAGAATTGGTTATACTTTAAATTACATGTTTGCACAAATTGATGGGACCAATATGATACTGTCCAAAAGTTGGCCTGGTTTCTATCTTGGATCTCAAAAAAAAAAAAGAGTTGGTCTGGTAGACTAATTGGGTTCTGATTTGACCCCTAATATGACATGAACTTAGCTGTGTTAGTTTTGTTATGGTCTAGGAATATCTCCAAGTGTTTGACTTTTTTTTTTTTTTTTTTTATTATAGAAGAATGCTGTAGATTTTATTAAAAAATGTTAGCCAAATCAGCTAAGAATGTAGCATTGAAGTGTGGAGAAACATTCTCCATTTATACCAAAAAAACCACTGACATATCAAGCGTGCCTAACAAATTTATTGTTGGAATTTTGACTTATAGCTTTCTAAAATAAATAAATAAATAAACTGATTTGATTATGAATCTAGTTCAACCTATATTATATGGTATTTCACGTGTTGATGAACAAGCATGCTCTCCATTGATATTTTAAGAATTTAGCTTTGGCACCTTATGATATTAGCTTGCACTGTACATCTAGCCTACCCAAAAAAAAATACATATCACTAATTCTGAATACATCTATACATGCATGATCACATGTTTGAATGAGCTAAGTTATATATAGAGGTCAGTAAATTAATATATGGTGTCCACGTTTGACAAGCAAGTTCATCTTTGTACAATTTGTTGCAAAACTTTTGAGCCATGTTGCAGACTAGAACCCTAAGTTGTAGACAAGTATTTCGCATTCAAAGCACAGGGGAAATGTAAAGAAGGCTAGAATTGTAAAGAAGGTTTCGATTGGGAAGGCTACATCTTTAGCTAACCAACATTGTGGTCTAGTCTTAGCTCATGTTGGTAATTTTTACCCTCAAAAATTGGCTTTCAAAAGATAAATATGTTTGGACATGTGGGAGGAGGGAAAAGTAGACTGGCTGAGAGGGAAGGGGTGTGCCATAAGAAATACTATAAAAATAGTATTTTTAATAACTACTAATTAACATTGCCTATCATGATTAGAGCAACATTATTGACATCACTTGTATTATACAATAAATCACAACATATCATATTAGCTGTTGTGAAAAATATTAGACTCGGATGTTCACTCAGCTTTAACCTCACCAGTAGTCCATCTAACTGGGCATCACAATATGAGACAAGGTCATGGCTTCCACCTAATTATCCTAGAGACCTCAATCATCATATTCCACTATTCCTCCCTTCACAAAAGTTGTGGAATAAAGTGGATCTAGGGGAGTTTCAACTTTCATCCTTAACTGCTAAGCTATTACAAGGATGGTTGTCTACTTCAATCTCCATAATTTATCTAAGGGTAAGGATTGAGCTTGCGCCTTCACTTGGGGTTTGGGTTTAACCCATATAAACAAGGGACATCATGTAATGCTCTTTTTGAAAACAAAAGGGGAAAGATTTTAAAAGAAATAATCAAGTATTATATCATACATACATACAAGTCGTTGCAAAAAATTAAGACTCTACCCTAAGTTTGCACATGTGATTTTTAGGGTATTTTTGGTAATTGACTTTTCTCCTTATTTTCTGTTTCCAAAAATAATTTTCTATTTTTGAGACTAAAAAACTTGTTTGGCGACCCAAAATGGACAGAAAACAAAAACCGTTCTCAAAACTCAATTTGTAAAGGCAATTGAAAACATGCAAAAGGCTATGTTCAGTTTCTAATTTTCAAAAACCAATGAAAACACACTCCTAATTTAATGAATCTGTCTCATTTAATGAGTTAGAGCCAGAGTTCAAATTCTAATAACAACGTATTTTAATATTTTTTTTATAAAACTATTTTTTATTTCAACTAACCAAACATGTTTTTATTTAAAAATATATATAAGAAAATTGTTTTTTCTTTCTATTCCCAAAAACAAGTTTTTGAAAATAGAAAACAAAAACTATTACCAAACATAAACTTAAATTTTCATCTTTCTCATATGATGGATAAAAAAATTATAAGAAGTAGAGTTAAGAACAATTAATTTAGAGTTCATCATTATATGTTTAAACATATATTTAAACATAAAGACAACATTAAAATGAAAAACATAACTATAAGCGTTACAATGGAATGGGCTGACTCTTTGATTCAATTCTATTATCATTTTAAAAAATATATATTAATATTTATTACTTATATAGTATCAAATTGAGTAAAAAAATATAGAACAAAATAATCATAATAAACATTTGAGATTAAACATTTTTGGTTAATTATTAGAACACATTTATTTAACAAGAATAATAATAATAATAATAATGTAAAAATGTATGCTAGTATACGTGAGTAGTTGAATAATGTACAAGTACAATACCAAACACACACCTTATAAATGAAAAAAGTTTGAAATTTATAAGTAAAATCTCTTGAAATTGGTAAAACTCTTACGATAAAACGTATGACAGTTGTGTTTTGTAGTATAGTTGGCAATGCAGTGATAATAAATCGGAGTCTCAATTTGAGCCGTAATAATATGAATTAATATGGTTTGAATATTTGGAAAAAAAAAAAAAACTATGAAATTTAGTGAATTACCATATAAAAAACTGCTAGCATTGGGTTTCCTGCACATTGGGCAGCATGATTCCACTAATGTGCAAGAATACTACCACTTATCTTGGCGGAGAATTTCTTGTAGATAAGTAGAGTTCCATAAAACGTAATTATTCCAATGCAAACCAATGAAAATTCTTCCAACATACATAATAATTTGGAGGTTTTTACAAAATAGATTACTACAAACCTAACAATTATGTTATCATTAGCTGAGAACAATGGCAGTTTCTTTTTCAATTTTGTCAAACTGAATACGATTCCCCCAAGAACAGCACCTAAAGTATAGCTGAGGATGAGGCTTCTGCTGAACTTGCTCTAATTTTCTAAAAATTACTTTCATTTTTGTCTTATAATTATAGTTGTATTAAACGTAATTCGCTAAATTAATCTGTCTACATTATATTATAACTAGTGTTCTTTCCATATTTTATCAAAAACATGCTATATATGTTAAAGGTATATTGCAGTTACAATTATTTTTCTAAAGATAACATTTAAATAACAATAACATAAACATAAAAAAGAGAATAATTGTGTTTAAGGTAAATAGTATTTGCATGCAAAATTTAGATTTTTAAACTTCCCCCTTCCCATAGTAAAGAAAAAAAGTTATAAGAAGTAGAGTTGAGAAAATTAATTTGGATTTTAATAAATGTTTATGCTTAGACATTAACACAATAATAAAATTAAAACTTAAAACATAACTATACGCACCACAATACATGACCACAAGATGGAGCTGCTTTTTTTTTTTGTAATACCAAATATCATGAAATGATGAAATTAACAAGCAAAGCATGGATTATTATGTGTACCCTACTCAATGTTAGCTAGTTAGTGCTTTTGTCCTAAAAGAGTACATTTTGTGTAGTATAACTTGCTTCATCCTCTCTTAAAAGATATAGTGACTTTTGAGTTTGTGGTGTGCTTTTATATTAAAACATCTTTCCCTCTTTCTTGTGTGTGTGTGCGTTTGTTTCTAAAAGGAAACAATATATATATATATATATATATATATATATAGCTAAAAATTCTTTAAGATTGGTGCATTAATCTAATACATTGTGACTGTTGGATCATGTATTCTCACACTTTCATTTAGAAAATATTTTACAAAGATACTTCACTTCTGTGAAAAAAAATAAAAAATAAAAATAAACATATAAACATATAAAAAAAAACAATTATAAAACCTTGTTACCTTAGCTAAAAGACATTACTTTTTTTTAAGAAAACCAAAAAACATTACTTAAATAGAACGCCATTTGACTAGAAAGTTATCATATTTCCAAAATCTAAATTCAAGAACAATCCTATGGATTATGAACAACGATATTTTAAATATAAACCATGATTCCTCAAACTTGATAACATACTTGAACCATTTCATGTTTGCCCAAGACATTGGTGTTGTGAAATTTTAAAGTACTCGCAAGTATACGAACCGTACCGAAGTATAGTTTGACAAGAACGAGGTCAACCCACAAGGACTTGAATGAACGTAGGAAAATTAAATCAAATCTTAACCAAATTAATCCTAATCTAGTTTAATACAAATTGTCATTTTGAAATTAAATAAACTAAGCAAATAATAAAATTAAGCAAATAGTTAAACTAAGCAAAAGATATAAAGCAATAAAAAGATGTAAACAATCAAGGGAAAGGAATTAAGGTTTTAGAATCCGCCTTGTTAATTCATATCAGCATATATTTATGATCATTAATTTTTCGCAACCACTGCATGATAATCTAGAAATCAATCTTGCTATCATGGAAAATATTCTCATTAAAATCCTTATTTTAAAAATCAAAAGCATGTTCTTCTTCACTTCTTAAGTATAAAATTAAATCATCAATTGTATCCGTAGCCAAACAAATCACAAGATATATCCAATTCTAGAAATCAAATCATAAATTGTATCTATTGACAGACAAATCACAAACAATATCTAATTTTATAATCAAGAATTAATAAACTAAGCATTCAATTAATTAAGACAAATCCTAAATCATGAGAAAAACATGATTGAACTCATATCTAGAATCTCATCTTAGTCAATTGATATGAAGCAAGAACAATTTAAATCATTAAAGAACAACTATTGTGGGAAAAATCAAATCACATAAATATTACTAATAATCCTTAACAAGGTTTCATCCTCAACCCTAATTATAAATTTAGCTACTCATGGTAATTGAAATAAAACAAAAGAATAAAATACTAAACATTAAACTAGACAAATAAAATAGAGAAAGAAATAGTCACAATGCTATCATGGAGAAAAGCTACAAAGAAGCCACGCAGCACTGCCTCTTACTCTAACTTTCTGTTTTGCATCTCAGCCCTAGCACTAGCCACAGCCCCCTGAATTTCGCCCTAAAGAGCCTTTAAATAGGTCAGGGAATCCTATTACAAGTTGAATTCCCGTTTGGAGAAAATCCCAGATTTTTAGGCTTTACTTAAGCGACTATTTTGGCCAATTTAACGTTAGAATTAGGACTTTTGTAAACTACAAAGTTGTAGGCCTTTAAGTTAACTTTCCAGCCCAACTTGAATCATCTCGATTGGACATCTAAGCCGAAAGTTATGCCGAAAATACTAACTGATATGCAGGCTGGAATCCTAATCCGAATTGGACTTGGATTTGGTGCAAATTTCCTTTGATTCCTTGCTCCAATTGGACTTAAATTTAATTGGGTTGGTCTTCTCTTGAATTCATGCCCGGCTGAATGTAAGTTGGCTTGATTCAATTGGCTTAGCCCCACTTTACATGTAAAGCCCTTGTTACCTGCAACACAAAGATATTATATAATCAATCACAAAATAACATAAAAGTAAAGCTAAATATATAGATATGTGAGTACTTTATTGTATATATTTCATGCACATCAATTGGGTTGAAGGTTGTGAACGACCCTATCTACTATGTGTTATCTGGAATTTTAGCCACTGCTTTGAGGAGCATGAGATGAATCATGACAACCAATGTATCAGAAGGCAGAAAGTGCTGGAGAAGATTGCTTTGAAAAACTTGAGTCAGTATGGGATTACCCTGACTATGGAAAATAAATAAACTGATTTGATTACGAATCTAGTTCAACCAATATTATATGGTATTTCACGTGCTGATGAACAAGCATGCTCTCCATTGATATTTTAAGAATGTAGCTTTGGCAGCTTATGATATAGCTTGCATTGTACATCTAACCTACCAAAAAAAAAAAAATACATATCACTAATTCTGAATACATATATACATGCATGATCACATGTTTGAATGAGTTAAGTTATATATAGAGGTCAGTAAATTAATATATGGTGTCCACGTTTGACAAGCAGGTTCATCTTTGTACAATTTGTTGCAAAATCTTTGAGCCATGTTGCAGACTAGAACCCTAAGTTGTAGACAAGTATTTCGCATTCAAAGCACAGGGGAAATGTAAAGAAGGCTAGAATTGTAAAGAAGGTTTCGATTAGGAAGGCTACATCTTTAACTAACCAACAACATTGTGGTCTAGTCTTAGCTCATATGTTGGTAATTTTTACCCTCAAAAATTGGCTTACAAAAGATAAAAATGTTTGGACATGTGGGAGGAGGGAACAGTAGACTGGCTAAGAGGGAAGGGGTGTACCATAAGAAATACTATAAAAATAGTATTTTTAATAACTACTAATTAACATTGACTATCATGATTAAAGCAACATTATTCACATCACTTGTATTATACAATAAATCACAACATATCATATTAGCAATTGTGAAAAACATTAGGCTTGGATGTTCACTCAGCTTTAACCTCACCAGTAGTCCATCTAACTAAGCATCACAATATGAGACAAGGTCATGGCTTCCACATAATTATCCTAGGGACCTCAATCATCGTATTCCACTATTCCTCCCTTCACAAAAGTTGTGGAATAAAGTGAATCTAGGGGAGTTTCAACTTTCATCCTTGACTGCTAAGCTATTACAAGGATGATTGTCTACTTCGATCTCCGTAATTTATCTAAGGGTAAGGATCGAGCTTGCGCCATTACTTGGGGTTTGGGTTTAACCCATATAAACAAGGGACATCATGTAATGCTCTTTTGAAAACAAAAGGGGAAATATTTTAAAAGAAATATTCAACTATTATATCATACATACATACATACAAGTCGTTGCAAAAAATTAAGACTCTACCCTAAGTTTGCACATGTGATTCTTAGGGTATGTTTGATAACTGTTTCTTCCCCTTATTTTTTGTTTTCAAAAACAATTTTCTATTTTTGAGACTAAAAACCTTGTTTGGCAATCCAAAATGGATAGAAAACAAAAAATGTTCTCAAAACTCAATTAGTGAAGAAAATTGAAAACATGCAAAAGACTGTGTTTAGTTTCTAGTTTTCAAAAACCAATGAAAACACGCTCCTGATTTAATGAATCCATATCATTTAATGAGTTAGAACCAGAGTTCAAATTCTAGTAACAACATATTTTAATATTTTTTGTTTTTACTATAAAACTATTTTTTTATTTCAACTAACCAACATGTATTTGATTTCAAAAATATAAGAAAATTGTTTTTTCTTTCTATTCCCAAAAACAAGTTTTTGAAAAAAGAAAACAAAAAAAATTACCAAACATAACCTTAAATTTTCCATCTTTCTCGTATGATGGATAAAAAAATTATAAGAAGTAGAGTTAAGAAAAATAGATTTAGAGTTGATAATTATATGTTTATACATATATTTAAACATAAGGATAATATTAAAATGAAAAAAATAATTATAAGCGTTACAATGAAATGGACGGACTCTTTGATTCATTTCTATTATCATTTTAAATATATATATATATATATATATTAATCTTTATTACTTATATAGTATCGAATTGAGTAAAAAAGTATAGAACAAAATAATCATAATAAACATTTGAAATTAAACATTTTTGGTTATTAGAACACATTTATTTAACAGTAATAACAATAATAATAATAATGTAAAAATGTATGCTAGTATACGTGAGTAGTTGAATAATGTACAAGTACAATACCAAACACACACCTTATAAATGAAAAAAGTTTGAAATTTATAAGTAAAATCTCTTGAAATTGGTAAAACTCTTTTGATCAAAAGTATGACAGTTGTGTTTTGTAGTATAGTTGGCAATGCAGTGATAATAAATCGGAGTCTCCCATAATAATATGAATTAATATGGTTTGAATATTAGGGAGAAAAAACTATGAAATTTAGTGAATTGCGGGTTTCCTACACATTGGGCAGCGTGACTCCTCTAGTTTGCAAGATTATTACCACTTAACTTCGTTTAGAATTTGTCGTCAATAAGTAGAGTTCTATAAAACGTAATTAATACAATGCAAACCAATGAAAATTCTTTCAACATACATAATAATTTGGAGGTTTTTGCAAAATAGATTACCACAAACCTAACAATTATGCTATCATTAGCTAAGAACAATGGCAATTTCTTTTTCAATTTTGTCAAACTGAATACAATTCCCCCAAGAACAGCACCTAAAGTATAGTTCAGGATGAGGCTTCTGATGAACTTGCTCTGATTTTCTAAAAATTACTTTCATTTTTGTCTTATAATTATAGTTGCATTAAACTTAACTGGCTAAATTAATCTATCTACATTATATTATAACTAGTGTTCTCTCCTTATATTATAAAAATCATGCAGTTAGAATTATTTTTCTAAAGATAACATTTAAATAACAATAACAATAACATAAACATAAACATAAAAAAATAATAATTATTATTATTATGTTTAAGGTAAATAGTATTTCCATACTAAATTTAGATTTTTAAACTTCCCACTTCCCATAGTAAAGAAAAAAAGTTATAAGAAGTAGAGTTGTGAAAATTAATTTAGATTTTAATATATGTTTATGCTTAGACATTAACACAATAATAAAATTAAAAGTTAAAACATAACTATAAGCACTACAAAACATGACCACAAGATGAAGCTGCATTTTTTTTGTAATACCAAATATCATGAAATGATGAAATTAACAAGCAAAGCATGGATTATTATGTGTCACCTACTCAATGTTAGCTAGTTAATGGTTTTGTCCCGCGTTACTTAAAAGAGTGTGTTGTATGTAGTATAACTTGCTCCATCCTCTCTTAAAAGATACAGTGACTTTTGAGTTTGTGTTGTGCTTTTGTATTAAAACATTTTTCCCTCTTTCTTTTGTGTGTGTGTTTGTTTCTAAAAAAAAACAATATATATATATATATATATATATATTGCTAAAAATTCGTTAAGATTGGTGCATTAATCTAATACATTGTGACTGTTGGATCATGTATTCTCACACTTTCAGTTAGAAAATATTTTACAAAGATACTTCACTTCTGTGAAAAAAAAAATCAAAAAAACAATTATAAAACATCGTTACCTTAGCTAAAAGACATTGCTTTTTTTTTAGAAAACCAAAAAACATTACTTAAATAGAAAGCCATTTGACTAATAAGTTATCATATTTCCAAAATCTAAATTCAAGAACAATCCTATGAATTATGAACAACGATCAGGGATGGACCCGGGGGGGAAGGGGGCAAAGGGGGCCTGGGCCGCCCCTGGGCTCAAAAAAAAATTTTTTTAGTATATAAAGTTTTCAAAAAAACAAGAAAGTAAAGGGATTGCCCCCCTTGGTTTTTAGCTTAGGCCCCCCCTCACCTCCACCATCTCTATCCCAAAAAAATAAAAATAAAAAGACTTGGGCCCCCTCCAAATTTGTAAAACCCAACCGGCCAGTCTACTGCCCACATGTAAAACTCAGTAGTCCAAAACTCATAGGCCAGCCTACATGTTTAAAAAAAAAAAAAAAAAAGGGAAAAGGGTAAGTTAAAAAATGTAAACCCAGGCTACCCACTGCCCAACAGTCCGAAGGCTCTAAGTCTCCCAACGAAAAACAAAAAACAAAAGAAAAAAAGAAAAGAAAATCTAAGGGCTAACAGGCAAGACAGAGAAAGTGAGAGGCGAGAGACTGAGAGAGATTCTGCCGCTGCCCACGCCGTGAGTGAAGATGCCAAAACGCGAGGTGAGAGCTTGTTGCTGCTGCCCACGCCGTGACGCGCCACCACGCGACACCCATCTCGTCGTGACGCCACTGCTGGTTTTGATCTGCTCCAGCCTTCACACTTCACACTCAACTGACTCAAGTATTTAATTTATCCTTCAAAATCTCAGAATCTGTGCTTGTGGTGTTTGTGTTTTAATGAATATGTGCTTGTGTTATTTTTTTTGGCTTTTTGGCTTTGTGACTGTCTTTGTGAATTGTGACTCTGTGTTTGTTTGTGACTAGTGTAGAGTCTCCAGAGATTTGAGAAAATATCAGAGTTTGACTATTTGTTGTGTGGTAGTTGGGCAATAAAATAGGGACAAGTCACAGCAATAGGAAAAATGATTCAACTTTCAAGGAATTAAAATGGTAAAGTGTTTGTCGGTAGTGCATAATAAAATCATAGTGTCCTTCGAAACAAAATGGAAAATGATTTTTTGGCTGACTTTTTGATGTTATACATTGAAAATGATATAGGTTCAACATTTAATTTAGATTTAATCATAGATGATTTTGAAGATTTGAAAGAGCGTCGAGTTATTAAGAAACAATAGTATTTCGTGTCTTTTGTTTTTGTTGGTAGATGATTGTATCTTAACATATTAAGAAACAATGATTTTTGAGTATTTGTCTTGGTTGATCGTTTATTAATACTATATGAATGCATATTTGAAAAAAAAAATTTCGCTTATCTCCAGCCCCCCCTAGCTTGAAATCCTGGGTCCGTCCCTGACAACGATATTTTAAAAATAAACCAATTTATGGACTAAATTTCCTTTATTTCAAATGCATATGGTCATTTAATCTTATATAAGAGAATAACATTCAAGTCCTAACTATTGTGTGGAATTTAACTTCAAAAAAAAATATTTATAGAGTAAGAGAAAATCGGTTATGGAATATATGAGAAAACTTATGGTGATAATGATGTATTGGGCTATCCTTTTTCTTGTGGAAGTTTTAGCTAATGACGTTGCCTCAGCATCTTTCCATCCTTCTTCAGTTGCAATCTCACGTCCTCATTCCTCCAAACTTGATAACCTAATTATGCAGATACTATAAATAATTTTTTCGAAGAACAAGGTTTTATTTTTTATTCAAAAATAACAAACCCACTCTAGTATTATAATGAATATATTGGTTATATTTTTGTTAATGATATATTTTTTATTATTAGAAGAGAGAAGGAGACTAGCTAGGAATATTTTACTAAACCAAAACTATAACGAATTTATTAGTGACATGTTTTTCTCTCTCCGAAATGAGAACTATATAGGTTTAATTCACGAGAGGAAAATGATATAGAAATGAAAGCTTTGGTAATTAAATCAATCTTATGACACATCTTAAACATAATAGGATTGTTAAGAATAGATTTGAGGTAAAATCATGTTATTGACAAGATAATTGCAAATTAAAAATATTATTCATTAAGATTACTAGAGAGGTCAAGAAATGAAAAAATAAACATACACGTACACATTACCCAACTAATGCTTAGTAAGAATTTGACCCTTAAAAAATAGGATATGAATTTTTTTTTTCTATTTCACTTTATTTTCTAAATTTAGCAACGTACAAATTATCATGTCATTAAAACCAGCGACAATGAACACATTTTTAGATTTATGTTATTTAATTTACACTATGAAATGAAAACACTTCAAATGGAGGATAAACTAATAAAGCTGATAAAAAAAATTAATAAACTTCTAGAAATTTGAAGCTAGAGAGATACCATCATATGGAGCACCACACAGCAAGCATAGCTTCTGTCCCTCCTCTTTAATCTCATAATGAAAAAAAAAAGCCTTGCATGCAAATGGAGAATTACACACGTGCCATGCCACAAACACCTCCCCATTGGCTTTGACTTGACTTTCCCACCACAAGAATTGCAAAGTGCAACCCCATGGCTCGGCTCTATCATATTTTTTTCACTTTCCCTTTTCATTGCATACCTTGGTACTAAGTAGGGTCTCCACGTGCTTCTCAAACTTTGTTCTCTTATTAGTTTTATATGAATAGCTAACCCAAATCCCAAGTCAGCAATGCTGGTTCTGGTGGAGGGGTAGTGCAAGATCATTTTTGTTATTGGGATCAAGAGGGGTTGATTGAAAAGGTTAGACGTTGGGGTGTTGGTATGGTTGTTCTACAAGAGAGGATAGAAAGGAAAATGAGAAGCAACCCTTGCAGAATAGTATAAAGAAAAGTCTTAGGTGTTGGTTAGGCAAGGTACATATTTAAACTAACCAACCTTGTGGACCAGTCTAAGGAAGACTACCTTGCCATTCTAATACTATTATTGGACCAATGAACCCTCTCTCTCTCTCTCTCTCTCTCTCTCTCTCTCTCTCTCTCTCTCATTTTGCTAGAAGTGCTAGGAAGGTTTCAATTAGGAAGGCTACATCTTTAACTAACCAACATTGTGGACTAGTCTTAATGCCTGATGGTAATTTTTACCCTCAAAAATTGGTTTTCAAAAGACAACTTTTTTTGGACATGTAAGAGAAGGGAAAAGTAGTCTGGCTAAGAGGGGAAGGGGGGGTACCATAAGAAATAATATAAAAATAGTATTTTTCATAGCTATTAATTAATATAGCCTATCAAGATCAAAGCAACATCGTTGACATCACTTGTATTATACAATAATCACAACATATCATATTAGCAGTTGTGAAAAATATTATTTTTAGATGTTCACTCGGCTTTAACCCCAATAGTCCATCTTACTAGGCATCACTATATGAAATAAGGTCATGGCTTCCACCTAATTATCCTAGGGACAAAACTTAGATATAATACCTTAGGTACTATTCCTTAGGTTCCCCTCTTATTCAGCTGTGTGACTTTTTTCTCATGAAATGGTAGTGTATTTTTAATTAAGTACAGCCGGTCATATGGCTGAATTTTGAAAGGAGAACTTAATGAACAACACATAAGTATTGTACCTAAGTTTTGCCCTTATCCTAGGGACCTCGATCATCGTATTTCACCATTCCTCCCTTCACAGAAGTTGTGGAATAAAGTGGATCTCAAGGAGTCGTTTCAACTTTATTCCTTGACTACTAAGTTATTACATGGATGGTTGTCTACTTTGATCTCTAGAATCTAAGGCTAAGGATTGAGCTTGTGCTTCACTTGGGGTTCATATAAATGAGAGGCATCAAGTCATTCTCTTTTGAAAACAAAAGGGGAAAGATTCTGAAAGAAACAAGCAAGTATAATATCATAATATCATACATACATACATACAAGTCGTTGCAAAAAATGAAGTATCTACCCTTTGTTTGCACATGTGATTCTTAAACTTTCATATTTCTCATATGATGGATAAAAATGATAAGGAGTGGAGTTTAGAAAAATTAATTTAGATTTGATCATTAGATGTTTAAACGTATATTTAAACACAAATATAACAATAAAAAGAAAAAATAACCATAAGCATTACAATGGAATGGATTGACACCTTAATTCAATTCTATTATCATTTTAAAAAAATATTATTAATTATTAATTATAAAGTATCAAATTGAGTAGCAAAGAATAGAACAAAATAATAATAAAATTTGAGGTTAACATTTTTTTATGGGAACACATTTATTTAATAATAATAATGTATACCAGTATATGTGAATAATTGAATAATGTACAAGTATAATGTCAAACACACACCTTATAAATGAAAAATGACAGTTGTACTTTGTAGTATAGCTAGCATTGCAGTGATTATAAATCGAAGTCTCCATTTGAGTTGTAATAATATGAATCATGAATTAATATGGTTTTAATATTAGGAAAAAAAAAAACACACTAAAAATTAGTGAATTATCGTATTCAAAAGTGCAAGTATATGCGTTGTACGCAAGTCTGATTGATTTGTAACTTAACTCCTCTAAATGCTAGGATTAAAAATTCACCTAATTTTTTGAGTATTTCCAAAGTATTCCAGTACCAATTGTTCCACTATTATCAGCTGAGAAAAACATTTTCTTTTTCAAAATTGTCAAAAGGAATATGATACCCCCAAGAACAGCATCTAGAGTATAGTTCATGATTAGGCATCTAATGCACTTGCTCTGATTTTTAGAAAATTACTTTCATTTTGTCTTATAATTGTAGCTACTAAAACCAATATTAAACGTAATTGATTAAATTAATTTTTTCCTACATTATATTATAACCAGTATTCTTTCCTTATATTATCAAAAAAAAAAAAAAAACCCTAAAACAATTAAATGTATATTGGCGTTAGAGTTATTTTTCTGAAGATAACATTTAAAAAAATAATAGTAACGTAAACATGAACAAAGAGAATAATTTTGTTTAAGGTAAATAGTATTTCCAAATTAATTTTGATTCTTAAACTTCCCCCTTCCCATATAAAAGGAA
This sequence comes from Quercus aquifolioides, assembly GCA_019022515.1. Taxonomy (NCBI): domain Eukaryota; kingdom Viridiplantae; phylum Streptophyta; class Magnoliopsida; order Fagales; family Fagaceae; genus Quercus; species Quercus aquifolioides. The sequence continues at coordinate 76,767,753 of CM032333.1, forward strand.
AAAGAAAGTTTTTTTTTTTTTTTTTTTTTTTTTTACAAGATATAATTTTTACTCTAGCTTAATATAAGTGTATATGCGTGTGAAGCTCCTTCCTGGAGACTTGAACCTCAGCCCTTACCCCCACATCCACAAGCATTTATACTTGTGGAGTGACCATCACACCAAGGGTGCGCGGTGGTAAAAGAAAAAAAAATTAATTTGGAGTTGAGAAAGTTATATGAAGTAGAGTTGAGAGAAATTAGTTTGGAGTTAAACTAGACATATGTTTATTTTTTTGACATAACATAACAATAAAATTAAAACCGTAAATATAAACACTACAATGCACGACCATCATTTTCTCCCTTAGCTTGCTTTCCTCGTGGCATTCTTCTTTCATTTCCTTGAACATGCAGAGAATCAACCCTTTTGAGAGCATGAAGCTTGAAGCAATTTTATCTTTTGTGCCCTTGAATGCCACAATAGTGACAAAAACACTTCACTTACGGTCCCCTTTGATTCTTAGGCAGTGACTTTCCTTTTGCCTTTGATTTTGGCTCAATGTCCTTCTTCTCAACGATAGGGATCTCAATCTTGGGCTTTTCTATAACCTTTGCCAATACGAACTTCATCTCCCTTCTTAGTTCTACACTGAACTTCCTTCACTGGTGTAGCCTAATCCATTTTTGTCTAAGAAAGGCTTTTGAGACGAAAGAACATTATCAAGCTTCTTGGTTGTGATGAGCTCCACTCTAACTACATTAGCTTGAATCACTTCAAGTTCGAGAAACTTGATCTTTGAGTAAGCGTTCAGTAGCTCTTCTTTCAAGCCTTCAACTTCACATTTGGCCTCCTTGAGTTGTGCAATAGTGGATTTATGGTCTTCTTCAATTCTCTTCATCTTCTTGACCGCACTCGTAGCAACTTTAGCAAACTTGCCACAATCCTCAAGCAATGCTTCATAAACATCTTGAAATTTCTTATCACCTTCATTAAGGTACACTTCCTCATCATCCGAAACTTCATCTTCTTCAACATCGAAATGTACACCGAGTTCCTTAACCAATTCACTCAATTCATCGTTGGAATCAGTTGAGGTAATTGCCATAAACGCAGAGTAGTTACCATCACCATCACATCCTTCTTCAAAATCTGAATTTGAGCTCCCCGAATCACTAAGGGTAGTTGTTAGCACCTTACCCTTTCCTCTCAAATAATTCGGACACTCCTTCAAATGCCCATGTCCATTGCATTCGTAGCAAACAATGCCTTGGGGTGGTGATGACTCTCTTACATCCTTCTTCTTGAAGTCTTTCTTGTCATTCTTGAAGGATGAGAATTTTTCTTTGCCAAATGACTTCCCATTGTTCTTCATCTTTAGAAATTTACAGAAGTTCTTTACAAGATAAGCCACATTTTTCTTAACATCATCCTCATCCAAGGAATCACCGATTCTCTCGTTTATAGTTTTAAGAGCAAGTGAGACTTGTGAGAGGGCAAGCCGAGCTCATAAGTTTGAAGAGAACCGACAAGCTCTTGGATCTTGATCTCATCCAAGTCTTTACTCTCCTCAATGACGATGACTTTGGCCCGGAAACTTTTGGGTAAGAATTTTAAGACTTTCCTTACAAATTTGGCATCCTCAATCTTTTCTCCAAGATTAAGCTTGGCAATGACAATCTCGTTGAGTCTCCTATAGAATGAGCCAAACGACTCATCTTCACTTCCTCAAACCAAGTAGTGAGCATTTGCAATTTGGTGTCCTCGAGAATTTTCCACGCCTCTTTAGCAGTCTTTACATGAGAGATCTTGTGAAATTCATTAGTTGAAACACCACAAAAAATTGCATTAATAGCTTTACTATTGGCATTTGCCAAAGCAAGGGTAGCCTTGTCTCACTCGACCTTGGGTGTTGTTGGTCTCACCCAACCATTCTCAACAAAATCCCAAATGGTCTCATTAATAGTACATAGAAAAGCACGCATATGTACTTTCCAAAATGCATAGTTACCCCCATCAAAGAAAGGAGGTGTGTTAAGGGATTGAGATCTATCCATCTCAAAAGGGATTTAGGATCACACAAGGATAACGAAATCCAAAAAGTGTACCAACTTGATACAAATTGAAAGCTCAATTAGTGTAGAAACACTAATGCTTGTTTAGACTCCCAAATTTAAATTACAACTTAATTGCTTTTACTCTAACTTATCAAAGTGCGGAATTAGAGCAAATGAAGCGCAATAAACTAGAACACTACTCTAATGCATAAGCAAGTACAATAAGCGATAAATGTAAAGTTTAAAGAGTCGGGAAGAGAGATGCAAATAAAAAATAACACCGAGATGTGTTATTGAAGAGGAAACCAAAGTACTTGGCGAAAAACCTCTCCGCGGCCCTCCAAGTCGAAATCAATCCACTAGTGAATAAGTCAGAGTACACGAATATCAAAAAGATCTTCCAAGCCTAATCTACCCAATGTACTTGAGCCCTCCAAGCTCTAACTACCAACGGACTTCTCAAAGTCTTATCTTCACTAGTTATCTGAATCTCACAATTCCTCTCAATTGCATCCGCCACTCAATGGTTTCTTCCAATACTACCCATAAGCACCAAAACTTCTCTCAATACTCATAATTGGTAAGGTAAGTGTTTAGGTTAAGAACCTCTCAAGAATGTGTAGATGGAGAGGTAGGAGTAATGGAAACTTTAGAGAAATGATGTAGAGGATTGTGGGTAAACAATCTCTAACTCTCATGTGTTTGGCTGGGGTTTTCTCTCTCAAAAGTTTCTTGTAAAGACTCCTTGTTCTTCTTATATTTCGTGGGTAATGAGGGTTTATATAGTGTTGGTAAAGGAATGTGAAAAGACACGATCAAAATAATCAGGCAGAGAGTTTCGCAGGTCACGCGCGACTTGGCTTTAGTCACGAATGACTCGCGAAATCCAGCCTCTCAAAAACTCTTCAAATTCTAGCATGTGCTTCTCACGTGACTTGTTTCGCGGGATGGCACTGGTAAGCCAATCGCGAGCTAGTCGCGAAATCCTCATCTTCATAGAATCTTCACCAAACTCTCACACACAATCCTTACATTAGATCCCACAAAAATACAAGGAAATGATTGAACAAAATTACTATCAAATTTGATACAAAATTAAGGCTGACATAAAACATAGTTGTAAAACACAACTTTACATATTAGAAAACTTATGTTGATGATGATGTATTGGGCTATTCTTTTTCTCGTGGATGTTCTAGCTAATGACGTTTACCTCTGCATCTTTCCATCCTTCTTCAGTTCCAATCTCACTTCCTCATTCCTCCAAACTTGATAACATACTTGAATCATTTCATGTTTGCCCTAGACATCAGGTTGAAGGTTGTGAACGACCCCATCTACTATGTGTTATCTGGAATTTTAGCCACTGCTTTGAGGAGCATGAGATGAATCATGACAAACCAATGTATCAGACGGTAGAAAGTGCGGCAGAAGATTGCCTTGAAAAACTTGAGTCAGTATGGGATTACCCTGACTATGGAAAATTTTATATAGATGGTATGTCTTGCACATCAAGAGCTAGCTTCAACATCTCTCTCTCCCCTAGAACGCAGACATGCATGAGAAATATATTTGAGAGTAACCAGTAGATGTGAGTCATCAAATTACACTCATCCTAAACATACGCCTACGATTACACAATTGGCCCTCATGGATTTTTGGTGTGAGAAAGGATTTTCAATGTGTTTTTATGTGCTAAAAACTGGATTAGAGAAAAGTCTTACCTAGGATTATTAAGTTGGGCTCTAAGTTAGGCTATAGAAATAGGAAGGTGAAAGGATAAAAAAAAATCAATAAGATTCAAGAAAGCTTTTTTTTTTTTTTTTGAGGAAGAGATTCAAGAAAGCTTGGACAGCAACAAGTCCCCAAAATGGAAAAGTCTATATAAACCTATGAAATAAAATGCAATCATATGCATGAGACCTTCCTGTGCAGGTCACTCTCATTCAAGCTTGAGCTCAAGATAGTTTATGAATTTTAGGAAGTCTATTCATCCCTTGCCTCCCTTCACACGATTCCTCCTTTCAACAATCATTATTCTTCGAATTGAAGTCCCCCATCATGTATTGTTTGGATACAGAGTAGGAATCAAAATGGTGCATTAGAGACATCCTTAAAATTAAAAGTGCGTGCTTCTTTTACAATTAAGGCCTAATTATTAAAAAATGTATATTCATTGCAAGGGCACAAGGATTGGCGGCTTCTCCAAAAGCATAGGACACTCAATTATGACTGCTGAACTTTAGGGACATAGGGATTGATAGGTCCAGGAAATAGGATAGATCGTCCATCTATGAAAGGACGATGTCATTACCATCACTGCACGAATAGAGCTGCCCGAACAACCCAACCAAGGACAGCCGTTACGGCTAGCTGCAATAAATGCCGAGTCCGTTGAAGGCGTGCCGGTCAATTCAACACCTGGCACATGCGTTACAAAATCAAGCCATAATAACCTCATAATGACGAGGCCAACGGCTAGAAGGACATCGAAATAGCCTATATATATCCTTACACAAGATGCAGAAAGGGTATGAAAAATCACTTAACCTTACTCTCATTTCTGCTTTCTCCACACTCTACTTTCTTGTTAATCTGTTTCTGACTTAATCATCGGAGGCGTTGTGGGGAGCACCCCACTAGCGATTCTTCCATTTTGACTATTCTTCAGGGTTAACGCAAGCAGTGGACGGTCTCTTCTCTGGACGAACGGATCGACTGACGATTTTAGCATCATCAGTTTGGCGCCGTCTGTGGGGACTTTCCATACTTTTCATCCGATATTCGTCGTTCCAGAGCATTCAGCCTAGGAATATCCTCCTATTCTAACGAGATGGAATCCTGTTCTGACCAGGACTCTGCTGCATTGGCCCTGCAAATTCAAGCACTTGCAGCCACAGTGGAAGAGCTTACTAAACAGAACCAAGAAATGAAGCAACAATTACAACAGGGAAATAGCAACACCGAAGTCAACAGAGATGGGGACGAGGACAGCCACGGAAAGAAGGCCAACACTCCAGAGGAAGAAAGCTCGAGTTTTCTCAAGGAGATGAGGAAAGAGATGGACGAATTAAGAAACGCTATTAAAGGAAAAACAGATCAAGGACTGGAGAGGATTATCAGGAAAACTGATTCTCCTTTCACTGTGGCAGTTCAAGAGTGTCCGGTACCCTCTAAATTCCGTCTACCGCAGCTTGAACCTTTCGACGGACTGAAGGATCCGCTAGACCACTTGAATACATTCAAAACCACACTGGGCCTCCAGCAGCCCCCTGATGAGATTCTATGTCGGTCCTTCCCAACAACCCTAAAAGGGGCGGCCAGGGAGTGGTTCACCAAGTTGCCAACGTCGTCCATTGACAACTTTGAGCAACTAAGCAGTTCTTTCATTCGTCATTTCGTAGGGGGTCAACGTCCAAAAAGGACCGCCGACCACTTGCTCACAATCAAGCAAGGGGAAAGGGAAACCTTGAGGTCCTATGTGACGCGCTTCACTCGAGGAATGTTGGAGGTTGACGAATCCGACGATAAGGTGCAACTCACGACCTTCAAAGCCGGGCTTAAATCCAGAGATTTTGTGGCTTCACTGGCGAAAAATCCTCCCAAATCAATGGCGGAAGCATTGTTGAAAGCACAGAAGTACATGAACGCTGAAGAGGCGCTTGCTGCCATAGATGGGACAGGAAAAACAAAGGAGAAGAAGAAAGAAGGAGAGGATGACAGGAGAGGACAGAAGAGGGATAGAGCAGAACGACGTAGTGACGATGGAAACAGACGAAGAGACGATAAAAACTCTCGACGAACGAAATTCACACCACTGGCAATGCCTGTTGATCAGATTCTGGCGGAAATAAGGGACGAACATAGCCTAAAATGGCCCAGGCCACTCCAATCGCCGCCCAGTGTACGCGATAAGAGAAAGTATTGCCGTTTCCACAAGGATCACGGGCATTACACAGAAGATTGTCGAGACCTGAAGGAGCAAATAGAAGAACTCATCCAGAAAGGGAAACTTCAGAAATACGTAAAAAGGGGAGAAGCTAGCAGATTTGGTAAAAGAGAACAACAAGGGGATTTCCAAAGAAACGAAGGTCAACCACCCCACCCACAGAATGCAAGAGGGGAAATAAAGACAATTGCGGGGGGACCGTCCATAGGAGGGTCGACCAGGTCTCTCAGAAAATCATATCAAAGGCAAGTAAACAGTGTTCACAGCTTACCCCCGTCCAAGCAACGACGGACGACTCAAGATATGTATTTTTCAGAAGAAGATGCCAGGGGAATAAAGCAGCCTCATGACGACCCACTGGTTATCATGGTCATGGTTGAGGGCTTCAACACGAGGAGAGTTTTGGTAGACAATGGGAGTTCAGCGGATATCATTTACCTATCTGCCTTCCAGCAATTAAAGGTAGATCCAAATAGACTTCAACCCTTTGAATCACCCCTCGTCAGCTTCAGCGGGGATAAGGTGTACCCCCGAGGTATTGTGACATTGACTGTAACTGCCGGATCGTACCCCTTACAGGTAACCAACAGGCATAATTTTTTGGTCGTAGATTCCCCTTCGTCTTACAATATGATCATTGGACGACCTACACTTAATCGGTGGAAGGCTGCCACTTCCACATACTGCCTGAAGGTAAAGTTTCCAACGGAGCAGGGGGTTGGAGAAATAAGAGGGGATCAAGTCTTGGCAAGGGAGTGTTACCAGGCGGTTCTGACATCCAGAGAGAATCATACATGGGTGATCGAGGATAAATCACCTGAGATCATGGAGAAATTAGAAACAGTAAAGTTGGTCGAAGACGATCCGCTGAAAACGACTCAAGTAGGGACGGATTTGAGCCCGGGAACGAAAGAATTAATCATCCGTTTCTTGAAAAGTAACCTCGATGTATTCGCATGGAGCCACGAAGATATGCCAGGGATTCCCGCAAATATCATCCAGCACCGTCTGAATGTAGACCCGGAGAAAAAGCCCGTCCAACAGAAGAGAAGGGTTTTCGCTCCCGAAAGAAACAAAGCAGTGACGGACGAAGTGAACAAGCTACTTGCTGCCAACTTCATTCGAGAAGTTTATTATCCCGAATGGTTGGCCAATGTCGTCATGGTCAAAAAAGCGAACGGCAAATGGAGGATGTGCGTTGACTTCACCAATCTAAACCAAGCCTGTCCAAAGGATAGCTTCCCCCTGCCAAGGATTGACCAGCTCGTCGACTCTACCGCCGGGCACAAGCTCTTGACTTTTATGGACGCATTTTCAGGATACAACCAGATACAGATGGCAGAGGAAGATCAGGAAAAAACAGCCTTTATCACCAGCCAAGGGCTTTATTGCTACAAAGTCATGCCTTTTGGCTTAAAAAATGCAGGGGCCACGTACCAGAGGTTGGTAAATCAAATGTTCAAGAAACAGATCGGGAGAAACGTAGAAGTATACGTGGACGATATGCTCGTCAAGAGCAAAGAGGAGGACGATCACCTAGACGACCTCAGGGAAACCTTCAACACACTCAGACAGTACTGCATGAAGTTGAATCCCTCCAAGTGTGCTTTTGGAGTTTCCTCAGGGAAGTTCCTTGGATTCATGGTATCGCAAAGAGGAATTGAAGCAAACCCGGAAAAAGTTAAAGCCATCCTTGAAATGACGTCACCAAGGACGATTAAAGAAGTACAGTCACTCACAGGCCGTGTAGCGGCCCTCAACAGATTCGTCTCCCGGGCAACGGATAAGTGCCTCCCTTTCTTCAAAACCCTGAAGAAGGCGTTCGTCTGGACGGAGGAATGCGAGGCAGCATTCCAAGACCTGAAGCAGTACCTGAGTAATCCCCCACTATTAAGTCCGTCCAAAGAAGGTGAAGATCTGTTCTTGTACCTGGCAGTATCTGCTACGGCTGTAAGTGCAGCCTTAATAAGGGAAGAAGAAAAGAGGCAACTCCCTGTGTATTATGTCAGTCAGGCCTTCCAAGGAGCTGAAGCACGTTATCCACGAATAGAGAAGATCACCTTCGCCCTAATAGTGGCATCGAGAAAACTTCGCCCCTACTTCCAGGCAAATCCAATTAAGGTAATGACGGACCAACCTATCAAGAAAGCCATGAATAAACCCGAGGCAGCCGGACGGATGGTGCAATGGGCAATTGAGCTTAGCCAATTCGATATTGAGTACTGCCCACGAACAGCCATAAAAGCCCAGGCACTAGCAGATTTTATAGCCGAAGTTCACCATCAACGACCAGGGAGAAAGTCGAGAAGACATCTGGACGATTAATACAGATGGATCGTCCACACAGAAATTAGGAGGGGCAGGCGTTGTCATTGTTTCCCCCCAGAAAGATGTTCTCAAATATGGGGTTCAGCTGAAATTCCCCGTAACCAATAACGAAGCAGAATATGAGGCCTTACTGACAGGGCTCAGGCTGGCTCGGGCACTAGGAGCTGAAAATGTTGTGATCAAGAGTGATTCGCAACTCGTCGTTGGACAAGCCAGGGGAGACTTCGAAGCAAAGGAAGCAAGAATGCAAAAATATCTCCAATTGACGAACCAGCTCGTTAGCAACTTTAATCATGTAGAGTTCATTCAAATCCCGCGCGAGCAGAACGTAGAAGCTGACGAAGTGGCACGGAGCGCCTCAACAGATGTTCTAGGCACGACCTGCAGATGGAAGTTGGAAGAACAAGACCTCCCCAGCATTGAGGGAATACAAAACTTCTCTGTACACACCGCTCAAGGGTGGACGGTACCAATCCTATCCTTTCTCAAGGATGGGCGATTACCATCGGACACTGAAGAGGCCAGGAAAGTCCGTAAACGAGCTGCCCGATTTACCATATTGAACGACCAACTTTTTAGAAGAGGTTTCTCCCAACCATACTTGAAATGCCTGGAAGAGGAAGAGGCCAGGTACGTCCTGGAGGAGGTGCACGGAGGAATTTGTGGAGATCATATGGGGTCAAGGTCTCTCGTCAGAAAAATAGTCCAAGCAGGTTACTTCTGGCCAACAATGCAGAAGGACGCATCAGATTTTGTGAAGAAATGTGACAGCTGCCAAAGATATGGGAATATCCAGCGAGTTCCAGGAGAAAGAATGACGACTATCTCCTCGCCTTGGCCATTCGCACAATGGGGAATCGATATCATGGGTCCCCTACCTCAAGGAAAGAGACAAGTGAAGTTCCTCCTGGTCGCAATTGATTATTTTACAAAATGGGTCGAGGCAGAAGCTCTTGCAACGATCACAGAGGCTCAGGTACAAAATTTTGTTTGGAAAAATATTATTTGCAGGTTCGGGATCCCGAGGACGATCATATCGGACAACGGCCGTCAGTTCGACAGCCAGAAGTTCAGATCATTTTGCTCAGGCCTAGGTATCAAGAACAAATACTCCTCGCCAGGACATCCTCAGGCCAACGGACAGACGGAAGTAACTAACCGAACCTTACTCAAGTCCATAAAGTCCCGGTTAGTGGGGGCAAAAGGAGCATGGCCAGAGGAACTGCCTGGCGTCTTATGGGCCTACAGGACGACGACAAGAACCCCCACCGGAGAGACCCCTTTCAACCTAACCTACGGCACGGAGGCAGTCATCCCAGTTGAAGTAGGCCTCACTAGCACCAGAAGGGAGTTTTTTGACGAAGGGGGCAATGAAGACCAGTTAAGGTTGAACCTGGATTGCCTTGACGAAGTCAGAGACCAGGCCTCCCAAAGAATGACCAGGTACCAGCAACAAATGGCACGATACTACAATCAAAGGGTGAAGTTGAAAAGGTTCAACATCGGTGACCTCGTCCTCCGGAAAGTGACTACAGCAACAAAGGACCCCGCGCAAGGAAAGTTGAACCCATCCTGGGAAGGACCTTACCGGGTCGTCGACTATACACGACAAGGGAGCTACCATCTGGAGGATCTGAACGGAAACAAGCTACCTCGTCCATGGAACGTCGAACACCTGAAAAGGTATTACAGGAAATGATCCGTGGCTCCATTGTAAGAAATTACCACAGTCTAGTGCCATACTTTCCATTAAAACCAGTAATTTATATGCGTTGTTTTTCTGCAAGTTATGCATTTATAAAAAAGTGTATAAGAGGTTATTCAGGATTCTATCAGCAATTGTCCAACATCTCAATCGTCTCATTCAAAGAAATCGTCATATTCTGACTGCCGTTAAGTTAAACGAACATTCGTCCAGATCAAAAAGACGATGATATCCTTCGATAGGATGCACATCGTCCAGATCAAAAAGACGAATTTAGCGAAAAAGCTCGCAAGAGGAATAAAAACTCCTCCAAGAAAAATACACGTTATCCAGATCGAAAAGACGATGAAACCCACACCGGGAATAAAACATTGTCCAGATCTAAAAAGATGATGAAATCCATTCAAAAGGGCACGCACCGTCCTAAATAATGAAAGTTAGAGTCTTTCAAGCAGACATACACTGTCCGGGTAACCAGTCGCTAAAATTACCCAAGTCCACAGAGAGACGAAGGGAATTTTCCAAGCGACGAAGAGTTAATCCCAAGCTAAATTTCTCTAAGTATGAAGAAAAGAAAATTCACCACAAATATGAAAGAAAGCCGCAGACTTAAATATATGCAACGAGAAACACAGACCGTTCAAAGGAAAGAAAAAAGACAACCCCAAAACAAACGGGGACCAAAATAATTGTTTTAATTATGGCAGCCCAAAACACACAGGGCTCATAAAAAAAAAAAAAAAAAAAAAAAAAAAGAGAAGAAGTGATCCTGATCACTGAGCTGGAGCGTCGTTTCCACCTTCGTCAGCCGCCGGGGGGTCTCCACCTGAAGCCTGAACATTCGAAGCAGCCTCATCCGCCTCAATTTCCTTATCAACAGCTTCAAAGTCAAGATCGTCCAAATCGACCCCCTGCCCGTGTTTGACCAAGTACCTCCTCAGCAACTCGAAACCTTTGAAATACCATTGAAAAAGAATGGTATTGTACTCGTCGGTCGTTTGAAAGGCGAGGACGGCCTTGGCCACAGCTGCTTTCATTTTCTGACTTGCGGCAGCAAGAAGCTCGTCCTTTTGTTTCACATGAGCTTTCTCGGCCTCGAGCTGCCCGGTCAGGACTTTGACTTGCTCCGCAGAAGAGTTATGGGCGTCCATCGCGGCAATCAAGTCTTTCCTCAGGACTGAAGCTTCTGCCTCCAAAGCCTCCACTTTCGAGGCAGCCATGACGGCCTTCTCTTCACTCGCCAAAAGTTGGGAGGTAAGATGCATAGTTTCCCCCAGTACCTAAAATGAAAACTTGAGTATAACAAAAAAGAAGGAAAAGGAGTATAACAAAGACAGCTTAAACAGTACCTGAACGAGCTTGTGCACATGCTGGTTTACCAATTGATGAGAAGGCACGAGAGAAACCTCCCTTTTCTCCTCGGGAGTAAAAAAATCATTCGCCCTGGCAATGGCGGTGTCAGCATCTTCCCAGATAGAAGAGCCCACTTTCTCCTTACCTTTCCTCCCGGTCTTCTGCCTTTTTGGAGCAGGGACCTCCTCCAGAGAAACTGCAGGAGAAGCTGTCCTCTCTTCGTCCAAAGTTGGGGTAGACGAACCCCTCTCCGTCGGTTCTTTTTCTTTCTCCTTCTCTCTATCCCTATCAGTAAACTTCAGGGTCCTTTGCCCGATACTTGATAAAGGTTCGTTCTTCTTTGACTTGACCTTAGCGTAAAGGTCCTTGTTAAATTTGCTCGTCATCTCTGCAAAAATATATATATAGAAGGACGAGAAAGAATTAGGACAACGGAAAAGTGAACAACGTTGAGTGTCAAAATCGCTTACTTTTTCGTTCCTCTCGATCAATTGCCTGAAGAACGTAAAGCGAAGGTTCAGGCCCTAGACAGTGACAAGCCAAAGTTCGCGGGTCGACGAGCTCGTCGAAATCATCTATCGTCTTAACGTACCTAGTGGCCTCTTCAACTCTCTCCTTGAAGCGACTCTCCAAGTCAGGACGATCTTTCACTGCACAAGGAGGAAATCATTCAAAGATGTAAAGGTCAAATAAAAAGGAAAATAGTCGGGACAATAGAAGAAAAGGGGGCATTAGAGACGAACGCACCAAGGCGAGGGGCCTCCCACCGTCGCAGCAATCTGGGAATATTCCCCCAAAAATCATCCGACAAAGTCTCCCAACCGTCCCCCGACACAAAAAAGTATCTCGATTTCCAATAACGGAACGACGAAGGAAGATCAACTATTAAACGGGATCTCCTATCCCAAGGAACGAATTCATAATACCCAAATTCCCTAGATTCTTTCAAGCGATAAAGGTGGGTAAACTCGTTCACGGTTATCATTTCCCCTTCAGCTATGACCGTCCAGATCACCATACAACTCACGACGATCCTCCAAGAATTAGGCATAAGTTGCCCAGGAGCAATCTGCACTCGATCTAGGAGCTCCATGATAAACGGATGGACGGGAAACCTTAAGCCACACAGGAAGGCCGCCTCGTAAAAACAAACTTCACCATGGGAAAAGGAGCAAGCCTTTTCACCTTTCCTGGGAAGACGAACCTTGGTCTCTACAGGGAATTGGAACCTATCCCTAAATTTACTGAAGACATCTACACTCAAATGACACTTTTCCTTAAGGGCATGGAAGGCCGGAGGTACGGCGACGGAGGTGGAAGGTAACGACGAAGGAGGGCGCACGGAGGTGGCCGTGTCCATCACAGCCCCGTCCGGGACCACTCCAGAAGACGAACCCCCCTCGAAACCTCTGGATCTTGCAACAGAACTCATTTTTTCCCTCCTACGGCCCCCACGGGTGGATTTGAACCAAGAAAGAGACTGCTGCAACAGTGGGTACAAATCCCTCAGAACTAAACCTAAACCACTCCCCTCTCCCACGAAATCACCAGATTGTGGGTACCGGTCACCGGAAAGTTCCAGGTATCCCCCCAATCGAGTAAAAAAGAAAGTAACAGAGGGGGAGATGTTCTCAAAATCCGTATAATCTACCATTAAAAAAGGGGCATGTGTGGTTCGAAAAAGGAAAGCAAACCAAAAACATAGAGAGCAAAAGGAAAGAAGCAAAGAAGAGGGGATACGCACCTTAAAAAGGAAAGAAGGAAAATCTGAAATCGGAAAGGCAAAGCAGCAGCAGCAGAAAACGCAGAAGAAAGAAGAAAAAGAAAACACCAGAAATAAAGACAAAAAATTTTTATGAAAAAGTAGAAGTTAGAAAGCTTACCTTGGAAATAGCGGGAAATCGAAAAGACACCCGCCGGAAACAAGGCCTCCCCACTGCTGAAAACCTGACACGTGGCCACGAAGCCACGCCGCCACAAGACAGTTAATGCAAAGAACGCATTCCCAAGCGTCAAAAAAAAAAAAAAAAAAAAAAAAAAAAAAAAAAAAATCGTTTTGTATTCCCAAGATCGTCCAAGGTTACAGACGACCTCGGAATAGGGGGGCAACTGATAGGTCCAGGAAATAGGATAGATCGTCCATCTATGTAAGGACGATGTCATTACCATCACTGCACGAATAGAGCTGCCCGAACAACCCAACCAAGGACAGCCGTTACGGCTAGCTGCAATAAATGCCGAGTCCGTTGAAGGCGTGCCGGTCAATTCAACACCTGGCACATGCGTTACAAAATCAAGCCATAATAACCTCATAATGACGAGGCCAACGGCTAGAAGGACATCGAAATAGCCTATATATATCCTTACACAAGATGCAGAAAGGGTATGAAAAATCACTTAACCTTACTCTCATTTCTGCTTTCTCCACACTCTACTTTCTTGTTAATCTGTTTCTGACTTAATCATCGGAGGCGTTGTGGGGAGCACCCCACTAGCGATTCTTCCATTTTGACTATTCTTCAGGGTTAACGCAAGCAGTGGACGGTCTCTTCTCTGGACGAACGGATCGACTGACGATTTTAGCATCATCAGGGATGGAATTATTAGTACAGAGTCCAAATGTCCACAAGATTACCATTGAAATAGATGCTAAGCCAGCAGTAGGTATCCTCTCATCAAATTACATCCTGGCTGACTCTTCTAACTTATATAGTGCTCTAATTTCTGATGGCAGGTCTGTACTCCCAACATTTTGAAGAGGTTCATCTCCAATAAATCCACCGAAGGAAATCAGTGTACTGAGCTTTTGGCGAAGAAAGGAAACGTCTCCATAGAATCTTTTGAGCTGTGTTCTAGTCCTGCTCCTTTTATATATATATATATCCCTCCTTTTGGCTTAAATTTTAAGTGGGGTCATGAATTTTGGTAGCCCAAGTCATTTTCTCACATTGTCATCATTGTGATGTTTTGTTTTGTGGTTCTCTTTCTTTGTTTAAAATATTCTGAGTTACAGCCCAAAATAAAAATCGCATTATTCAGGAGCAAAATAGTACTGATCAATAAGCTTTTCCATATTATCATTCCAAAAGATTAACCACAAATTTTGTACCACTTCCATGGTTTAATCACATATATTAATAGAGATGTATTTGATAGCGCTGAAATAACCTTTCAGAATATTGTTGAAAACAGTTGTGACAAGTAATTTATTCAAGATACTTTTTTTGTGAAATACAATATTAATTAATGTCATTATTTTTATTTTTTTTAAATTATGTTGTGTTTGCACTTACTGGATCTATCTTTGGGTTATGGTTTCACTAATATATTTCAAGGTCATATAATTTTCGAATTCCAAGTGCCAGGAAAAAAAAAACTTTGAAACATTGTTTTTTAGATAAACTAGACACCCATCATATAATTTCATAAGCAGAGTCACAAATTTCAACAAATTCATCTCTACTAGTGCTTGGTGCCGTCAGCAGGCAGGAAGGACACTTTCTTGGCCTTCAGGTCATATCCCGCCAAGAAGTTTATCTGAGCCAAGTTCCCAAATATGGCCACACTACCAGATGGTATCATGGTGAAGCAAACCAAATCATCATCCATTCTAGCAAATGTATTGATTGGCTTCAACTTCACATCAGCGCCAGTAAAATGAGCCGTGATAATGGGGATATCAATTTCATCTTTAGACCTGAAACAAAGACTAAGAACACCCCTTGGGTCACTAACACGTTCAGCATCAATAGCTTTCTCAACGGCTGATACCAAATCTTCATGAAATTCAGGTGGAAGAAGGGTTAAAGTTGTGCCTGAGTCAATAACAATGTTACCCTCATTACTAGCAACAGCCTTAGAAGAAGCCTTATAGGCAAACCTCTTGTTTCCAACACTAATGCCCTCTAGAGTAAGGTAATAGAATGTCGAAGGATCTTTCGCAACCAAGGGTGTTGAAACCACACCATTGCCAGAAACCAAGCCATTGCTACCAAAATTAATCTTGCTTGTAACATTTGAATTTTCTGTGGGAACTAAACAATAAGAAAATTTTCCACCAATAGAATTGTTTAGTTGAGAGACCAGAGAAAGAGGGCCACCTCCTAGGCCAATTAGAGCATCACCATCAGATGTGGTAAATGTGCCAAATGCCAAATATTTGGCACATTTACCACACCAAACACCAAAATTCCCTTTTATCAGATGTGCTAAATCCCATAAAATTTGCCACATGTGAACAGTACCCTTGCAAATTTGCAACGGTACGGACGAAAAATGGCATAATTTTTATTGTTTTTTTATTCTGTTTTCTCTCTCTCCTCTCTCCTCAGATTATTCTTTTCTCTTCACTCTCACCGTTCCCTCTCACCTCTGTTCTCTCTCACCGTTCCCTCTCACCTCTGTTCTGTTGATCTTGATCCGTCATCGCCGATCCATCATCACCGATCTCTCACCGGTTTCATTTTGCATCGTCATCGCCGATCTCTCCGGGCATCGTCATCGTCATCGCCGATCGGAATCGACGTGGGCATCGACGTTGAGGTGAGATCGAAATCGACGTTGAGGTGAGATCGGAGTGTTCGTCATGATCGTGGGCATCGACGTTGAGGTGAGATCGAAGTGTTCGTCATGATCGTGGGCATCGACGTTGAGATCATGATCGTGGGCATCGACGTTGAGATCTTGATCGTGGGCATCGACGTTGAGGTGAGGTGAGATCTTGATCGTGGGTTGCCGGTGCTAGTGGGTTTGGGTTGCTTGGGTTTGGGTTGCCTGAGTTTCGTGGGTTTGGGTTGCCTGGGTTTTGATTGTGTTTTCTGGGTTTGAGTTGCTGTGCTAGTGGGTGTTGCTCTGTTTTCAATGGGTTTTGGGGTGGATTGTTGATGACGGTGGTTGTGGTGGTGGTTTTGCAATGGATTGTGGCTGCCACGGTGGTGGTGGTGGTGGTGGTGGCGGCAACGGCGGCAGCAGTGTTGTGGATGTTTTTTATTGGGTTAGATATATTATTTTATTGTGTAGTTTATATAATTTTAATGTGTAGTAAATATTATTTTAATGTATAGAATTGAAGTATAGAACATCTGATAAATGGTATGTTGTAAAATGATGTGGTAAAATAATAAAGTAGGTCTTTGATGTGGCAAAATGGCATAAATTATGCCACAGCATAATGATGCTCTTATGCCTGATCCTGCCTCACCAAATGTACCATCATTATTGTGCCCGCACCCAAATACAATATTCAGTAATGTGACCTGACGGCTAGTAGTTGAGCCAATGGTTAAGGTTTCAACACCAAGATCACCATTAGTGAATGATTGGTCTCCATATGAATAACCATACTGGCAGGTGTTTTTATCAGTGCCACAAGAGGCAGTGTCTAATGCCTTGCAAGGACTTGAATTGCAGGGCACGTTACCATATGTTGAAGATTGATGAGGATCAAAGAGAGGAAGGTTTTGCTTGTAACATTTTTCACATGGCTCATATTGTGTCCATGTTAGATCACTGCCTGTATCTGCAATGCCAAGCACCTCAACTGCTGGGGTTCCAAGGGAAATCTTCATGAGGTATTCTCCGCCATTAGCTATTACGTTTGATTGGATTGAACTCTTAGATTGTAAGCTTGGCCTGAAATGATTAGCCCATGAAATGGAACGAGCAAAAGCCTTATACAAGTGATCAAAATGGGTGTGAGAGGCATTGTACGATGGAGACTCTGTCGAATCACGCTGTATGAGATCAACTGTGATTCCACTGTAAGTTGCTTCTGTCAATGAAAGTAGAAGTACTACTGATAAAGTAGAGAGGAAAGTGTTTAATCTCAAAGCAGCAGCCATGACTTGACAATATGAGAAGGAAAGGTTGAATGAGATGTGACAAAAACACATTGGACATTACTGAATTTATAGAACTTAGAATCATAAGGTGCAAGGTCAAAAGATTACGTTATATAAAACAATTTACATATTTTTTTAAGATTATTTGATTGGTCTATTTAAATGCATTCAGTTTTGGAAGTCTAAACATTTTACCGGGTGATGCAGATGCAAGGTATGGAATGTGAAAAGTTAAAGGAAGAGGAAGTGGTATATGCAGATTTGAGTTTGGGGCCATTAAGAATGTAATCTGGCTTTACACCTCTGATGGAATTAAGAAGGGGATAACGTTATGAAATTCAGTGTTTAATGCAGCTAGATAATAAATTATGAGTGATATTTTCCGTGATACATTGCATATTATTGCTCTTGTCATAGGAATCTAATCTAACACAATATATTTATATCTAATGTAGTTATACAAGCTCAACTTGAGAGTCTCTGATGTGTTGTGTTTACTTTTTCTATGGACTGAGATGTGGCGAATTACTGTATTACTTCAAAGTCCGTGTAGGCCAACAGTGCCATGTGTCAAATTATAATTCGTCCATGTCAATAATTATTGTGATTGCCATGTGTCAAAACTTATTCTATTCGTAAATTACTCCTCCAAAATGGGATATAACCCGTTTGAATGGAGGGGGGAAAGGGGGAGTAGAAGGAAGTAGAGTAGAGTTGACTGAAAATAGGCTAATTTTGAGCCAAATTTACTCTACTCTACTCCCCCTCCCTCTCCCTCAATCCAAACGGACATATATATGAATTGCATTTATTGTATCCTTATATTACTGTGCAAAAATTTTATTTCCAACTCATTGTACTGCCCGATTGTTGGCTTTCCTGCAATTGTGTGAAGTCCAGAAGACCTTTAAAGCATCAAATCTGATTGTGTCTATTATGTCCCTAAAATATTTATGATTAAATTTTATTTCTCAACCAATTGTAATGCCAGATTATTTCCTTTCTTCCAATTATTTCACGTATACAAGTGAAGTTCAAACAATTTTTTTTTTCTCCCATTAAGTTCATAAAAATTAAGGAGCATGGACAACCCTAGTCCACAAATTCATTATAGACAACAGAAAATGAAACTTTACATATTGTAAAGCAAACAATATTTACTCAGTCTGCACAACAGCAAGGGATCTTTGAGGCCTAGCCAAGCAACCTGTAAACTACTTTCTTATCTTTTCTGGTGAGAAACATGAATTTTGTTTTCGCCTTATGCGTACAGTATTTATACAGAAGTTGACCCCAAAGAATTACAATGGCCATTAACTGTAATATTACAACAATTTATTGTTGGGTTGTGGACTGGAATAATGGCACCAATCCAAATTGCAGTGCTATATATGAGCAAGACATAATTCCAGAGGCACTGGACTGACATGACAACTAGGGACAACATAATATGTGCATGCAAGTCCATTTCCTTCAAGACAATTCTTCAGTAGGAAGGAACCTTGAAGATAAACTAAGACCACATGATCCACAATCATGCATGGTGATGCTTGAGAGTCAATTCTAATATACAACCAGCTTTCTTACTACATGTCAAAATTTGCAGCAAAGTGAGCAGCTAAACATGAATTTCCCTATATTGTATCTGCAGTATCAGAACGCTTATTCCAAGCTTGAATTGGTGAAACATCATGCAATCTCTGATCTTCAAATTTAAGAGCACTGGCATGTATACCCATGAATCAGTTCTCAGAATAGAAGCTTTGAAATTGTTTCGGAAGAGATAGGCATGGGACTGGAGACCCTCCCAAATTTTCGTGTTCAGGTTATTTTTGAATGTAGCTTTCTTTCCGGCCAAAATTTTCGAATCACTGAAGATATATAATGGTGCATTCCTTGGATCAAACCATGGCCAGGTTTCTGCATGGTACCAATCAATGATTGATACTCTGACAATGTGCTATCTGATAATGGCTCCAAAAACTCACACCTAGCCAGAATTTCAGGTGGGGGTATACCAGCAATGAGGTTTGTGTCCAGCCTTGGTTTGCCCTTGGTGAACTCTGCAGGCATCTTAACTGGTGCACTTTCAAGGGCAGAAGGAGATGCACCTGGGATTACCTCCTGCTTAAAAGGCAGTGCTCTAGCAGCTTGCAAGCAAAACTCTATCCACTGATGAATCAGTGGAGATGGCCCTCTAACTCTGCCCCCAATTTGGTTTGTTTCAAATCTAGAGGCAGCAGGGATGGCCTACAAAAATATCATATATCTGAAATCTAAAATGGAAGGCTATATTTCACACTAAAATGTGAGATGTTCAGAAAAGTAAAGGTTTGACAACCAATGCACTATTGAATCATAATGGAAGCTGCTCAGTACCCATTTTGTCTCTACAAAATTCCTGTTTGTACTTAAATTATGTCCTCTAAGGATCACGAATTCTATAAGAAAATTAAACGTCAAATGAAGATGAGATGATAGAAGGTGAAGAGGAGAAATTATTCATTGGACGGCTTATTATACTGGACGGATCCTACACCGACGGGTCAAACACCCATACTTGGTCCGAGTCAATTACCCTTTAGAAACCCTAGTTAAAGGAATCCTTGCGGCCCACGCTTGGTTATCTCAGAATCCCCTCACAAATCAAGGTACGCATAATTGACACTCTCTAGCGCTCTGGAGTTGTAAAAGATTCTAATTTGACCTTCGGAGGGTATTTGGCCGGCACCACACCGGTGCTCTCTGCAGGTTTTCTCTTTCTTGCTGTGCAGGTGACTTTTTGAGCGTGTGAGCAACATGTGATTCATTGGTGATTTTTTCGACATCATCAGAAGGCGTACCCATAAATCTGCCCATAAGCTAGCCCCAGACTTGGGAACAATTACTGCAACATTAGATGAGCATTTTGCAATAGGAATAACATCAGTACTCCACCCAACAGCCACCCACACATCTCCCACTCCAAATGCTTTTAGATAGTTTACGCTGTCAAATAGTCGAACCTACAAAACCAGTGAAATAAATGTTGAAAATAAAAGTACTAGCACTTAATTTAATGGGAAAGGAAAATGAGTAATCAAAATTGACATGTCCATGCTCTCATTAATCAGGGATTGTTCAAACATTAGATACAAATAGAAAGCCATAACTCAATCCAACTACCACTAATTAAAATTTTGAGTAAATTACACCAACCTCCCCTCAAGTTTTTGGAGAAATATTATGGACTTACCTTCTTCTTCTTTTTTCCATTTGAAAAAAAAATGACACTCTGTTCCCCAAAGTTTGTGATCCATGTATCAGATACACCTTTACAACCACTCATGTGCCAACTGAGACAAAATATTCTTTTTTCAAATTAAATTCCCAACCAAAGTAACCTCACATAGTAGTTACAAACCAGGCAGTGATGACAAGGAAAATCAGAGAAAAATAAAATATAATCAAACTAGCCCCAAAGAGCAGTGTTATTTTTAGAAATAGGAGTCAAGTCCATAACATTTCCTCAAAAACCTAATGGGAGGTTGATGAAGTTTACCCATTAATATAAACTTTTATTGCACAATCCCAGCATAAAATTGAGATAACTTGCCAGCTTGAATTTAAACTTGAAAGGACGAATTTAAGTTGAAACCACTCTAGTTTTCTGGATTAATTATTTTTGTGACTACATTGTAAATTTTAAGAAGTTCCTGTCAATTAGTTTACCACTCTAGTATTGTGGTTTTACTTAATCACATATAAAATAAAAATCGTTGAATCCGCACAAGGTACTACTATTGCACTCACATGCAAGAGTCTTTTTTCTTCTTCTTTTTTATGCGTGTGCGTGTGTTTGAGAGAGAGAAAGAGAGGAGCATTTGACATGGGTAAACTTCAAATTAAATTGGGTAACTTTAATAGTAAATATAATAGAATGGTGCCCACCATTTTTTGGGTCTTGTTAAATAGATACTTGTGACTGTAATGAAGAACTTAAGATTCTAGCTTCAATATTGATTGACATTTCAAAAGAAATCTTAAATGAAAGTTAATTGTTACTTTACCACTCTGAGCATTAACCTCGTAGAGCCACCCTCCATGTTTAATCTAAGTTACCTCAACTGGGAATGCCACCCTCCATTTCAAAATTTAAGTTTTCTATACAATAGGAATTGTTGTGGTACAAGAAAACAAGAACTTGGTATGCCAATTAACTTGGAATGTGGAAGGATTGGGATAGGCTTATTTGACATGAAAATAACTCTCAAATGAAAGTTAATTTCATCTTTGGTCATGAAGCTACACACTTGTGGTGTTGGGTGATAGATTTGAAATATGGGAAAGAAGAGGGTGGATGATGTACAAAATCAGGTAGAGGAATGAATGGGTGTAGTCTTTGGTGGAGTATTAGAGCGAGTTATGATAGTTTCTTCCAACATGTGGCTTTAAGGTAGGTGACGGCACCCGATTAAGATTTTGGTAAGATAAATGGAGTGGACACTTTCCTTTGTAAGGATTTTTTTTTTTTTTTTTTTTTTGGATAAGTAATAAACTTCCATGATAGAAAAACTAATAACTACATCTATCAAACAAATCAGACAAAAAGTAAAATTAAAAACCTTGATCTAATAGGGAAGCCTTATTTTCTACTTGTTTGAATTATCAATTGGACGAAAGGGGTTAGGAGTTGAAACGTGCATTTCAAAAGACATTATTCATTATTGGGATGGAATCGGCAAATTCCTTTCTAAACCATATTTACTCACACATGCCTTGGGGGGAGGAGGTTGATAGGATGAGATGGCATTTGAATGGGAGTGACAAATTTCGATGTTCATTCTTACTATAAGGCTATTTGTGGCACCAATGTTAATTCATTCTCTTGGAAGAGCAGATGATGTGTTAAGGCCCCAGAGAGGGTGTATTAAGGGTCTTAAGGCCCAAAGAGGGTGTCTTTCTTTCTGTGGACAGGCAGGACAACAGCTTAC
The DNA here is from genome assembly GCA_019022515.1 of Quercus aquifolioides. Taxonomy (NCBI): domain Eukaryota; kingdom Viridiplantae; phylum Streptophyta; class Magnoliopsida; order Fagales; family Fagaceae; genus Quercus; species Quercus aquifolioides. Next base: position 76,789,937 of record CM032333.1, read on the forward strand.
TGTAAAATTCTTACTAATGATAACCTTATCAAGAGGGGTTTCTCATTAGCCGACTGGTGTTGTATGTGTTAGTGTAGTGGGGAACAGTGACCATTTATTGCTCCATTGTGATGTTGCCTATGCTTTGTGGAGTGAAGTTTTTAAGACATTTAGGGCTCAATATGTAAGATTCAAATACTGCTTATTAAGTTGCCTTTAAAGTTGGTAAATAAGATAAGAAAAAGAAGAAAACAACTAAATTATGGAACAATCCATGTTTTGGATCGAGCGAACACAGATCATGGTTTTCAAAGATGGTAGTGAATTATAGCATACTAGATGAGTGAGAATAAGATATCTTTTCTATCCCAAACCTGTTTCCCAAGTAATTCTAAATTTTTCTGGACAGCACTTCTCCCACCAGCAACTTGCAAGTCAATGTTATTTGTGTCATAAGATGCCCCCATATACTTCAAAACTGCACCAATAACCTCTCTAGGAGAATCAACCATTGAAATCCTCCCCGCAAGTTCAGGCCGCCATAAATCTGCCCAATCCTGCAACCATGGCAAAAATATATATGACCACTTGGATCAACATATTGTGTGGCAACCATGCCATGGGAAAAACTTAGATAGTCCCGGAGCACTGCTCCAGGACTACCTAAGTATAACCCCCATGCCATACCAACAACAACAAAGTCCTAAGCCCGAAAAACTAACACATCCAACAAGATATCAATACTTATATAAAATCATCTTGTCTTTGATTTAAAGTAGTAAACATAACCTCTATGGGAGCCAATTTTTGCTGTTGAAATTTACTCTTCTTGTATGCTATCACCATGCAGCCCCATCTGTATGGAGCAGCCCAGATTTTACCCTCAGGATCTATTTCTCCCACAGAGTTACTGCGTAGATATACCTGAGACTTTTTTAGTGAAAGTACAAGTATAAAGTACAGAAAGGGATTAATTATTAGATACAATAATTCAAGCACAAGCCATATTTCTCAAGGAGATAAAATTGGTGAGGAATAATTAGCATCTTCATTGAAAATATATAAACATCCAAACGCATCAAAGTTACTGATGATGCATTTCAACAAAAATGTCTTGCATAACAAAGTCTATAACAGCAAATATCTTGCGTACTAGTATGTGGGATTGATATTAGGAGGACAGCAACGTCACTCTTTGGATAACGTTTCTAGAATCTGACATGTCAGAGATAACTTAATCCATCAACTATCTGACTTTATTTTTCCATAATATTTCTAAAACTAGAAGTTTCTGATGTTCACTAAAGTCCACATAAGAAAATTGAAAACTTCTGATAAGTGTACACTACTTACAATAAAACTGAGCCCAAAATCACTAATGGAGTAAAAAAAGAATACAGGTTTCAGAGATAGCATTCATCTACTGACACGAGAGAAGTTGCATTCTTACCTTCCATTTGTCACTTAAGCCTTTAAACCAGTCCAGGTCTTCTACCCCTTGTATGGGCTCAATTATAGCCTTGTTAATGGCAAAATTGAGCCAGGAGTCACCAACACTCACAATGTCAGCAGCCAAAGTAGATGATGGTGAGAGGGCATCAATAAATCAGAGAAAATGCCCTCAAGACTTCCATTGTATTTCAGGCGAAACTTCAATCTCCTTCCTTGTGATTCTATAAAGTCCTACATACATACAAATCAGGAAGAATATAGTTTATATGATCACAACATCTAGTTTTCTTTTTCTTCTTTGTTAGGTTCTAAAGACTTAGGATTTGATGTATTTAAAACTCTAATGTGTAAAGTTAGCAACTATGATCAAAATAATATGTTTAGTCTTGTTTAGGCTTGCTCAAAGTTGTGTAATTCATGTAAAGTTGGAATCGAGTGACTGCAGATATATTAGTGCATTTCGGCCTAGCTCGATCGATCGAAGGACAGACTCGATCGATCGAAAGTCGGCCAGAATGTTTTTTCTGCAAAATTTCCAACTCAGCCCTATCTCATTAAACGTTTAGGATTTTATGTTTTTGCCCTAGGTATATAAGGCAAAACCCTAGCCACGTTTTAGGAGTTGCTCTGGTTGTATTGTTGCTTATATTTGCGGTTTGTGTGAATCTCTTGTGAGATCCTTAAGTAGTTTTCCTTCACATAAACTTAGGGTTTTCAAGGTAGATATTACTTCAACATCTTGATGATCAACTCAGTTGCTACCATTGGAGCTTAAAGAAACACAAGCAGGAGTGCTTGTACCTGATTGGAGAATCCAAGAAAGAAGGAGTCCGTGGATTCGGAGCTTGCACGTGATCGTGTCAGTAAGTTCTACTGGTGGCTAGTAGTAGGAAGTCGAGCGTGGATGCTTGTAAGTCCTTTTGTATGAACTTCGATTCTTTCATATAGTGGATTCAAGTTTACCTTAAAGATAGTTAGGTTAAATCCTCCCCAGGTTTTTTACCGATTTGGTTTTCCTGGGTGATCATATCTTTGTGTTCTTTATATTTCCGTTGTTTTATATCTTGATATGATTATTTGATTGTGTTAACCTAGATTTGCATAATTTGACTAAGTTAATCACTTGGCTAAATAAACTAGGCTAATCCAATTGTTGTTTTAAGGGGTCTAAAAACCTAACAAGTGATATCAGAGCAGGTAGCTCTCTTGTTGTAGATCTTTTGATCTAAGAGCTGATCATTGACCCCTATTGTCATGGATAATTTGAAGTGTCTTTTTTATCATGTTTCTGCTCATGCTTCTGTTGATTTTATTGATGCCTGTGAAACTCTCCGTAAGAAATTATTGAAATCTATGAAAATTGCTAAAAAATTCAAGGAATAGTTAAAATTGGCTAATCTTGAAAAAGATGAATTGCTTGTTAGATTAGATGAATCTAATAAAAGAATGAATTTTTGAGAAATCAAATTTCCTCTCAAGATGAGAAGATGAAAAGCTTGGAACAAGAATTAATTGAATCTAAAGCTAAAATTGAAAATTTGACTTGTGCCAAGAATGTTGTTGATAACAGAAGTGTTTCTGTTTCTCTTAAGCCTAAAACTGAAAAAGTTTATATCCCTCTTTTCAAGATGAATAATAAAGAAAATGCTTATTTTACTATGTTAGACAAAGGTAAAAGTTCTGATGTAGATGCTGAAATTTCTAAACCTCTGTCTAAACCTACTGTTAAAAAGCACAATAAATCTGTTTTTGTGCCTACCTGTCACCTTTGTGGTGTTGTTGGTCATATTAGACCAAATTGTTCTTTGTTGAGACAAAAACCAAAGTCTGTGACTGGAAACCCCACTAAGAATACTGATGTTCCTAAATTTGTTCCTATTTGCCACTTTTGTGGTGTCCATGGTCATATTCGTCCTAATTGTCATAAATTGAAATTTAAACATTCTGTATGTCAATTTAGGATATGTGATGATATTTCTCCTGCCATAAGTCCATATAAATTGTTTCATATTCTTTTGAAAAATTTAAACTTGTTGGCTTGTGAAAGGAAATTGCAGGATTTTAGTTTTTCTCAGAAGATTGGTGTAATCCCTCAAATACACTCTGCTTCACATGGATTTTCACCTACAAAGCCGAAGACTCGTGCTATATGGGTAAGAAAAGATTCTCCAAGGTGAGTGTTGCTGACTTGTCCCTTATTTAATTCTTTTAATTGGCTGTGGACATGTTTTGTTTCTGTTTTTGGTTGTTTTGTTTTTTAGGTTGTTTTTTATTAAAAAAAAATCCAAAAACATTGAAAATTTTCAAAAAGACAAAAATATTTCATTTTGTGTCTAGTTTTTCTTTTTGAGGATTACATGAATTATGATATCTCTCTATTGATTTAGAACATGCTTAACATTGTGGAGAAAATTGAATAGTATGTGTTATATAAGTGCTAAGCTATTTCTGATTTTGTGTGAGTATGTATTAGTTTGTACATGTACTCAAGGGTTAATTAAGAAATTGATATTTCTTGTTTGTGTACCATCTATAGCTTAGTTAAGCATTGTCATGCATTACATTTGCATTTTTTATCATTTAGCACAATGTGTACTTTTTGTTTTTGTTCATAAATTTTTTTTTAAACCAAAAAGATTTTTGTGTTTTGTATTACATATCATGAATTTGAAATCAAGGTTGACCACATTATCTTTACATAACATGTTTATGTACCTTGTTTAGCTTTGATGAGCTTATTTATTGCACTTGACTAGTTGAAATTTTGTAGTGCATGTTGTGTGGGAAAGATGTTTATGGTGTTTATCACTTTGTCTTAATCTTGAAGTCACATGTTATTTGACTGTCGGACTTGATCCTTTTGAGAAATGCATAAATAACCATCTCACCACTGTTCACTAGCCAATCATGAACACCTTAGTGCATATCTTAAGATTCTGTGCTCGAGAAAGTGTAACACATGCATAAAAAGAACATAAGGTGAAGCCTCAGTTTAAATGCTTAATGCTTAAAATTGGTATGTACTATTAGACTTGATGTCAAATCACATAATTAAAATTAGTGTGTATATTATGAGGCAAAATTCAAGAAACTTACATGATTGCAAGCTTATGATCTAGGAGATGTGGGAGTTATATGATGTAACTCTTTAGGTGATAGTCTCTTTCAAATTCTATGTGATGAATTTTGTAGACTTTGTGTTTGATTTCTATTCACATATCACCTCACATGTATCTCAAGCTTTTGCTAGTTGCACACACTACACAAGTTACTCTTTGCTAAACTTGGTACATTTTATTGTGTGTGATCTTGTTGTGGCCTTTCAAGATTAAAAGTTCCTTGATCTTAATGCAAAATGTGTTTAAAGTTTGCAAAATTGGAAATTCTAGAGCTTGAATGTACCCGAATTGGGGATTTTGTTCAAATTGGGTTCAATTGATGCAATTGGCTTGTTGAATTGATGTAATTGATCATTATATTGTGTATTCTAGCTTGTGTGATGATCAATTGGTCAAATTTTTCCTAAAAACTTAACAAGTGGTTTTAAATTTTTGGAGTTTTATTAGAAACTCTATGCTCAAGCCAATTTTGTGAATTTAACTTATATTGAACTTAGTTTCACTGCATTAGAGCATGCATCATGACATATTTTTTCATGCATCATTTGTGTTTAGGATTCACATGCATTACATTGATTTTTGTATCCATCTTGCAGTTTTGCAGTCATATCTCTCATTGTTTTCACACATAGCATGCATACACTTTGCTAAATTGGGTACTCAACTTGATTTAAAAATTGATTGATTAATTTTTGAGTTTTGTACTTTCTAGTATATGCATTTTTTATGTGTGAACTGCAGAAAATATTTTTCTTAAGAGATATGATAGATAATCAATGTGCAAATATTTTTCTCTATTCATGCAACTATTTATGGGTCACATAGTGTCAAGTTTGCATTTATTGAAAGAGAGAATATTTTTTTCATGTGTATCCTCACCTTAGTTTTTAACTTTGGTTTGTGTGTTTTTATTTTCCCCACCTCCTAAAGTTTCCCCAAAAAAATTTTTCCAAAAACTTGTTTTGTTTTTCCTATTTTTATAGGGGGAGATTTTTTTAAACCTTTGTTATTCATAGGGAGAGTTGTCTCTATTTTCTATAGAGTTGAAGTGGTTTGTGTCCTCTTAATTCTCTATTTTCTCTTATCCTTTATTGCGTATGTTGACTGTTGACTCTTTGTATGAGTTGTTTTTGTCAATACGTGACAAAAAGTGGGAGAAATTATTGATTTATGGGAAACATGCTTGTCTTGTTTAGGGGGAGTTGAAATTATTTTTGAAATGGGAGAATATAAATAAAAACTTTTTGTTGTATCTAACTTAGGGGGAGAGTTAGTTTACTTATGTTTTTATTTCTGTTTCTTGTTCACTGCTCCTTGATTTATATTTATGAGTTATTCATGATATATGTTTTTGTTTTGTGTTTTGTGAAGTCAAGAATTTATTTGTTGATTTACTGTTTTTCTGTCACACATGCGTTTATGTGTTTTGTTTCGTGTTTCAGAAATATACAGGTTGATTTAATTAAGCTGCTGTCTACACTTGCAACTGATGGATAGTAGTTAGGATTAAATTTGTGTTATGAGCATTATTTTTGTAAAGGGCTTTTATTTGTAAACTTTGAGCTTTTAATTTGTGTTTTGTCACGGATTGCCAAAGGGGGAGTTTGTTAGGTTCTAAAGATTTAGGATTTGATGTATTTAGAACTTTAATGTGTAAAGTTGGCAAACCATGATCAAAACAATATGTTTAGTCTTGTTTAGGCTTGCTTAAAGTTGTGTAATTCATGTAAAGTTGAAATCGAGTGGCTGCAAATGTATTAGTGCATTTTGGCCTGGCTCGATCGATCGAAAGACAGACTCGATCGATCGAAAGTCGGCCAGAATGTTTTTTCTGCAGAATTTCCAACTCAGCCCTATCTCATTAAACGTTTAAAGTTTTATGTTTTTGCCCTAGGTATATAAGGCAAAACCCTAGCCACGTTTTGTGAGTTGCTCTGGTTGTATTGTTGCTCATATTTGCGGTTTGTGTAAATCTTTTGTGAGATCCTTGAGCAGCTTTCCTTCACATAAACTTAGGGTTTTCAAGGTAGAGATTACTTCAACATCTTGATGATCAACTCAGTTGCTGCCATTGGAGCTTAAAGAAACACAAGCAGGAGTGCTTGTACCTGATTGGAGAATCCAAGAAAGAAGGAGTCCGTGGATTCGGAGCTTGCACGTGGTCGTGTCAGTAAGTTCTACTGGTGGGTAGCATTAGGAAGTCGAGCGTGGGTGCTTGTAAGTCCTTTTGTATGAACTTTGATTCTTTCATATAGTGAATTCAAGTTTACCTTGAGGATAGCTAGGTTAAATCCTCCCCAGGTTTTTTACCGGTTTGGTTTTCTTGGGTGATCATATCTTTGTGTTCTTTATATTTCCGCTGTTTTATATCTTGATATGATTATTTGATTGTGTTAACCTAGATTTGCATAATTTGACTAAGTTAATCACTTGGCTAAATAAACTAGGTTAATCTAATTGTTATTTTAAGGGGTCTAAAAACCTAACATTTTCTTTTTCTTTTTCTTTTTTTTCCTTGATTGGTAAGTTACACATACACATGAATTGTTAGAGATGGTGGCTCATATTCTAAATAAGAAAGGAATACCAATCTCTTGTATAGAGGCGTCATCAGTTGAGCATAGCAAAGAAAGAAGGGTGTAAGCACAACAAGTAAAGATTTCAATGTACATGGTTAGGACTTTAACTAGGGAAGTATATGTATGTTGTAATCCCTGTTCTTTCTTGATAGTGAAAATTAGATGCATGTAGGCTTACTGCTTATCCACATTAAATTCTATGTATTTCTTTTCTCCTTTTTTTTTTCTTTGATAAGTACTATATATTGCTTTTCTCTCCCTTTTCTTTTCTTCTTTTTTCCCACTAAATTGCTTAGATTGCCAATCATTCATAAACTTACATCTAGTGGGTTCTCATCTGATGATCCCATTCTTACATGAGAAGAAATTGTTATTTGAGCTAAAGTTTATTGATTGACAACAAAAGCTAGTAGTTTTGATTGAAAAATCCAAATAAAATTCTTAATACCTCTAATATCTTGAGTTTGTTTACTAGTACTTATAAAAATTTTGGAACTAAAGCTTGATTGTTGTTGTTATTAATATTACTTATATTATGTTCCCTAAGCAGATTATCTTAATCCGCGCGTATATTGCATAACGATAACAATGATTCACTGTCTCCACCAATAATTATAAACAAAGAGAAATTACTCATGACAGACAGACCTTAATCCAAGAAGGAGGTAGAGAGCCACGTAGAGCAACAACTGTGAGAGGGACAGTGAGAGCATAAGTTTTAGACTTCCAAGCTTGGAATTTTGCACTTAACTCCTTGTCATCATCTTCTAAATTTTCCACATTCTCAGGTTTTGCACTATCACCACCATGATCATCTAATCGTCCATCCATGTTTCACAAAAAATAAAAATAAAATTCATAAATTACTCCACTGTTTGTTTGTTTATAAAAAAAGAAAAGCCTAAATACACTGTTGAGGTCTTAAACTTCAATCCATTTCTCTACTTTACCCCATGAGCCCTGGAGTTCAAATGGATCTTTTTAGTCCCTAACAAGTGATTTTAGTACCTAACAAACTTAAGGCAATCGCTTTGAGTCCCTAACAAGTGATCACTTGTAGTACCTACAAAACTTAGGGTGATCGTTTTTTGTCCTTAACAAAGTTCCTAACAAATTTAAAGTGATCAATTTGAGTCCCTAACAAGTGATCACTTTTAGTACCTAAGAAACTTAAGTTGATCACTTTTAGTTGCTAACAAACATAAAGTCATCATTTTTAGTCCCTAACAAATTTAAAGTGATCAATTTGAGTTCCTAACAAGTAACCACTTTTAGTACCTAATAAACTTAAGTTGATCACTTTTAGTCACTAACAACATAAAGTCATTGCTTTTAGCTCCTACCAAATTTAAAGTGATCAATTTGAGTCCCTAACAAGTGATCACTATTAGTACCTAAAAACTTAAGCTGATCACTTTTAGTCCCTAACAAACTTAAAAGTCATCGTTTTTAGTCCCTAAAAAATTTAAAGTGATCAATTTGTGTCCCTAACAAGTGATCACTACTAGTACCTAACAACTTAAGCGGATCATTTTTAGTCCCTAACAAACATAAAGCCGTCGTTTTTAGTCTCTAACAAAATTAAAGATATTGCTTTTAGTCATAATATGCTAGGAAGCACAGACACTTACACAGTACGAGTAAGACACAGCGATACAAGCATTTTCTGAAAAATTATAACATATAATGTCCAATACAACACCGGTACGACAAGATACAACAGGGGTACGGCACCCTAAATTTTTTTGTAAAATAGTGTTATACTTTTTTCCTCAATTTAGAATTGAATTGTTGCTGTCTATTGAGGTAGTTGATCTAGTCCCTCGTCATATATTAGCACAATGCATGTTGTTCTCGGGGAAGAGGCTTAGAATTTCTTTTGATCCAAAATATTGATCACTCTGCTAGTCAGTTTATTTGTTATTAACATATTCTTAATATTCTTTTCCCTTTTAAAGAAGATTGTTATTTTGATTATCTAATTATTTATATTCTTTACTGTTTTACCAGATTAGTGGTTTGATGAGATAAATTGTTTGATTGTCAGTTCTGTATACAGCACTGAACAATCTCTTTTCATTTTCCCCCATTGCTTAGAGACGTAATTTTTTTGAAAGATGATAAGAATGGAAACTATAAATAAGCTAGTATGGGTTTTTTTTTTTTTTTGGTGGGGGTGGGGTGGGAGGGTGGGGGGAAGTTGGTCTAGTTCATAAAAAGGCACAGAAAGAAATTGAGAGAATGAATAAAAAATGGATAGAAGCACAACTAAAATAGAAATAGAAGCTAAGGTGGGTTTGAAGACTGAAATTGAAATAGCTGAGCTCATTCACTGAAAACACAACTAAGTGAGCTATACAGAGGGGAAGGCAGTCTCCAACGGAGGAGTCCATATTGTTGGCTTCACAGGTTTCTTAAAAGGAAAATATGGCTTTTATTTATTTATTTTGAGGGGTGTGGAATCAATGTATAGCTGACCTTAATTCATATGAAAGGATACAGTTGTAAGTGAAATTTAGATTCTACTTTCCACCTTTTTTTTTTTTTTGGTTTTGTTTTGTTTTTGTCTAGTAACTCTTCAAACCCACCATAATGCAACCCAGATTGGGTCACACCCGCGTAACCAAGCTTGGCTACTTTTCTACTTTGACTTATGTTAGTTTTATAATAAGGGTGAGTTTGGTTCAACTTTTTGTAAAAGTGCATAATGAAAAAGTGGTGTTTTCAAAAAGTGCATAATGAAAAAGTGCATTTTTAAAAAGCTGAGTGTTTGGTAAAAACTGTTAAAAAGTGCTTTTTGAAAAAGCTGAGTGTTTGGCTAGCACTTATAAAAGTGGCAGTTTGAAGAATAAATTACCAAAAAGGACAATGTATATATAAGGGAGTTTATTTTATACTTTTTTTTTAATGTGAGTTTATTTCATACTTAAAGCAACTACTTCTTATACTTAAATCAATTTTTTTCTTTCCAAATTTTTTTTTTCTCACCAATATTAGCTAATAATAACTTACCCTTTAAGATTTATTGTGAAAATATTGTGATAAAAATTGATACTGATTTTAATTTTAATGTACTATTAAAATAATTTTTTTCTCTTTCTAAAAAAATTATTTTTTTCTCACCAATATTAACTAATAATAACTTACCTCTTAAAATTTATTGTGAAAATATCACGGTAAGATTTCCTTCTTTCTTTCTTTATTTTTTTTCAGTTTTTTCCCTCTTTTTTTCTCCTCCACCCACGTACCCTTCTCTTCTCTTTTTTTTTTTTTTTTTTTTTTCTTTTTCCTTCTTATCCCTTTTTCCCTACCACTCCAGAACATTCCACTTCTCATTTTTTGTCTTCATTCTTTCCCTTTTTCCCTTTCATTTTCTCCGCAACGTTCCGGTCAGTTGAGCTCTTGTTTTTTTTTCCTTCTTATCCCTTTTTCCCTACCACTCCAGAACATTCCACTTCTCATTTTTTGTCTTCATTCTTTCCCTTTTTCCCTTTCATTTCCTCCACAACGTTCTGGTCAGTTGAGCTCTTGTTTTTTTTTTTTTTTTTTTTTTTTTTTTTGACAATTTGAAAGCCGAGAGGAATAGAGCAGAAGATGATGATGATGAAGATGAAGATGATTGAAACCTTTCACTTCCTCCAAAACGTTCTGGTCCGCTGAGCTATTTTTTTTTTTTGACAATTCGAAAGCCGAGAGGAAGAGAGATGATGATGATGAAGAAGATGAAGATGATTGAAACATTGGGTTTGTATTTGATTTTGATTTTGGGTTTGGGTTATGGATTTTCAGTTAATGGTTTAATTTTGAGTTGATTTTCTGTTTGATTTTGATTTTGGGTTTGGGTTTGATTTTGAGTTGATTTTGTTTTGGGTTGATTTTGAGTTGGGTTTGGTTTGATTTTGTTGATTTTGTGCGCGTTGAAGAAGACGAAAGAAAGAAGAAGGAAGAGGAACAGGGCTTTACGGCAGAGCAGAGAGATGAGATGAGAGGAATTTACGGCAGAGCAGAGAGGGAGGGACAGCGTGAGAACTGATGTTTATGGACTTTCAGGGTAATTTGGTAATTTGTGGAAGAGCCAACGGATACATCACAGAACGCGCATTTAGCTTTTTGTTTATGGACCTCCTCAGCTCCATATTCCTTGCGCGTTCCCAGAGCATTTTTTGCCTTGGCCCAAAACGCAGCTTTTTTCAAAAAATTGCGTTTTGGGCTGATCCAAACGCAAATAATGCTTCAGCTTTTTGTTGAACGCGCATATTGGGCTCAAAACGTGGAAACAAACGGGCACTAAAATAAAATAAAAATTGTAAGAAACCTTGAAATAATTGATTTTCATTGGACACATTACTTGTCTTCCCTTGAATTCTCTCCACTTCTTCTCCACAGAGAAAGAAAAAATGATGACCCTTCAAGCACATTTTCTATCTTCCTATGTGGTTCAGTTTTGTTTTGTTCAGTCTGTTGTCATGTTATAGCTCTTTCTGCAGTATTTTCCTTAATAAGATTTAGCACTTCAAATTTCAAATATCCAATTGGTTGAAGTTGTCATAACATAGAGCTGTATGCAATGGCTTCTGAAGGAAAGTTGTGGGTCTTGGGTGACAGTTCTCGAAGTACTCTTTTCAATAAAGCTTCTATTACCTATCAAAAAAAAAAAAAATGATGACCCTTTTTCTCTCTACCCTTCATTCTCCCTTTTGGTGTTTTTAGGTGATGAGCATAATGCTCACTAAAATGTTGATAAATATGTCCTAAATTAAGAATCCTGAATGCGTGGATAACAAACGAACGGATGATCATATATGGTTCAGTTTTGTTTTGTTCAGTCTGTTGTCACGTTACAGCTCTTGACCGTTACAATCGAAACCAGCTTGTTTTTAACAGGTTGGTTCAACTTAACCTGGTATGACATGCAGGTTTGTCTAGTTTATGTAGCACCAGTTACAGGGTTTTGAGTCTTAACGTGTAGATTCTGAACTCATAAGAAATCTCTGTGCCCATCTTTTGTATTGAACTATATAATACATGTTGAAAAACAAGGACACTAGTTTCTGGCATCTGGCATCTCCCATCTCGCTAGGGATTTTTGTATCTAGTTCCACATTGAATTGAGTAGTGGTGTGCAAAAAACCGACGAACCGAAAAAATCGCTTCAAACTGACCGAACCAATGCAAAAATTTCGGTTCGGTTTTCAGTGGTAAATTCTAATACACCGAACCGAAATATATTAAATAATAATTTGTACAAATTATTTCAACATAGTTTCTGCTATCCTAGCGGCAAGCCTAAGTTTCGGAAAAATTATAAGATCCACATGGTGGACAAGTGGCGTGGTCCACTAGAAGACCCTATAATTTCTCCAAGATTGGACCCTTAGTAATGCCCTTTTTTTTTTTTTTTTTTCCTCTCCATTATCAAAACTACGTCGTTTTGGGGTTTGCTTTATAACCCTATTAATCCTATTTTCAGCATTTGTCTCTCACTTCAAGTCTTCAACAGGCAACAGCAGCCGTTCTCTTCTCCCCTTTCCCTCTCCAGTCCATCTCTCTCTTTCTGTCATAAATGGATGTGTAAAGCAGCATCCGAGGTCGACGGCTACTGTCAATGTCATTCCCGTTACTCCGGCGAATACCTATTCAAGGTCCTCGAGTTCGAGTTCTGGGGATGTAAGTGTGGATTTGACTAAGAAGACACTCCCAACTCCAACTCCAATTCCAATTCCAAGGTCTATACTTTTTCTTATTTTAGGTTCTTGAATTTAATGTGAAAATTTGTAATCTTTTCATGGATTGTGAATATATTTCATTGACTCCGTTTCTCTCTCTCTCTCCACTGCCTAGGTCGAAATCGTCCCTTCCACTCTAACGTCGTTCTTTTTTGCTGTATTCTATTTGTCTTTTCTGGGCTGGGACAGAATTGGGCCCAAGTTAGCCATTTCAGGCTTTCATTTGTATCTGTGAGAGTGCCCAGAGAGAGAGAGAGAATGAATAAAGGCGGAGCAGGTGGAGGAGGCGGAAGTGGGAGCAGCGGTGGCGGAAGTGGACCCACCGCGGCAGCAGCGGCAGCGGCAGCTCAGAAGCAGAAAACATTACTACAAAGAGTCGAAACCGACATTAGCAGCATCGTTGACAACTTCAGCCACCTCGTCAATGTCTCACGGGTATTCAAATATTTGTATTACATTACTGTTTTTTTTTTTGCTAAGCTTTTCTAATTGGGTTTTTAAAAATTTTAAGTCTTTGTGGCTCTTATTGGACAAATCTTTTGGATCTTCCAGTTTCACCATCAACAAATCTTTTGGAAACCTGTGCTACACTCATATGTTAAATTGCTTAATTTATGAATTGAGTTATTACATTTCACTGTCAACAAATTTAACCAAGAATTTGTATCGAAAAATGCTAGGACCACGACAAATTACACGACTTTTGTCACAACTTGAGTGGTGGAGAAAAAATTTGTGTAATTTGTTGTTTGTGGTTCTAGCATTGTTGATTTGTATCTAGCTTTTAAATGGTTGTTTTGTTTGTCTTGGTTGGTTGCATGCTTATTCTCATTAACACATGCATTGTTTGTATTAGAATAATTGTTAGTGATTAAATTTATCATGCTCTATTGGCTTAATTTTTTCAGACTAAAGGGGTAGTTTAACATAGTATCAAAGTAGGTAGTCCTAAAGTCTAACCATGTCTCCGCTTTACGTCACATTTCTAGTCCGTTTGGATTGAGTTGGAGGAAGGGGGATTGGAGGGTAGTAGAATATAGTTGGCCAGAAATAGGCTAATTTCCGGCTAACTCTACCCTACTCCCCCTCCTTCCCCCTCAATCCAAACAGACTAAAGGTGGGCTCACACCCAAGAGGGAGAGTTAGGATAATGGTCAAGTGGTTAAATTCGCCATTTCCTGTCAGCATAAAGTTTTGGTACTAAGAGGTAGTTTAACAGATTGAACTGACTAGCCTTATCTTGTGGTTTTCTTCTTATCTGTACTAAGATTTGAACAAATGGTTGTTCCCGTCATCCTTAGCCTCGGTAGCATAGCTTGTGCCCATCATTGGTATCAACATGTCATTTTTAATGGAAGCTTTTGTTTTGTGTTGAATAGTTGTTTAATAATTAAATATTAAAATTAAGGTGTCCTAGCCATTTTCATAAATCACCTATCTTTATTGTTTAGAGTAAAGGTACAAACCATTTGGCAACTTAATCAATTATACGGGCCATTCTCACCTATTATAGATCCCATATTACCCAATATCAACTTATCTAGGGGGTCACTTGATGAATGAAAGCCTTTGATACTTTAGGATTACAAGGCTGTGTTAATAGGGGGGGGTGGTGGGAATCAAGAGGGGAAGATTTGGGAAAAAGACAGGATATGAAGTGGGGAGAAATAATCTGATTTGGTTGGACATCAGATTAAGTCCGTTAGGAAATAGATAGGATGAGAATGCTGAGAACTTTAGCAAGGGGGACAGAGAGTGGATTTGAGAATATCAGCAAGAGAGAATTGAGAAAGAAGGTAAGAAAGAAAGAGGGGAAGGGGAGGGAGTGGAATACAATGTTGGGAAAAGTGAGGGGCGCACTTAAGCGCATAGGCCTCTTGGAGCCTAGGCGCAAAGCGCAAGTGCGCACCTTATTGAAATGAAGCGCACATTTTTAAAATTCTCATATAAATTAAAATAAATTTTTTTATATAATTCATATAACATTTAGATAAGCCCTACTTTTGCAATTTTAACACAAAAATTGCAAGTCAAGTCTCTTTTTTTGTTTTTTGGATAAGCTAGATATGAGTACTTCCATGTAATATCCTTTCTTAAATCTCCTATATCCATATTGCCCTATAACTAATTAGTAATATTAGTTAGGTAAAATACTATTTTGGTCCCTAAATTTTCACAAAAGTTTTTTTTTCGTTCCTAAACTTTAAAAAGTTCTTTTTTAATCCTTAAACTATTGAAAAGTTCATCTTTCATCCCTAAACTATTGAAAACGTTTTATTTATGTCCTTAAACTTTACTAAAAGTCTGTTTTTCATCCCTAAACTATTGGAAAAAGTTCTTTTTTCATCCCTAAACTATTGGAAAAAGTTCTTTTTTCATCCCTATTTGTGTCTCTAAACTATTGAAAAAACACTTTACAAATTTTAGGGATGAAAAATGAACTTTTTAAAGTTTAGGAATGAAAAAAAAAAACTTTCATTAAAATTTAGGGACCAAAATAGTATTTTACCCTATTAGTTAATAATTTAATCACTTAATGACTATGTATCCGTTTGGATACACGTTGCATTGCGTTTCCTGCGTTTTCAGCCTTTTTTTTTTTGGTTCAGCCGTAGTTGTTGACCAAGTCTATCGTGAACAGTGCACGGATGCACTGTTTACGAGTCTCACGGCACTATTTACACATTTAAAAATTATTTTGCTACAGTGTTTTCAGTTTTCAATTTCAGCAAAATAATTTCTATCCAAATGGACCCTATAACTCTAAGAATTAGTCTGCTATGTTCAACATCAACCACTTAAGTAACTAAACAATTACCACATATATTATATCATACTTTTTTTTTTTCACGAATGAGCTAAGAATATGAGGACATTGCAACATGATAATTGGTACCAAGCAGATTCCAAAAGGGAAAAAAATAGAATAAGAAGTGGTTAGGTGGGTTACTGTTTCAAGGAGAAAAAATAAAAATAGAGAAGAATTGGGAGGTTGTGGGTTGGGTTTTAGGACAAGTTATACTTAGAATATTTTTTTTGATAAGTAAGTTACACTAAAAATATGCCAATCAATGGTTTATATCAATAATGTTCAAGGTCCTATAGTTTTAAGTTTTGGTTTATTTTTTTGAAAAATATAAAAAAGCGCAAAAAAGTGCGCCTAAAGCGCGCTTCTTTGAATGAGTCCAGCTTTTGAGGCAAAAAGCGCTGGAGCCTTGGGACTTCGAGCATTGAGCTTAAGCGCGCTTTTAACAACACTAGTGGAATAAAACTCAACAAAACTGAAAATTTCAATTCATTTATCTGCTAAAAGATCAAATTTAGCTACGATTACTTCCCATGGAAGTTCTTGCACTCTTCTTTAATTTTTTTAGTAAGTAATAAAATTTTATTTAAAAGAAATAGGGCGAAGCCTGAATACATTAGAAGTATGCAAGTGCAACCCAACAAATTAAGACCTAAAATTAAAAAGATCCAAGAGCTCTAAAAGAGAACAACAAACATCCCTAATATTCCTCAAACAATCAAACAAAGATCTAAGAACGCATAGTTTCAAGTGAAGCACGTAGGCATAGGCATTTTCATTTAATTCATTGTATCACTACTGCATTGCCTGCACTTTGCTAAGGAAACAATGGGCTAACTCATTACCAAGGAAATCTTCTTGCTTATTGGTAAAAGGGAAAGAAGCCTTTGCAGATAATCACCTCCCAGCCAGTGCTTGCACATTTTGAACTTTGGCTTTTTGTGCCAACTAGTTCATTGCCTTGATTGAGTGAACATAGTTACTGATGTTGTTGTTAACTAGCTCTTGAAGTTGGTATGAAGCTAGAACTTCGTATTTTGATGTTTTGTTACATTTGGTGGGTGCCACCTTGTCTCTGGGATCAGTGAGGATCATTTAGTCTCTGGAAGGGAAGGGAACCTTATACCTACTAATTTCTATTAATGAATTATAATTTTTTAATCTCTAGAATGGAAGGGAGCCTTCTTCCCTGTAATTGCCAAGGTGTAAAATCAGGAAAGGGAGCTATAGGGGCATAAGGCCTTTTCAAATTGTGGGAAGTGCTTCTTAACAAACTTGCCTTTTAAAATGTGAAAATTAAACAAACAATTAAGAACCCATCCAAATATACCAGAGTTGAGTAGTTTAGATCTAGAACCCGCTTGTTTATATTGCTGTATGATGTAAATAAAAGAGGCAAGTGATCTTTGAAGGGTTAATTGGTTTTTCTAAGGAAGTCACCTGAGCTTTTGGTTTTAACATATATATTCTTAGAAGTTTTGTTTAATGTGATTATTTTGCATGGAACCTTGCTTAATGTAGGTAAATGATCTTCCTGTCAGAAATTCACAAGAAGCTTTCATGATGGAGATGCGTGCAGCTAGAATGGTAAGAACGGTTACAGCTTTCTCTCACTCATGCGAGCATGCACAAGAATGTAGACATGTATATATAGTTTAAAATTGAAATCTCATTCATCTATTTTTAGATTTAGATCTTGGAAAGATTGTTGTGATGCAAAAGGAAAGTTTGGGATGCAGTTTGTGAGTTTCTTTTTTGCATATCCTTTTTAAGGGATTTAGAGAGATTCCACGCACCACAAAGCCATACACTTGCCCATAAAAAAATTGATGAACTCAAGGATGCATCTCCCATTGAGCTATTGAATTTCTTAGACGATATAAGTTTATATAGATTTTTTTTCTTTTCTTTTCACTGAGATAATGAGATTCTTGCTAAAAAAAAGGTTGTTGATAATGGATTTAAAAGTTTGGATTTTTAAAAATTTTATTTTAACTGTTAAGACTATCTAAGCCTTATTCTATTTTAGTTACTGAACACCAACATCTTCAATTATAGGTTCAGACAGCCGACTCTCTACTTAAGTTGGTATCAGAGCTTAAGCAAACCGCGATCTTCTCCGGATTTGCATCCCTTAATGACCATGTGGAGCAAAGAACAGCTGAGTTTAATCAACAGGCAGAGAAGACAGACCACATGTTGGCAAGAATTGGAGAGGAGGCAGCTGCCAGCCTCAAGGAGCTTGAATTGCATTATTTTTCTTCAGCAGAGAGGGCTAGTGATACTCCGCAGTTGTGAATGGGTGGCATAAGAGAAGCATGCTAATCAGCATTTGATTCTACTCTTAAGTACTGCGATTTCTAGTTCTAGTTTAGTTTACCAATTTGATCTGATCAGTTTTTAATTTCATTGTAAATGCTTCTTAACAGTCAGTACTAAAATTGTCAATGAATTTAATGGGTTATGGTCCCCCCCCCCCCCAACTATGGAATTATTAATTTAAAAAAGTAAATACAGTATATTTGTGCAACTCAAAATAAGTGAAACAAGTCAACAACTGTTTTGTCCCAAAGCCTCGTGACTGGATTACATTCACCTGCTAAGTAGTAACTAGGGGTGGCAAAATAAGCCTAAACTTTTTTGTCCACTTAAACTCACCCACTCTAATTGAATTCAAACTCACCCAATTATTAGTTGGGTTAAATAGGTATCAATCTAATTAGACCCAGTGATTATTGAGTTTTAACTAAAAACTCATTGAAACTCATTTAACTCAAAAATAATATACCCAAATTCAACTCAGTCTTTTTCATATAAAAAAAAAAAAAAAAAAAAAGCCCTCAGACATTTCAGTGTTTCATGAAAGTTTTCATTTTTCCTCATTTTTTCGGCCTCTAATCACGTTTTAGTCAGAGACCTAGTGATCTTTTTTCTTTCTTTCTATTAATCACTTTGCACTATTTGGTCTTTGAGAAAGTTTAATCTCCATCAAATCCAGGAAAACAAGAAACAAGAAACCAAACCATAAATCAACCCAAGAAATAAACCCATAAACACAATAACCAATCCATCTCCAACAAACCCATAAACCCAAGTCACCGGTCGGCAATTGACATCAAAGATTCACTGATGAGCCACAGAACTCTCCGAGCTTCACCATCAACTCTGCAACAACAAACATAAATTGATTAATTATTCACAAAAACCAAACAAGTTCACAAAAAATTGAATCTGGAAATGGAAAATCAAACAAACCTGTGAAAGAAATGGAGCGATCGACGGCAAGGACACATGTAAGGCCGCCGGCGTAGCGGAGTGTGCTATCGATGTAGCGAGGGAGGATTTTCCCGCCATAACTGCAAAGGAATTTGATGGTCTCTATGTTTTTCCTGTTGTTGGACTCCATGAAAGTTTTGAAAGTTCTAGAGACAGAGAGAGATGGTTGCCAGTTGGGGAGAGAAAGAGTCGTGGAGAGGAGATTTTGGTAAGCGAGAGGTTCAAAACTCTGGGGAATCCAATTTTCAAAATTCATTTCCTTATGTTTCTAAATTTTCTCGGCAACCAAACGGTGGACCACTTAATTTCTTATCTTATTCCTCTATTTTCTTGTCATTGAGCTGTTATTGTGTTTATGGGCATTTTAGTAATTTTGATAATTAGGTAATTGGGTGGGTTGGGGTTTACCCATTATAATTGGGTTGGGTTAGGTTTGGGTTAAAAGCAATTAGTTAAATGGGTTTTAATGGGTGAATGAGTTTTGTATACCCAACCCAATTATGCCCACCCCAAACTCACCCATTTGACACTCCTAGTAGTAACAATGAATTTGCTAAGAAGATTGCCTCTACCTCAAGAGTTTAGTTTAATAAAGGACTTCTTTAGCTGCTTGTAACTGGGAGATTAGGTTGATGATATCTTTTGTTATTATCATTTGTTATTAGATTGTTATCTTTATCTAGGATAGGTGTTATAGTTATTATCTAGTTTAGCCAAAGTTTCGGCTAAAGTAGAATAGATGTCATTGTTATCGATTGTGGTTATTTGGTATGTATTTAAGTTGAATCATGATGAATAAGAGGCAACAGAGAATTAAACCAAAATTTCCTTTCCTTTTCCTCATTCTTGGAGATTAAACATCTCGAATAAACAACAATTCCATTAAACCAACTGGGACAGATCAACAACATATCACATTTTTCACCAATCCTTAGTATAATTTTCATAAGTGAATTCTATTACAAAATTTTAAAAAGATTTAAGATACTATTCAGTTAAAATTTCATTACCCCAAGTTTTAAGAGATCTAAAAGAATATTTAGTACATATTTTATATATTTGAATCTCTTGCTGTAATTTTTCATCCATTAAAAAAAAACAAATGTAGCCTTACATGTGTTTTCTAGCATGCAATATATTTTATTTTTCTACTACTCAAATTTTAATTTATTTCATATTTTCAGTAAGTAACAACATCTAAGTTGTAACTATCAATGTAACATAATTCATGTTGGTTTGGATGCTTTGAGCCCTTTTTTTTCTTTTTCTTTTTTAAGAGTTAGTTAGTTTTTTTTTTTTTTTTAATAGTGATAATCTATTACAAAAAAGTTTTACCAGTTGAGTTAATTAAAACTCACATGGAGTATTTATTTGTTTCAGTAAAAAAAAAAAATAGTTTATTTGTTAAAGGCATATGCAAAGCTATAGAAAATAATTAAAAGGTAAACTAAATATTTAGTCCATATCCTTTAAATCATATTTCAATTTAGTCTCTAACTTTTCAATTATGTCAATTTGGTTCCTAACATTTCAATGTCGTGTCAATTTAATCCATACAGTTATCTCTTGAATATAAATTAATGACATAACAAACGACCAAAATAAAAAATTAGTTTGTTGCTATATTAACGAAAATTAATTTTTTATTTTGGCTGTTTGCTGTGTCAACAATTTTTATCCAATAAATAACGATAGATATTAAATTGACATGATATTAAAAAATTAGAGACCAAATTAATACAGTCAAAAGATAAGAACCAAATTAAAAGATAAAAGATAAACCATAATTAAATAAGCAAATGAACCTATCCTACCGGCAAAGTGGTACTTTTTTCTCCACATGGATAAACTTAAAAAACTCGTGTGATATCTTGAGTTGGTACTTTTGTAGCGTCAATGAATCCAAACCCCACACATCACAGGTTCACATAATCACAGTATATACCTAAAAAAAAACCCTTCTCTCATTTATTTTTGCCTATTTTCACTCTAAAAAGCGGCGGCGCTTCAATCATTTCTCTCTGTCTCTCTCAAACACTCTCACACACAGAGCTCGAGCTTTAGCAAACCGAAAAAGCAATGTCTATGTCGATGCTCCAGCCATGCCTCTCAGGCTCAATGCCTTCATTCCCCTTCAAACGCACCGTTTTGGTGTGCTGCGCTTCGTCGCAGCAGTCCCACGTGGCGCTGGTGAACGGACCGGTGCTCGACGCTCGGGTCCCCGAGCGAACCGAAATCCGGTTCGGCCTCCCTAGCAAAGGTCGCATGGCCTCCGATACTCTCGATCTTCTAAAAGTACGCATTGTCCTTTTCTTTTTTCTTTTTTCTTTTCCTCTCTGTTTGGTTCCTGAGAAAATGGCATAGCATTGAAATTTCGTCTAACTTTTGTTTTGTTTGTGTGAAAGGCTTTTCAGTTGCCTGTGAATCGAGAGAATTTACGACAGTACAGTGCGCAAATTCCTCAGGTATGCGAAAGCGTTTCGTTTATTTTTGTGAATTGCATTTGTGAGAATTAGGTATGATGAAATGGATGCCAAATTGTCTCAAAAGAATTAGAAATAGGCTTAAATACATTGTTGGTCCCTAAAGTTTTGTGCATGAGCGATTTTAGTTTTCTAGGGACTAAAATTGATAATTTCAAGTTTATTAGGGACTAAAAGTGATTACTTTTAAGTTTGTTAGAGACCAAAAATTGATCACTTCAAGTTTATGAGGGACTAAAAGCAATGTATTTAAGTTTTTTTGGGGACTAAAAACAATCATTCTAAGCTTGTTAGGGACTAAAAGCTATTACTTTAAGCTTGTTAGGGTCTAAAAATGATTAATTTATGTTTTTTAGGGACTAAAATCGATAAGTATAAGTTTTTTTGGAGACTAAATGCAATCAAATTTAGTTTTTTGGCCTTAGAAATGACATTTTGTTGTGGAAAATCAGGAATCAGTGTGATAATTCTGAAGGAATGCTGAGATTGATTTTCCTCTTTTGTTCTAACTGATACTTTATAAGCAACTGGCTTTGAGTCTGACACTTGTTTAAGTAAAGAATGCTTAGATTTCATTCCCAGTTGATTTTCCCTTCTTTTTAACGACATGCAGTAGCAGTCTCATTACTGGTGTCATTTGACTCAATTAACCTGACTTGAGTCATGCCCAACTTTAGCCATGTTTAGTATGTTTGGTTTAGTTTATTAATAAATGAACTAAGAAAAAAATTAATCTATATATGAAAAATTCTTAGATGTTTGCTCAGAATATAATGTTGCCCAATGCAGTAATATGACCTAGCGTCTTTGTGCATGTCCAGTGGGGTATGTGTCATATTGCTTGAATTAATTTGTATGAGTTGCTTGAAAAGCTAACAATGGAAAAGACATGTATAGGAAGTTTTAAAAAAATTGTTGCATGTTTGTGCTATTGTGTGCTCCAATAATTCATAGGTCAATCAATTATAATGGCACTTCCTGGGTTCAAGCCCATTGGATGCCTGTGTGACTGACCAATAATATAAATAGTTAATCCTAGATACATTCTGTAGCCAAATTTTTTAATACCCATGTGTTTTGCAGCTTGCCAATTTGGAAGTTTGGTTTCAGCGGCCAAAAGACATTGTTCGGAAATTGGTCTCTGGAGATCTAGACCTTGGTATTGTGGGTTTTGATACAGTCAGTGAATATGGCCAGGTAAGCATTAAGTTATGAACTGTTTCTGGTTCAATATTTGGGTAATTGGGTCCCTGGGTGTTCTTTTGATGTTTACATATATATGGGCATAGTGACAATATTTTGCTTTATAAGTTGAAAAGTAAAACCTGAAATGCCTTCCCCTTTCTTCTTTAAGAGTAATTTTCCTACCAGTATATTCATTTAGAAGTTTCTCTCTCTCTCTCTCTCTCTCTCTCTCTGTTGTTAGTTTGAAGGCCATACATTTGAAAAAGTATCCTATACTTTGATGAGGAAAATGCTTGTAGAGTGTGCACGAGTGTGTGTGTGTGTGTATATATATATTAAATAAAAAAATTGAACTTTAGGTTTGTATTGGATGTTTGATCCTAACCTAGTTTATGACACCTTCAGAATCAATGATCTATAAATCATTAAGATTGGATACTCAATGTTACTAAAGTTATTTAGAATGCCTATTAAGTTGAGTACTCAATGCTACTAACTGGAGTAATTCAAAATGCCCATATAAGGTTAGATACTCAAGCATGCTTTGTCACTTTCTTTTGCTCTCTGCTATTTGTTAGTGTGTTTTTTCTGTGTTTCTGGCTGTTCCAGCTGTGCTTCTATAGTGTCTTTGTACTGATCTGATGTATTTCCTTGAAATAAAAATTTGCTTATTCATAGAAAAATGGGGGTTAGATACTCAAGCATTGCTTAGAAGCCAGAGCAAAATTGTAAGATTTGTTTCAGGGAAGAATTTAATCTATTAAACACACACACACATGCATCCAATGAACACTCTAATTATGTGAAGCATTCCTCCCTTTGTCATTACCTCAATAGAAACTTGTGCACGTAGTTTACATCTTGGAAAATAGGCAGAATGCTTCCAAGACCCTCCATATTGGGGGTTACGGACACACAAATGCAATGGCATCCTGTAATTAGCTGGTAGATGCTCTGCCATACTCATAGAGGTGGATTGTTAGTAAAGGGTCTGATACTTTTATCAAAGGGAAGAGTTGCAATTAGCAGCAGATCATGGACTCGTTATGAAATTTAACTAGCAAAATTTCCTTGTTTCTTGTGTATACCCTGTGTACTAGGATAGTGCTTTTATTTTTGCTCTTTTTTTTAATGAAATTCTATTACTTATAAAAAAAAAAGAGTCCTTGTTTTCTTATCAAGGATTGGTATGAGGAAGTGCATTACCATTAAAAGTTCATCATTTTTGTTCCTGCTGTCAGGGGAATGAAGATCTTATTCTTGTTCATGATGCTCTTGAGTATGGGGATTGCCATTTATCACTGGCTGTAAGTTCTAGCAGATAGCCAACTGAAACTTACTGCTTATCTCATAAATTTTACTGTTAATAATCTTGGTATATCACCGATCATACCAATCTTGGTATATCCTTTGCCCTTTCAGATTCCCAAATATGGGATTTTTGAGAACATAAATTCTCTAAAAGAGCTAGCACAAATGCCTCAATGGACCGCTGAAAAGCCTCTGCGAGTTGCTACTGGATTCACCTACGTATGATCTGTGTTTCATTTTATTATATTATGAAAAGTTCAGTTTATTTTTTTATTTTTGTAACATTTTCAGTTTTGGCCCTATCCTTCTGCACAGCTAGGTCCTAAATTTATGAAAGAAAATGGACTAAAGAATGTGACTTTTTCAACTGCTGATGGAGCACTGGAGGCAGCTCCTGCGGTGAGAAATGCATTCTTTCTCTATGATTTGCATATTTCTTTGTTTCTTTTTTCTATTTTCATTTTCCTCAATTTAGAACTGAATTGTTGCTGTCCATTGAGATATTTGATCTAGTCCACAATGCATGTTGTTCTCGGGGAAGAGGCTTAGAATTTCTTTTGATCCAGAATATTGATCACCCTGCTAGTCAGTTTATTTGTTATTAACATATTCTTAATATTCTTTTCCCTTTTAAAGAAGATTGTTTATTTTGGTTGTCTAATTATTTATATTCTCTACTGTTTTACCAGAATAATGGTTGATGAGATAATTTGTTTGATTGTCAGTTCTGTATACAGCACTGGACAATCTCTTTTCATTTTCCCCCCTTGCTTAGAGACATAATTTTTCTGAGAGATGATAAGAATGGAAACCATAAATAAGCTAGTATGGTTTTTTTTTTTTTTTGGTGGGGATGGAGGGGTGGGGGGAGGTTGGTCTAGTTCATAAAAAGGCACAACAAGAAATTGAGAGAATGAATAAAAAATGGATAGAAGCACAACTAAAATGGAAATAGAAGCTAAGAGCATCCACAGCAGTGGAGCTATTTTTTAGCTATTTGGCACCACAAAAAGTTACTTTATCTATTTTACCTACTCATTTTACAAAACATTCTACAGCAGTGGATCTATTTTAGCTTTCAACACAATAAAATAATATAAATATCACAATAAAATATTCATAATATAAAGTATCACCATCTCTATCTTTTTCTCTCTCTTCCTCTTCATCTCTCTCTTCTCTGATACATAGCAAGCAAACCACCACACCACAGCAACAATCACACCACGGCAATCACACCAACCCACCACCATTGACCCACAGGCCACAATCCACCGACCCACGTCCATGAAATCCACTGATCCATAGGCCACAATCCAATTAGACCACACCCACGGCACAAACCGAGCACAAACACAAACACAAACTCAGCACACATACACACATCTAGCACAAACTCGACGGCGATGGGGCTCGGGTAACAGATCGGCGATGGGGCTTGGGGGGATGGGGTCTTGGGCCGCCAGAACCACTCAACCCGCGCTCGCCAAAACCACTTGCCCTGCGGCCACCAGAACTGAAGACTGATTGACCAGAGCACCACCGCGGTCGACGAGCTCGCCGGCGAAGCAGAGAGGAGATGAGGGAGGCGCTAGAGGAAAAAAATGAGAAGGAAAAACAAAAGAAAGAAGAGAAGCCGGAGAGAGAGAGAGAGAAAGAAAAAGAGAAAAATTTAATGAGAGAAGAGAGAGAAATTTAATAAAAAATATATATATATATATATATATATATTTTTAGCTTCTTGCTACAATGCACATTTATTTATGGATGTGCATTGTAGCAGGAAGCTAAAAAAATTTAGGTATGCCTCCACTGCTACAGCATGTATTCTAGTGTTTTGGTGGAGCTAAAATAGCTATATAGCTATTTAGCTCCACTGGTGCAAGTGCTCTAAGATGGGTTTGAAGACTGAAATAGAAATAGCCGAGCTCATTCACTGAAAACACTACTAAGTGAGCTATGCAGCGGGGAAGGCAGTCTCCAACCGAGGAGTCCAAATTGTTGGCTTCACAAGTTTCTTAAAAGGAAAATATGGCTTTTTTCCTTTTGAGGAGGGGTGTGGAGTGAATGCATAGCTGACCTTAATTCATATGAAAGGATACAGTTGTATAGTGCAATTTAGATGCTACTTTCCACTTCTTTTTTTGGTTTTGTTTTGTTTTTGACTGGTAACTCTTCAAACCCACCATAATGCACCCTAGACTAGATCACAAGCCCGCGTGACCAAGCTTGGCTACTTTTCTACTTTGACTTTTGTTAGTTTTATAATAAAATAAAATAAAATAAAAATGGTAAGAAACCTTGAAATAATCGATTTTCATTGGACACCTTACTTGTCTTCCCTTGAATTCTCTCCACTTCTTCTCCACAGAGAAAGAAAAAATGATGACCCTTCAAGTACATTTTGTTCACTATTGTGAACATGATGTACTCTGCTCAATAAAGCATTTATTACCAATCCAAAAAAAAAAAACGATGACCCTTTTCCTCTTTACCCATCATTCTTTCTTTTGTTGTTTTTAGGTGATGAGCATAATGCTCACTAAAATGTTGATAAATATGTCCTAAAAAATCCTGAATGCTTTGACGAGCTGTGGATAACAAACAACACAGATGATCATATATGGTTCTGTTTTGTTTTGTTCAATCTGTTGTCATGTTATAGCTCTTTCTGCAGTATTTTCCTTAATAAGATTCAGCACTTCAAATATCCAATTGGTTGAAGTTGTCATAACATGGAGCTGTACGCAATGGCTTCTGAAGGAAAGTTGTGGGTCGTGGGTGACAGTTCTGTATGTAAAGCAATTAAAATACGAATAAAATAATTCATTTTGTTACATTATATTTCCTGTGGAATATGTTGCCTTTTGGTTTAAGACATTCATGGTTTGGATAATGACTTTACTAGTTAAATGGAAATTTTGTATTGGATAGTGGTGTTATCAAGTGTAGCTGACTGCTTAATAAATACATGCTATCTTCACATGAATTTTATATAGACTACTTGTCTTTACTGTTTCAGATGGGCATAGCTGATGCAATTTTGGACCTTGTGAGTAGTGGAACAACACTGAAAGAAAACAACTTGAAAGAAATTGAAGGCGGAATTGTGTTGGAAAGCCAGGTTAGCTATCTTGGACCTTGTCAAGCATCAGATTTTGTAGTTTCTAGAATGCTATTAAAAGAGGGACTTCAGGCAACTGCTTTTGTGCACAGTTAATTTTGCATGTTGTCTTTATCACATCTTGTCTTACAACATTCTTCAGGCTGTTCTTGTTGCAAGCCGGAAAGCATTGATCCAGAGGAAAGGTGCATTGGACATAACACATGAGATTCTTGAAAGATTGGAGGCACATTTGAGGGCTGTTGGTCAGTTCATGGTATGTCATGTTCTTCTGCTGGGGCTGCTTTTTATTTAAATTTAGTTTTATGTTGCTTACACACTTAACTGGCAGGTTACTGCAAACATGAGGGGAAGTAGTGCGGAGGAAGTGGCTGAGAGAATACTGAGTCAGCCATCATTATCTGGACTACAGGTGTGCTTTGGAATGAAATCAATCACTTTTCTTCTCCCAACTAAGTTTTCCACAATGGTTTTTTATAAGTAATAAAAAAAATTTAAATGGAAAGGCTCTAGCCCTAGTACACTGGAAGTATAAAGAGAGGCACAAAGAAATCTAAGAACACATAAAAAAAATAAAAATCTAAGATCTAAAATTTCCAAAAGAAAGTAAGAAGCAAAGCCCTCAATCGCCCTCAAGGTTTCCCATTTTTAGTTTTCATATTTGGATGAGTGAATCACAAATCATGATTTGGATTTTTAATCACCATTCCTGAATTTCAGGAGCTTTTCTTAATCCATTATATTTGTGCAGGGACCTACTGTAAGTCCAGTATTTCGTAAACGTGATGGGAAGGTAGTCTCAGATTACTTTGCCATAGTCATATGTGTACCCAAAAAGGCACTGTACAAGTCTGTACAACAACTGAGAGCGGTGAGCCTTTTTATTATCTTTTTTTCTTTTTTTTTATAAGTCCATTTTATTATCTATGTTAAATTACCGACTGTCTCAAAAGCTTAAGCTATTAGGAAATGGTGAGTTTAATCACTTAACCATAATTCTAACACTCTCCCTCACTTGTGGGCCTAAACTTCCCCTTAATAATTGGGAGCCCAACAAGTGGGAATTTAACATTTTAAATGGAAGGTAGAGTGAAGATAGAGATCGAACTCAGGATCTCCTACTCTGATACTATATTAAATTACCGATTGTCCCAAAAGATTAAGCTATTAAGAAATGGTGAGTTTAATCACTTAACCATAATTCTAACAATCTATATGTAATATTAATTATTTGTAATGTTACGTATGCTTGTTTTTCCGTCTCTCCTTACGTGTCATGAGGAAAATGTTCAGTTCTTTGGTTCAGGCTTGTGTGTCATTCTGTGGCTTGGATTGATATTTTCCCATTAGACTAGTGTTTAGTCTTTTGGATTAAAAGATGATACTAGAGTAGCAAATGTTTTAGCTCTGTGAGGTATCTGCTCTATCTCTGATGGATAATTTTACAGAATTAACCAGCTTTTGAAAGGTTCACCTCTCCCCCCTAGGATTGATAAGATCTTTTAATGTATGGACAAGCTAGGTATTTCATAAGAAACAAATGTCTTGACCTTTACAATTGAAACCAGCTTGTTTTTAAACAGGTTGGTTCAACTTAAACTGGTATGTCATGCAGGTTTGTCCAGTTTATGTAGCACCAGTTACTGAGTTTTGCGTCTTAACGTGTAGATTTCGAACTCATAAGAAATCTCTGTGCCCATCTTTTGTATTGAACTATATAATATATGTTAAAAAACAAGGACGCTATTTTCTGGCATCTCTCATCTCTCTAGGGATTTTTGTATCTGGTTCCACATTGAATTGAGTTTCCCCGACCAGAAATCCACCTGCAAACTTAATTGTTTGGATATTGGCTGATGCAGGTTGGAGGCAGTGGAGTTCTTGTTTCTCCTTTGACCTACATTTTTGATGAAGAGACTCCAAGATGGCGCGAGCTTCTCAGAAAACTTGGACTTTAGTCCATTGTAGTAAATGTGTTGAGCATGTTTTTGCAGCTATGTTGTTTGCATCAATGTTGAAGAGGTTTTTGTGCTCATCCCAGCTAGAAGGCAGACTTGATCATACACGATGTACTTTAGTCATGAATTTTTCAAGCAATATTTGTTCTCTTATTTTTTATATTTATATGATTGACTTTTTTTTATAGCTTACATATATTTTGTTTATTGATCTGTAATGTATGTTGCACGGGCATGGTACTAGTTGTAGTTTATTTGGTTGTTATAGCTCACTTGTGGACATGATGGGTTTGCTGTTTTATCGTAATTATTCTCACTCCCACATCAAGCCGATCATTTGCAGATAAAGGCTTTCCACATATGTAGTTGCCTCCATTTTTGGCTTGGGATCATATAATATACCTGTATAGGTGTAATCTGTCAAATTGTATTCTATCAATTTGTAATAGCATTCTAAACTCATTCCAACCCTTTTCACCATTCTTTGACGCGCACATAGGCCTCAAACAAGTGCCCAAATATGGAATGGTCGCCAATCTAGTCCAAGATTCCTTCATCACCCATAGCTGAATGCACAAGTTTTTGCGAGATTTGCCGGTGCACACAGATAGACACAGGTGTTCTCCAAAAGTCCCCAACTCCCATAAACCTGATGTATAGAATTGTTTTCCTGATGATCCGTCTCTTATACAATACAAAACAGATTCGAGCCATGGCAGCTCATGAAGTATCTCCTCTGCCAAGTTAAAATAAATGAATGACGGCTTCACATATTTCCTAGCACTCCAATAAGTTGCCCCATTGCAGAGGTAGTCTTTGGGATCAATGGAACACTGTAGTTACAAATATTGTCTACATCCACCAGAATTGTCTTCCAATTAAAGGTCTTGAATGAAAAGATCTCAATCCTTTTTATATCAAAAGGGAAAATCTGGTAGGGCCTTACTATCAGTGGAATAATCATAGCCAAAACCAGAACGGTAAAACCAACAAGACATTGAATCAGGTGTTGATGTTGGTCTTGGTATGTTTTTGTAACTTTAGGTAGATGGGTTCCAAATCAAATATTCAGATGTGCGTTTCCGCCTATTTTATATAATTCAATACATACCAAGCCATTGCAAGAAGCCAAGTTTGTCTCAACATATTCTTCACCCAACAATGGAAAACCCTGAAAATCAACATCAACTGGTTGACCATGAACACAGGTTTGAAATAGTGCTTCATAACCTAACGATAAAACACAATTGTCACTAAAAACAAGGATGTTCATGCAGCTGAGGTTTTGAGATGCTCTCTGAAAATTGGATTTAGCGAGTTGTGACTACTGATCAAAGTGTGTCTTACTTTGGATACGCACTTGAATCACATGAGAGACTTCATTGGTAGTCTTGAGAGTATGTTCTCGACCAGGGTCGGCCCAAGGCCTAGGCAACTTAGGCTTAGGCCTAAGGTCCCACAACAAAATAAAAAATTCCCTATTAAAAAAAAGGCCTCATCTCCCTTCGTAAAAGACCCAAAATTTTATAAAAATATAACATTTTTTAAATAATTGATACTTTTTTTTTAGAGTGATGCTAAAGATATCACAAATTTTACTATAGGTTTAATTGACATATCATCAATCACATAAAAATGTAATTCAAATACAAATAAATTAAGTTGTTGAAATTTATCAATTACAGTTATTATTATATTATATTGTGAACATTTTGTAATATCTTTAGTATTTTCTTTTTTATTTCTAACAAGGCTTCCAAAATAGAAGACCAATAGAAATTTAAACCATTTGAAACCCTAAAATGTTTCAAAAAAGATGCTGCAAATGTGATAGATCATCAATGATGACTAATTTCCTCTAATAGTTTGAGATTTTAATTTTTGTAAACTAATCTCTTACAAAACCACACATCAAATAATATCTATCTCTTTCTCTTAAAAAGAATATATAAAATTAAAATTTATTTTACAACTGTACTTAACTATGCATAGTCATATATCAAAGTTAAAGGAAGTTTCTTTTTAAAAAAATAATATATTTTTTTTAGTTCTTTTTTGTTTAAATTTATGGTTCAACTATGATATTCAAGCCTCTATATGAAATTAACCTTAGTTTAGTTAGTATTATTCATTAATTTCTGTATTTACATCAAATTAGTCTTAATTTAATTAGTATTATATAATTTTATTTAATTAATGTGTACATATAAAAAGGCCCCATATAAAATTTTCACCTTAGGATCCAAATTTTCTTGGGCCGGCCCTGTCTTCAATGAGGTCATTTGAGATCATAAAGCTTCGCCGCCATGCCTTGCAGATTCGCATGCTTCAGTTCAGGTCCTGGGCTCTCTATAATCAATATAAATAGAGAAAGAAAAAAAATGATTAAATAGATATAGTTTAAATCCAGTAATTAAAAATGTAACAAATTAAAATTTATAGTTTCAAAAGTATTAAACCCTAACAATTCAAAAAGTAACAAATTAAACCCGCAACTCATTAGAAGAAAAATGGCAGGTAGCAGCAAAATGAAAGGGTCCATCCTAAATAAAGTTGTGTGTTAATTTGGGGTATTGTGTGTTGTCCTGGCTTAGTAAAAGTTGTTGGTTGTGCCCTTGCATTGCATCACATATGTATTTGAATGGTATAACTATTAGTGCTTTAAAAAAACAGAGTTGTTCGTAAGAGCATATCTCTTTTCATAGAGCCTTAGATATTTAGTTATTATTTAAATAACTATAATTACTCGAGAACTTTAGCTTATCTAACTCAACCTGACAATATCAAGCTCGAAATCATATATAATAAGTTTATTATTAAAAAAAAAAAAATCAAGTAAACAACAACATGCTTAAAAAAGGGATATAATTAACCTTTGAGAGGCTTCTTACCATTTGAAAGTTGAGTAACAATGTAAATGATTGTGGGTGCATATCAGTGTTTCAGCTTTGTTTTAGAGCTTGATCTTGTTACATGGACTTCAATTGTATGTGCATATGCATTCTAGATGTTATCTTTTTACATGGACTTCAATCTAATTATCAACTATAATTAGATAATTGATAATTTTTCAATTATAAGGATAAAATAGCTATGGGTTTAGGTTGGATGCTTATATCCCAAAAAAAGGGTTGCATGAAAGAGATGACCATTTCATGGGGTTAACTCCTACTTATGAAAAGCTAATAAGAATTAAGCAATAGCATCACTAATCTGGAAAATTAATATAGAGAATCAAATGGCAAATTAATAACATCAATGACTTGTCCAACAAATTAACATTAATGATTGGTCCTACTGATGACAAGCTACTTTTGTCACATTCGGTAGTGCCCTTATTTTTTACTCACATCAAAGCAAAGGCTGCTAGCAACATTCTACTACAAGCAAATTGACAAGAAGCTACAAGATGTGAATCTATTAAAATACAATATTTAAAAAATTTAGTTCTTTACACAAAACAATAGTATTATATAAATTAAGACCCAAACAACAAGTACAAGGAACAATGTGTCCAAACATAATTACAAAATAGAGTTAACAACTCACCTGACCTAAAACGAGGGGATATTTGCAGATTAGCATAGTGAGGGGATATAATATAGTTAGTTAGCAAGGTTTTGAAATCATTTAGGAAATTAGTATTTTGAGTCTTTGAAACTCAAGTTCGGTGAAGAAATCAACTCTCACAGACTCGAGATCAGTTGCTGACATGGAAATATTTTTGCCACATGGAACTCGAGTCTTAAAGACTCGAGTTTCATAGAATAAGAAGAAGAATCGAAGAAGATAGAAGAAGATCTGAAATTGAAGAAGAAAAGAAGACAAAGTGACCCACAGAGAAAGAAGAAGAACAGTCCCATGAGAATAGAAAGAACACGAAGAAGAAAGAAACCCATGGTGAAGAAGAAGAAAGAAGAAGAAAGAAACCCGTGGTGAAGAAGAAGAAAGGAACCTGTAGAAAAAGAAAGGAACCCAAGCACAAAAAAGAAACACATATAACTCGACTCTTAAAAACTTGAGTTTCAAAAACTCGAGATGCTAATTTGCTACGTAATTTGCAAATATGACAACTAACTAAAATATTTCAAAAATAATGTTAAATGAAAAAAAAAAATTCCCTAACACGGTAACTGATATCCACTTAAATTAAATAAACGGTCAAGATTAAAAACCTTTAAATTTAATGGTCAAGATTTGGTTGGGTACCATAGCCACTAAAAAAACATGGGGAACCATAGAATAACTCTTTAAAATAAAAAGAATATATAAAATAGTAAATGTAAGCCAAACGCTAGCTTCAACAAATCCTCTTTCTCATATATTTTTTGAGAAAAGCGGCAGATCATTTCTCTATTTCAAAAACAATGTTGCTCCAGCCATGCCTCTCAGCCTCAACGCCTTCATTCCCCTTCAAACGCACCGTTTTGGTGTGCTGCGCTCTGTCGCAGCAGTCCCACGTGGCGCTGGTGAACGGACCGGTGCTCGACGCTCGGGTCCTCTGTTACTTTAGATCTTCTCAAAGTACGCATTGCTTTTTTTTCCCTTTTCCTCTCTGTTTGGTTCCCGAGAAAATTGCATTGCATTGAAATTTCTTATAACTTTTGTCTTTTTTGTGTGAAAGGATTGTGTCAATTGTCTGTGAAGCAAGTGAATCCACGACAATACGTTGCGCAAATTCCTCAGGTATGCGAAAGCGTTTCGTTGTTTTTTGTGAATTGCATTTGTGAGAATTAGAAATAGGCTTAAATACATTGTTGGTCCCTAAAATTTTGTGCATGAGCGATTTTAGTTTTCTAGGGACCAAAAATTGATCATTTCGAGTTTATGAGTGAGTCAAAGCAATCTTGGGGACTAAAAACAATCATTTTAAGCTTGTTAGGGACTAAAAATGATTAATTTATGTTTTTTAGGGACTAAAATCGATAACTATAAGTTTTTTTAGAGACTAAAAGCAATCAAATTTAGTTTGCTAGGGAATAAACACGATTAAATTTAGTTTTTTGGCCTTAGAAATGACATTTTGTTGTTGAAAATCAGGAATCAGTGTGATAATTCTGAAGGAATGCTGAGATTGATTTTACTCGTTCAGTCGTTTGTTCTAACTGATACTTTATAAGCAACTGGTTTTGAGTCTGACACTTGTTTAAGTAAAGAATGCTGAGATTGCATTCCCAGTTGATTTTACAGCATGCAGCAATAGTCTCATTACCAGTGTCATTTGACTCAATTAACCGGACTTGAGTCATGCCCATCTTTAGCCATGTTTAGTGTGTTTGGTTTAGTTTATAAATAAATGAACTAAGAAAAAATTAATCAATGTATGAAAGATTCTTAGATGTTAGCTCAGAATATAATGCTGCCCAATGCAGTAATATGAACTAGCGTCTTTGGGCAAGTACAGTGGGGCATGTGTCATATTGCTTGAATTATTTTGTATGAGTTGCTTGAAAAGTTAACAATGGAAAAGACATGTATAGGTAGCTCTTAAAAAAATTGTCGCATGTTTTTGTTATTGTGTACTCCAATAATTCATAAGTCAATCAGCTATGATGGCACTTCCTGGGTTCAAGCCCATTGGATGCCTGTGTGACTGACCAATAATATAAATAGTTAATCCTAAGTACATTCTGTAGCCAATATTTTTAATACCCATGTGTTCTGCAGCTTGCCGATTTGGAAGTTTGGTTCCAGCGGCCGAAAGACATTGTCCGTAGATTGATATCCGGAGATCTAGACCTTGGTATTGTGGGTTTTGATAGAGTCAGTGAATATGGCCAGGTAAGCATTAAGTTATGAACTGTTTCTGGTTCATTATTTGGGTAATTGGGTCCCTGGGTGTTCTTTTGATGTTTACATATATATGGGCATAGTGACAATATTTTGCTTTATAAGTTGAAAAGTAAAAACTGAAATGCCTTCCCCTTTCTGCCTTAAGAGTAATTTTCCTACCATTACATCCAACCCTACTTTCTTGTGATATTCATTTAGAAGTTTCTCTCTCTCTCTCTGTGGTTAGTTTGAAGGCCATACGTTTGAAAAAGTATCATGTACTTTGATGAGGAAAATGCTTGTAGAGTGTGCACAAGTGTGTGTATATATATATATTTATTTATTTATTAAATAAATAAAAATTGAACTTTAGGTTTTTATTGGATGTTTGATTCTAACCTAGTTTATGACATCTTCAGAATCAATGATCTATAAATCATTAACATTGGATACTCAATGTTACTAAAGTTATTAAGAATGCCTATTAAGTTGATTACTCAATGTTACTAACTGGAATAATTCAAAATGCCCATAAGGTTAGATACTCAAGCAAGCTTTGTCACTTTCTTTTGCTCTCTGCTATGTGTTACTGTGTTTTTTCTGTGTTGCTGGCTATTCCAACTGTGCTTCTATAGTGTCTTTGTACTGATCTGATGTATTTCCTTGAAATAAAAAAATTTTCATTCATAAAAAAAGTGTTTAGATACTCAAGCATGGGTTAGAACCCAGAGCAAAATTGTAAGATTTGTTTCAGGGAAGAATTCAATCTCTTAAACACACACACATGCATCCAATGAACACTCTAATTATGTGAAGCATTCTTCCCTTTGTCATTACCTCAATAGAAACTTGTGCTCGTAGTTTACACCTTGGAAAATAGGCAGAGTGCTTCCAAGACCCTCCATATTGGGGGTTATAGACATATAAATGCAATGGCATCCTGTAATTGGCTGGTAGATGCTCTGCCATACTCATAAATGTGAATTTTAGTAAAGGGAATGACACTTTTATCAAAGGGAAGAGTTGCAATTAGCAGCAGATCATGGACTCATTATGAAATTAAACTAGCAAAAGTTTCTTGTGTACATCCTGTGTACCTGGAAAGCACGGGTGCGGCGCCAGAGGCGCCGCACCCGCGTCCGACGCGTCCCGACGCGGCGACGCGCGTCGGACGCCGCTGACCGCGCGTCCGACACGCGTCGGGCCGCGTCGGGACACGTGGCAAGGCCGACGCGGCCCGACTCGGCGCGATTCGGCCCGATTCGCGCCGATTCGGGCCGTTTCGGCCTTGTATCGGCCTGAACCGGCCGTATCGGCCGTGTATCGGCCGTATCGGCCGTATCGGCCGAAACGGCCGATACGGCCGATTCAGGCCGAAATTAAAAAAAAAAAAAAAAAAAAAAACGGTGCAGAACGCACCGTTTTACTTACCCTAACACTTCTAAACCCTTCATTCCCTCACACTTCGTCCAGAGACCTCCAAACAGCCTCCTCCCTCAACTCCATCGCCTCTTTCTCTCTTCTCTGTGCTGACCAGCCACTAAGTGTTGCATTCCAGCCACTCTAGAGCCTTCACACAGCCACTCAGCCACTCTTGTGGGTTGTATTTAATTTATGAACATCATGTTTTAGTTATTAAATTTGGTATATGTTTATATAATGTGAAAAAGTATGGTATATGTTTATATAATGTGAAAAAGTATGCTTAGCAATATATTAAAAATATAAATAAAAATATTTTTAATAATTTTTTAATCGCCGAGTCCCGCCGCACCCGCACCCACCTTTTTCAAAAATTGCCGAGTCCCGCACCCGCACCCGAGTCCCGAAACGCACCCGTGCTTCCTAGCTGTGTACTAGGACAGTTCTTTATTTGCTCCTTTTTTTTTAATGAAATTCTATTACTTAAAAAAAAAAACCTTGTGTTCTTATCAAGGATTGGTATGAGGAAGTGCATTACTATTAAAAGTTCGTCATTTTTGTTCCTGCTCTCAGGGGAATGAAGATCTTATTCTTGTTCATGATGCTTTTGAGTATGGGGACTGCCGTTTATCACTGGCTGTAAGTTGTTCTTGCAGACAGCCAACTGAAACTCACTGCTTATCTCATAAATTTTACTGTTAATAATCTTGGTATATCACTGATCATAACAATCTTGGTATATCCTTTATCCTTTCAGATTACCAAATATGGGATTTTTGAAAACATAAATTCTCTAAAAGAGCTAGCACAAATGCCTCAATGGACTGCTGAAAAGCCTCTGCGAGTCGCTACTGGATTCACCTACGTATGATCTGTGTTTTGTTTTATTATTTTATGAAAAGTTCAGTTTATTTTTTATTTTTGTAACATTTTCAGTTTTGGCCCTATCCTTCTGCACAGCTAGGTCCTAAATTTATGAAAGAAAATGGACTAAAGTATGTGACTTTTTCAACTGCTGATGGAGCACTGGAGGCAGCTCCTGCGGTGAGAAATGCATTCTTTCTCTATGATTTGCAGATTTCTTTCTTTCATTTTGTTATTCTCTTTTTCCTCAATTTACAACTGAATTGTTGCTGTCCATTGAGATAGTTGATCTAGTCCCTCGTCATATATTAGCACAATGCATGTTGTTCTCGGGGAAGAGGCTTAGAATTTCTTTTGATCCAGAATATTGATCACTCTGTTAGTCAGTTTATTTGTTATTAACATATTCTTAATATTCTTTTCCCTTTTAAAGAAAGATTTTTTATTTTGGTTATCTAATTATTTATATTCTTTACTGTTTTACCAGATTAGTGGTTGATGAGATAAATTGTTTGATTGTCAGTTCTGTATACAGCACTGGACAATCTCCTTTCATTTTCCTCCACTGCTTAGAGACGTAATTTTTTTGAAAGATGATAAGAATGGAAACTATAAATAAGCTAGTATGGTTTTTTTTTTGGTGGGGGTGGGAGGGTGGGGGGAAGTTGGTCTAGTTCATAAAAAGGCACAGAAAGAAATTGAGAGAATGAATAAAAAATGGATAGAAGAACAACTAAAATAGAAATAGAAGCTAAGATGGGTTTGAAAACTGAAATAGAAATAGCCGAGCTCATTCACTGAAAACACAACTAAATGAGCTATGCAGAGGGGAAGGCAGTCTCCAACAGAGGAGTCCATATTGTTGGCTTCACAGGTTTCTTAAAAGGAAAATATGGCTTTTTTTTTATTTCGAGGGGTTTGAAGTCAATGTATAGCTGACCTTAATTCATATGAAAGGATACAGTTGTAAAGTGCAATTTAGATGCTACTTTCCACCTTTTTTTTTTTTTTTTTTAAGGTTTTGTTTTGTTTTTGACTGGTAACTCTTCAAACCCACCATAATGCACCCCAGATTGGGTCACAAGCCCGCGTGACCAAGCTTGGCTACTTTTCTACTTTGACTTCTGTTAGTTTTATTATAAAATAAATTAAAAATTGTAAGAAACCTTGAAATAATTGATTTTCATTGGACACATTGCTTGTCTTCCCTTGAATTCTCTCCACTTCTCCATAGAGAAAGAAAAAACGATGACCCTTCAAGCACATTTTGTTCACTATCATGAACACGAAGCACTCTTTTCAATAAAGCTTCTATTACCTATCAAAAAAAAAAAAAAGATGACCCTTTTCCTCTTTACCCTTCATTCTCCCTTTTGGTGTTTTTAGGTGATGAGCATAATGCTCACTAAAATGTTGATATATATGTCCTAAATTAAGAATCCTAAATGCTTCGACAAGCTGTGGATAACAAATGACACGGATGATCGTATATGGTTCAGTTTTGTTTTGTTCAGTCTGTTGTCACGTTACAGATCTTTCTGCAGTATTTGCCCTAATAAGATTTAGCACTTCAAATATCCAATTGGTCAAAGTTGTCATAACATAGAGCTGTACGCAATGGCTTCTAAAGGAAAGTTGTGGGTCTTGGGTGACAGTTCTGTATGTAAAGCAATTAAAATATGAATAAAATAATTCATTTTGTTGCATAATATTTCCCATGGAATATGTTGCCTTTTGGTTTAAGACGTTCATGGTTTGGATAATGATGTCGCTAGTTAAATTGGAATTTTTGTATTGGATAATGGTGTTATCAAGTGTAGCTGACTGCTTAATAAATACATGCTATCTCCACATGAATTTTATATAGACTACTTGTCTTTACTGTAAATTCAGATGGGCATAGCTGATGCAATTGTAGACCTTGTGAGTAGTGGAACAACACTGAAAGAAAACAACTTGAAAGAAATTGAAGGTGGAATTGTGTTGGAAAGCCAGTTAGCTATCTTGGACCTTGCCAAGCATCAGATTTTGTAGTTTCTAGAATGCTATTAAAAGAGGGACTTCAGGCAACTGCTTTTGTGATAGTTAATTTTGCATTTTGTCTTTATCACACCTTGTCATACAACATTCTTCAGGCTGTTCTTGTTGCAAGTCGGAAAGCATTGATCCAGAGGAAAGGTGCATTGGACATAACACAAGAGATTCTTGAAAGATTGGAGGCACATTTTGAGGGTTGTTGGTCAGCCGGCATTATCTGGACTGCAGGTGTGCACGATTGTGGGAAACTTAGTTGGGAGAAGAAAAGTGATTGATTTTATTCCAAAGCACACCTGCAGTCCAGATAATGCTGGCTGACTCAGTATTCTCTTG
Organism: Quercus aquifolioides; assembly: GCA_019022515.1. Lineage (NCBI taxonomy): Eukaryota > Viridiplantae > Streptophyta > Magnoliopsida > Fagales > Fagaceae > Quercus > Quercus aquifolioides. The sequence goes on from CM032333.1 coordinate 76,829,363, forward strand.
GCCACTTCCTCCACACTACCCCTCATGTTTGCAGTAACTTGCCAGTGAAGTGTGTAACCAACATAAAACTAAATTTAAATAAAATGCAGCCCTAGAAGAAGAACATGACATACCATGACCTGTACAACAACTGAGAGAGGTGAGCCATTTTATTATCTATATTTTTTGATAAGTCCATTTTATTATCTATATGTAATATTAATTATTTGTAGTGTTACGTATGCTGGTTTTCCCATCTCTCTTTACGATGTCATGAGGAAAATGTTAGTTCTTCGGCTCAGGCTTGTGTGTCATTCTGTGGCATGGATTGATATTTTCCCATTAGACTAGTGTTTAGCCTTTTGGATAAAAAGATGATACTAGATTAGCAAATGTTTTAGCTCTCTATCAACATAGACTAGTGTTTAGCCTATGATTAAACAGAGCTAAAACATTTGCTACTCTAGTTAATATTTAATCATAGACTAGTGTTTAGCCTTTCTCTTATAGCTAATTTTACAGAATTAACTAGCTTTTGAAAGGTTCACCTCTCCCCCCCTCTGTACGAAACAGACAAGAAGGAAAATAAGAATATAGCAACCATGTCAAACACTCAAAAGTCTCAATCTTTCTCACTTTTTTAGGTTCCAACACTAACCCACTTCACAAAACTCTCTCAAAACTCTTGTTTTACTTCACAACAATACCAAGTCACCAGACTCTCTGAAATTTCACAGAATACTGTGTCTTTGTGACTCTAAAGCCTCAAAATTTCTCACTTTTTTAAAGTTTTGACACAACACCCAATTCAGAAAACTCTCTCAAAAACTCAAATTTTGCATCAAATTGACCACAAGACTGTTACTGGTACTGTTTCTGTTCCTGTTTCGATCCTAGAGAAAATAGAGCAATGGAGGGAGTGATAGTTAAGGAAGAAGAAACGGTGACGTACGGTGTGGGATCATCGTCCTCTTCATCTTCGACCATTTCACCGCAACCAATGGAGGGGTTACACGAGGTGGGCCCGCCTCCATTTCTGACCAAGACCTTTGAAATGGTGGAAGACCCAGCAACTGACTATAGCTTCATTGTTTGGGACTCTCACAAATTCTCCACCACCCTTCTTCCTCGCCACTTCAAGCACAGTAATTTCTCAAGCTTCGTTCGCCAGCTCAATACGTATGGTTTCAGAAAGGTTGATCCTGATTGATGGGAATTCGCAAACGAAGGGTTTCTGGCAGGGCAAAAGCATCTATTAAAGACCATCAAAAGAAGAAGACATGTCACACAGGGTACGCAACAACAAGGAGGAGGAGCTTGTGTTGAATTGGGACAATATGGGTTAGAAGGTGAGCTTGAGATATTAAAGAGAGATCGAGGCTTGCTAATGGCCGAAATTGTGAGGTTGAGGCAGCAACAACAGAATTCAAGGGAACAAATGATTTCAATGGAGGATAGGTTACAGACCACAGAGAGGAAATAGCAACAGTAAATGAATTTTCTTGCTAAAGCACTCAATAATCCATCCTTTATCCAGCAATTTAGTCAGATGAGTGCTCAAAGAAGAGGACTACTAGGGTGTTGAAATTGGACGAAAGCGTAGACTTACTGCAAACCCAAGTGTGGAGAATTTGCAAGAAGAAGACGTGTCTGTGTTGGCAGGCAGTAACCAAGTTGTGGACTTTACAAGCCAAGATCAAGAAGAAACGGCAACTATGGAAACATTTTTCTCAGCTGCCTTGGACAATGAATCAAGCAGTGATATCAATGACCCCATTGCAAGTTCAGTACCCACAAGAAGTGGTGCCAATTTGGATTCTGTCAATGAGACCATATGGGAAGAACTATTGAATGAAGATCTAATCACTGAAAATCCGGAAGAAGAAGCTGTGGTTGGTGATAAGTTGGAAATTGATGTGGAAGTGGAGGATTTGGTCGCAGAACCTGACGATTGGGTTGATGATTTCCAAGACCTCGTCGATCAAATGGTTATCTCAGGTCGATGCCATGACCAACCCCATATATGAGATGATGATGTTGTGGTATTTTTGTATGTTTGTGTTGGTCTTTGCAACTCTATTCATGTATAGCCTCATAATAGGGATGGTGAGAGTTGCAAAGAGGCCAACACATTTTGCTCTTCTTCTGTATCCTTTAATGATAATTTAATCATCCATATATTTTTCCAGCGAAACTTAGGAACAGTTATTTAGGTTTTGTACTTCAGGTTCCCAATAGAATTCAATCACAAGGTTATATTGACCAATGAACCACGTGATTGAATTCAATTGTCATTGTTCTTTGAAAACGTAACATTGTTTTTGTTGCATCAGTAACCATGTGGTTGAATTTTTGTTGCATTAGTAGTCATGTGATTGAATTTAGTTGGGAAACATAAGGTATAGCATCTAAGGAACTATACTTAAGGCTTGCCCGTTTTATAATACCTTCTAGTGTGCTTTGAATCAGTTCACAGGCTTATGATTTGTTGTTTATGTTCTGCATTTTGCAGGCAGTCTAGCCAACGGAAATTTGTATAAGGAGGGCATTAAGCATTGACTTATTCCCAAGCTACAGCTACAGTCTTTGCTGTATATATGCATGTTTGATACCTTGCTAAACTATCGTGGCTGGGAAGTTCCAATTCATTAATTTGTATATGTAGATATCAGCTATGCATAGAAACTTCATCCATGCAGATGTTAGCTATGTACAGAAAGTACTCAAAACGTTTTTTGTCATTTTTCTCCTTGGATGTAGATATGGACTTCTTGTTGCTAGTTTGTTATATGGCTTGCATTACTATTATTTATGTTGTTAATGAGCTGTTCTCGGTTTCTGAATGTAGTCTCTATTTTTGCTGGCTGGCTAATATGGCTTTCTCAGTTTCTCTTACAGAGTTACAATGTGTTTCAGCTCATTGCTTGGTGCATAATGGCTATAAGGTCTGTGCGTATTTGGCCAAGCTGCAATTAAGGATTTATATTCTTCTTGGTAAGTTTAGACTCATAACTCATTAGAATAAGCACTACAAACACATTTTTATTTTTGGGTTGACTGTTGCCTGGATACCCTGTGAACTAAGAGGTATCTGTATGCAAGCTGGTTTAGCTTTCTGCAACTAATGGACAGGAAAGTTTGGTCTTGTTTCTGTCTCTGCAATAATTATTTGTTGGCTTAGATATATGCATTTTCCCTAGTGTGTTACAGATTGTAAGAGGCTGTGGGATCCATACACTATAAAAAGGAAAAAAAAAAAACATATATGACGTATAAGAAACCTTCTCCTATGATGCCTTTCTTGTTTTTCCCTTTCTATGGCTGTGTGGATTACCATCTGGCCAAAACTATTCAGGTACCATTTCTTGTGCTCAACTGAAACTTTATCTGGTGTAACTTCTGAGTAGTTTAGTTGGATAGTAATGCCTTATGTATGTAGTTAGATTATGTTCAATTCTGTTTTATTTATTTTTGGGATTAAATGATAAATTAATCTTTAAATTCTGTAAATCTTGTACTTACCAGTAGCTACATTAATGAAGGAGACTAGGATGGGCCCTATGGGGTAATGAAGGAGACTAGAGAAATAGTCTAGAGATCATATCATTCTTTGTTATAAAAAAAAGCCTTTTGTTTTTTGGGATAGTGAAGGAGACTAGGATGGGTCCTATGGGTTTTGTCACAAGTAGTCATGAATGACAGAAAGAGCTAGGTGTTCAATCTGGACCTATGAAGTTAAAAAATATGGAACTAATAAAATAAAGGAATTAGTAAATTATAAAAGAATTGAATAGAGAAAAAGGTTCTCTTAATCTCTTCTGTATAGTAGAAGAGACATCTCCTTGGTGAAGACTGTAGTGAAGCAGGGTAGGATGACATTTTGCTAGAGCTTCAGTTCTAAACTTCTAGTGATTATGGATTGCAGCAGACTGAACTAAAACATGCACATCAGGCCTGTTTGGTTGGATTGATGGACCTCCCCCCCCCTAGGATTGATAAGATCTTTTAATGTATGTAGCACCAGTTATTGGGTTTTGAGTCTTAACATGTAGATTCTGAACTTATAAGAAATCTCTGTACCCAACTTTTGTATTGAACTATATAATATATGTCAAAAGACAAGGACACTAGTTTCTGGCATCTCTCATCTCGCTAGGGATTTTTGTATTTCCACATTGAATTGAGTTTCCCCGACCAGAAATCCACCTGCAAACTTAATTGTTTGGATATTGGCTGATGCAGGTTGGAGGCAGTAGAGTTCTTTCTCCTTTAACCTACATTTTTGATGAAGAGACTCAAGATGGCACAAGCTTCTCGGAAAACTTGGACTTTAGTCCATTGTAGCAAATGCGTTGAGCATGTTAGTTGTATCAATGTTGAAGTGTTTTTTGCGCTCATCCCAGCTAGAAGGCAGAGGAGCATATTTCTCGGGCAGCTTTTTAATCCTAATGCTATGTTTGGAAGTTTGGAGAGAGAGAGGAGGGTAGAAGGGAATGATTATCCTCCACCTTGTTTGAATGTTTTTAAAATTAAGAGGGAGGGGAATAATTAGCCATTTCTTTTGTTTTGATGTTTTAAAAATTAGGATGGGAAGGAGAGGAAATGCAATAACATTGGTACAACTACATAACTACAATAACATGCTCAAATGTACAACATTGGTCTTGCAATATTGGTCTATGATTAATTTGTTAAATTAAATTATTGTGACTATAAAGTGCAATATTTTTTTTGATATATACATATATATATATATATTCTTATTTGAATTAAATAATTAACATTGGTCTATGATTAAATATATTTTTTTTTCCTTTTTTCAAAAATTATAATTTGTAATGAGTTCAAAATTTTCATTGGACTTGAAATGATAACCATATTTAATTAGATTCTTAACAATTTTTATGACAATGGTCACAATATATCTTCATGATTAGGCTTAGAATCACATGCCTGCCCATGATACCCCCTTAAAGAAACTAGTTTCTGAGACAATGTATATTGTATAGCCCCCCTTTAACTGGGTCCATAACACAGTCAACATGTACAATAAATTTATCAAATTTATCCAGTTTCATTTGAGTTCAAATCCAAAAATCATATACAACAAAATCAGAGTTTAGACTGTCTAAAAATCCAATTGGGTTTAATACAATTATAATATTTCAATAAGGAAGAAATTATATTTCTTTTCTTTAAATCTATGCTGCAAAATTAGCTAACTAAATTTTTTTAATGAAATACAAGAGTATTTAATAAATAGAACTTTGTTTTTGAAGCAAATAAAACTAGCCAAGATAAGATTACTGACCTATCAACAAGCTTATAAAAACTAAATACTTCTCTTTAAGATCCACAAGTTGAACCAAAAACCAATTTTTAGACTAATCCAACTGCATCAATCTTATATAAATAATACAATTTAACAATGGATTAGTTAGCAAAAATTTTGTAATGATGGATCAGAAGCTCTCTAAAAGTTTCTAAAGAGTGCTTGGATTTGATTCCTTCACTAGAATGTGAACACTAATTTGTTGTCTAATGATCCTTTCGGATTACGGGAGAGTAGAGTAGAGTTAGCTGAAACCACAAAGCATAATCACGTCTTAAGGTTCGCAAATCCCTAAATCCACGCATCAAAGAGAGGAGAACCATGGCATTATCCATTGAAAAAGTTTTCTTATAAGTAGCTCTACTACTATAATTTTTGTATAGCTATGATAACCTGGGTGCTTAGTTTGATATCAACCAAAAAAAGACTAAACCATCAATGTATAATACAAGCCTATCTATGTTGTAAATATATACCTGCCAAGACTAGAGAATCATCTCCCCACCTAAACCATTAGATATTCCTCATTCAACCTAGCCTTACTTTATGGCCCCTACAATCTCAAGCCATCCTCATCTCTTCAAAGATTCAACTCACACCAAACCGTGTCTTTTCCAAGGCAAGCCACTAACTCCAAAACGCGACACCACATCCACTAAGATGGTTATTAAAAAAACTTAAGGGTTAAAAAACACTTAATTAATGGGAAAAGTGACATTTTATAATGCACCAAGAATCTGGGTTTCTTTTGCTCACTATAATTAGATTCTTGCAAACATCAAGAAAGTGACCTCAACTATGTCGTTTTAGAAGGAGGTATGCCTTGACCATTACAAGAATCCAAGTGTTACCAAGCCAACCATTTTGAGTCTTTTAAAGCTATCACACTATCACATGTTGGAATCCTTGGAATTTATAAAACAACTTCATCAAGAAATACAAGAAATAGAGAGTATTGCAATTGCTTCTAAAACGATTATATATATATATATATATATATATATATATATAGAGAGAGAGAGAGAGAGAGAGAGAGAGAGAGAGAGAGAGAGAGAGAGAGAGAGAGAGAGAAGTGCTTTGGGCACTGATAAGTCTTCAACAACAAAAACATTTCATTGCTATTAGGGCTCTCTTAGACTTAGCTAGTGGAGGCTCTGCTGACTCAAATGAGGCTCACACTTATCATTATGGTCAAAATGCTAAACTTTCAATGACAAAATTATTTTGATAATTTTTTTTAAAAAGGACTGGGTTGTTCATTTTTGGTAAAATTGGTCAATTGTGCTTAATTATATTTAGCTTTTCTATTGGTAATTTTTGTTATTGTGGAATTTTTTTGGGATGTTTATTTTGTTTTAGATGGGTCTAAATGTAATAATAATTTTATGAAACAAAATTGCATAGATACTTTAGTTGGGGTGGTTATACCCGTGTCGAACACAGTCATTTGACACTTTCGCACACGTGGATCTAATGAAAATGCCTAAAAAATATAAAAGCTGTTGTAGTAGCCTTGATTGATGACTATTTCATATTGGATATGTAGTTTCAATTCAAGTGTTTACTGAAAATTTTAAAATTGTCAACAATCTTTGTATTGGATTTTTTGCATAACTTGATAATTGTATAGTCACCCTATTTCCAACCTTAGATACCACAATAAACACACAACTATGATTAAGTTGTAGATGTTGCATAAGAATAATTAGAGAGCATATAAGGGTATACACCTTCGGTTTTATAGTATATATAAATAATAAAAATATAAACATCAAGAAAGTGACCTCAACTATGTTATTTTATAGGGAGGTATGCCCCTGAATGTGATGGAAGCTATCAAGGGAAATACGTAGGAAGTTAATTGGTATATTCAAATATTTGTGGAAGAAACCAAGATAATTCCAGTTGATTTTTTTTTGTAAACAAGAGTAATTATTGTGGTTGGGCTAATTTCTTGGGATGCATTTTTATTTAATTTTTTATTTTTTATTTATTTTTTTTTGGTTTTAGATTTTAGATCTAAATTTTTTAATAACTTTAAAAAAATTACTATTGTGATGAGCGGTTATTAGTAAGTAAAAAAGTGACTTCAATGATAGACCCAAATGTAAAATTATAGTCATATGTGATATTGGTATTGTTTACTGTGATGATTGAACTGTCAATTGTAAGGAAAAAAATAGGGTACCACCAAATGTGACAAAAGTACGGTCAAAAGTAATGTTGGTACTGCCCAATGTAATAATGAAACTGTCAAATTTTAGAATAAAAAATAGGGACCACTAAATGTGACAAAAATAGAGTCAGATGCGATGTTGGTACGTGATGATGTCAAGATCGTCAGTCAATTAGGTTCGTCCAGATAGATCAGCACGGGCTTTGTCTTTGTACCTGTAAGGTTAAGAATAAAATTTTCTCTGGGTGGTCACTAGTGTGGTGTCGGCCACGGAATCTCCGATGGTAAAGTCAGTGAATGGAATTGGCAGAGGGCTTATGAGAGCTAGCGTAAATAATCAAAGTATCAGAATCTTAGTGTGTGTGTACCTTGTTTAGCTCTAAAGTGTATCTTATATATATCCTCTTTTCTTCTAGCCGTTGTACCCTATTTATGGTGGCATAAGTGCCTCTTTTGTAATGCCTCTGGGCTTATTCAATGCAGGCTTTGATAGGTCTCCAACGGTCTTCTTGGCTGATTAGTGACCGTCCGAGGTATTGAATGTTCCTCTTTATGGCGCTTCTACCATCGTCTATGCTGGGTTTGGGTGGACGATGATACTTGATTGCCTCGTCTGGACAATGGTATTTATTGGGCCTATCAGTACTGCTTAATGTGACAATGAAATTATCAAATTTGAGAAAAAATAAAGGAACCACTATATGTGATAGAAGAACTGTCAAATTTGATATTGGAACTGCACAATGTGATAATGGAACCATCAAATTTAAGAAACAGATAAAGGAACCACTAAATGTAACAAAATAACTATCAAATGTGATGTTGGAACTGCACAATGTGAGAATGAAACCGTCAAATGTTAGAAACAAATAAGGGAACCACCGAATGTGAGAAAAGAACTGTCAAATGTGATGTTGGAACTGCATAATGTGAGGATGAAATCGTCAAATGTGAGAAAAAAAGTAAGGGAACCACCAAATGTGACAAAATAACTGTCACATGTGATGTTGGAACTGCATAATATGATGATAAGACCATCAAATGTGAGAAAAAAGTAAGGGAGCCACCAAATGTGAGAAAAGAACTGTTACATGTGATGTTGGAACTGCACAATGTGAGGATGAAACCGTCAAATGTGAGAAAAAAGTAAGGGAACCACCCAATGTGACAAAAATAGAGTAGATGCAATGTTGATACTGCTTAATATAACAATGGAACTATCAAATTTGAGAAAAAAAATAAAGGAACCACTATATGTGACAAAAAAATGTCAAATGTGATATTGAAACTGCATAATGTGATAATGGAACCGTCAAATGTGAGGAAAAAAAAAAGAGAAGGGAACCACCAAATGTGAGAAAAGAACTGTTAAATGTGATATTGGAACTGCACAATGCGAGGATGGAACTGCACAATGTGAGGATGTAATCGTCAAATGTGAGAAAAAGTAAGAGAACCACCTATTGTGACAAAAGAACTGTCACATGTGATGTTGGAACTACACAATGTGAGGATGGAACCGTCAAATGTGAGAAAAAAGTAAGGGAACCACCAAATATGACAAAAGAATTGTCACATGTGATGTTGGAACTGCACAATGTGAGGATGAAACAATCAAATGTGAGGAAAAAAGTAAGAGAACCACCAAATGTGAGAAAAGAACTGTCACATTTGATGTTGGAATTGCACAATATGAGGATGAAATTGTCAAGTGTGAGAAAAAAGCAAGAGAACCACCCAATGTGACAAAAGAACTGTCACATGTGATGTTGGAACTGCACAATGTGAGGATGAAACCGTCAAATTTGAGAAAAAAAGTTAGGGAACCACCAAATGTGAGAAAAGAACTGTCAGATGTGATGTTGGAACTGCACAATGTGAGGACGTAACCATCAAGTGTGAGAAATAAGCAAGGGAACCACCCAAATCGTCAAATGTGAGAAAAAAAAAAGAAATGGAACCACCAAATGTGAGAAAAGAACTGTCACATGTAATGTTGGAACTGCATAATGTGAGGATGAAACCGTCAAATGTGAGAAAAAAGTAAGGGAACCACCAAATGTGAGAAAGAATTGTCACATGTGATGTTGGAACTGCACAATGTGAGGATGAAATCATCAAATGTAAGAAAAAACTAACTTGGTATAGCAGGTTACCTACTAGTGGGCATCGTACCCCTTTTTTTTTTGGGTACCATAGAATTACCCATAGATTTAATGTGCACGTATATTATGATAATCAATGACATTATTGAACTCCTCTAGTTTACTACACTATAATGTAAAATCACATCGTTAGGTTGTGTAGTTATGCCCCTGTACAACATTTGGAGGTCTTGGTTCAAACTGTCAAAGGGAAACGTAGGACCCAATAATAAGTTCTTCCTTTTTTGGTTACTATGGTCTATGGGACAGTCAAAGCGTGCAGGACCCAATTTCGACATTTTCTTTTCCCTTTTTTCTACTTAAAATGTTTTTTTTTTTTTTTGAGAAATAGTTAAAATAATTTTGTTGGCCTTATGGGGGGATAGTATTTAGTGGTCACCCTGTGGGACAACGCATTGCAAAACCTCTTATGCTCACTTGCAACAAGTATAGAGGCCGGACTTTGCGGCCTGCAAAAACTAAAGTGCATCTCTTCTTAACATAAATTGGTTTTAGAAGTAATCGTTAGCGTCGCGGTCTTAACAAATTTCAAGAAAAAAAAAAAAACCTTTAGAATTGGATACTTCTTTGCCCCCTAAATTGCAGGTAGAGATTATCCTACCTTCCTAAAAAGATAGTTAAATGATGACTTTACCCATATGTTTGGATGAAGGAAAATGAGAGGAAGTAAGGAGAGGCGAAAGAAGTATATTTTAATAACATTACCCATATGGTTAGAATATATTAATTTCTTCTCTACTTTCCTCTCCTATTTCTCCATCTCCCCCATTCCATACAAAGATGTGTCCTAGATTTGCTATGACAAATGCTTTAGTCAAGCTCAAGATAAAAAAAATCAAAATAATCTGATAGGATGGACAGTGGACACCGTATGCTCCAAATTTCTCCTCTTAGGGCTTCAGGAATGGCATATTATAGTTTATAGATAGATATATTTTGTGCTCAGTCTGTAGTGTCTAAGGAGCAATGCTCTCAAGAAGTTGTTATTGTAATGATCCCCACTAGTTGTAGCTCAATTGTGTGAGTAAATGGTTAGGAGTTTGTCATTTCTACCTTCCATTTTTTTTTTCTTTTATTAAATTTTTAGTTACCCTAGCATTACTTATTTTTTGTACTTGATTACCATAGTACAATATATTTGGTTACTTGAGATAATTTGTGGAAGAAGGCACATTGAATTGAACCAGGTTGAAGAGGAGAGTGAAAAGGATGATCTAATTCTTTCTAATTGGGTTCTAAGTTGTGTGATTTCTGGGAAGCTAGAGATGTACTTTAATGTAATTTGGACATTAAATTAACCATTGATAACAACTTTTAAATCAAATTTTGATAATTTCATGATCAATTATAATAAGAGAAAAGAAGAGGATGTTAAGGTCTGTATCGACCATTTTCCACCGACCATTTTTAAGTTGTCTTTTTTTTTTTCCTCTCTCTCTCTCTCTCTCTTATCAACACTAATGCAAGTCAATCTCAAATTAACGAAACCAACAAGATCATCTTCCATCTACTTTAAAAACTTTAGGTCCTGTTTTAATATTTCAATATTCCCTCATATTAACTTGTACGCAAAAAAACTCAACTCCAAATGGTATCTAAAGCTTCATCTTTTATTTGGATTCATTATCCATTTTATGATAATCAATGACAAAGGATATCATTATTGAATCTGATTTACTACACCATGATGTAAAATCTCATGGTTTGTTGGTGCAGTTTGGCCAGTGTACAAGATTTGGAGGTCTTGTTTTAAGGACTGGATTACTATCAAAGAAACTGGTTGGCCGGAGTTCAAACCCACCACTCAAGGTTGGCATCACTGGAAAATCTTCCTGGCAAGGCACATGATGAAATCCAGTGGTGTACCATAATACTATGTCCTTGTTTTCAATTTTCCTATTCCTGCATTTATATAAAAAAAAAAAAAAAAAAAAAAAACATACAAAAAAAAAAGTGCATTAGAAAACATTAGTCACAAGTACCATAATCAACTATTATTTTCTTGTAAATTTCTAGCTAGCAAAGTTTAAAAGTAGAACAGAGGATTTGTATTCATTATCTACTACCTGAGGCTCCAAATTGCTAAGGTATCGTCTCCTTGACTTTGATCAACATATAGTCCTCCTGCCCATTTTTCAGACTTGTTATACGGAGTAACCCACACATCATTATTAGTAAAGGCTCCTCGAATTTGTGGATAATCATTGTACGACAAGAGAGGGCGTGTCGCTGATCCTGGAATTAGACGATAACCAACATTGTTCCCAACTTTGGTTTTCTTATTAGGATTCACAACTACTAGCTCAGCTGGTTTCAAGCCAAACTGAATTCGGGCATCAGATTCAGTTTTAGCAATTTCACTCACTACTGTCCAATAACTTTTCCTTGGTGAGCTATGGTCTGTTACTTTGATTGTTTCGAAATTGTTTTTGACAAAGGAATTGTCTTCACCATCCACGTCGAGGTCAAGATAGTACGTTAAGAAGTGATCATGGTACACACCAATAGTGTTTTCTGCTAACAATGTGCCATGCACATTCTCTTTTATTTGATCTGTGTGAGTATATATCACACCCTTCATCTCTAGAATTCCTGTTAGTCCAATCTGTTAAGATAGTTTGAGAAAGACTCACAGTAAGAGACAGAAATAAATAGGAAGACATACTATTAATTCATAGGAACTTGCTATGTATTCTGACACCTCATTTAGTACAAAAATTTTAGGTTTGATGAAAAATTGACAGTAAGTCTGAAGTCATAATAAATTTCACAATTGTTGACTTGTTATAGTAACAGATTGTGATTGATGTACTATATAAATTATGTCAGTGATAGTCCTAAGTGAAAGTGATATACTAATCAAAATTTGCTAGCTCAATATATAATTGTAAAATTTGTTATGAGATTTATTGGTGTTTGTAGTGTTGATGGAAAAATATTTCTCAAGTTGATAAGATACCCCCAATTTGATGGAGCCACTTGGCTTGAATTCCCAATCAATAATGTAATCATAGTTGCCCACAGTTGCGACCATCCTCACCACTAGGCTCACATCTGGCCTAACTTCCCGAATCTACAATACCATAAAATTGTCAACTAAAACTACTACTTGTTCAAACAATACAACAACAATCACAATAATATTACTTACAACTTTCTCGGGATTAATACTCGATTCAGTGTGACGCCACATTATATTTCCAGCATGATTTTCAAATATGCAAAAGGCATTAGATATCTTCACTAGTGTACCATCCCTCGAAGCAAAGTATGCATCTAAAAATACTGCATTGGCAGGGCAATCGGCTAAGGGCTTAAGTGACACTGCAGATTGACCAAACCCGAATTCACCACTATCAAAAAAGGTTTTGTAGTACCATTCCTCTGTTGGATCCATGTATGGCACAAACAACTCAGATATGAATCCTCTATATAAAACCTGGCGATATTTTTGCTTCTCAAGGTCATAAATTGATGCTAGAGAAATTATTGGACCAGCTCGTACGTCGAATCCTAGGTGGAATTTCCAGTTGACCCAACTAAATATAAAGAAAAATTGAGGCTTGTTAAAATTTTCAGGTTCAAGAACATGTAGTCCTAGCCCAACCCTTTAAATTAGGCCAGGATTGCAATAAGTTTTGTAAAAACTTGTACATAAAATTTGTAATATTTCTAATTTCACTCTAAGCCATAGATATAAAAGACTAAGAACAGTCATTTATGTAGCTATGTAGCAAATGAATGACATGTTTCCAACTAGCCCAAATGAGGTCGACTGTGACCAGGTCGACTTCACGAGGTTTGGGCAAACATCCTCAGCATGTAGAGCCAAATATTGTGCTTTTTCACATAGACGTGCTGCTCGATCGAGTCAAAGTCTAAACGTTAAATATCAAACCGAAAAGGATTGCTACAATTTTGGTCCATTGAATCTAAATCGTGTAATACTTTTACAAGGCAACTTAATTGTTTATGTTGGGAAAAATTTTATATAACTACGAATAAATTTAAGCAAGCACAGCAGAAGCACAACCACACAATAACACAAAGATTTACGTGGAAACCCTTTCTCCTTGAAGGGAAAACCACGGGACAAACTCCGAATAATTTCACTATATTAAAATAGAGATTACAACACTTAGAGATACAACTTGAGTAAAGAAAAACTCTCTTTTTCTTTTCACTCACTGCTCTCTTCCTCACTGTGTATTTTCTCTAACTCTCCCTATTTTTCTCTTCTCTTTTTGCTTGCTCTTACTCACGCACTTAGTCCTCACACTTTGGGACTTCACTTCTTTTTTCCCACTGCACAAATGGCCGAATGGCCTTTGCCTTTTATTTCTTTCACCTTTTCTTCTTTTCTTCCTTTCACACTAAGACTCTTCACATCACAATAAATTCAAGCCAAATACTTTGACTTTACTTCAACCAATTTCTGCTCTTCTTGCCATAGCCGAATCCTTTCTTGCTTTTGGTTCTTTCTTTTCTTTTGTCTTCAGCTTTGCATCACTTCTCATTAAGAGAAGTTAGACTTCTCACAAGTCATGGAGTGCCATGCTCATTAAATGAGCTCTTGGAAAAAAACAGCATGTGGGCTGGACCCACGGTGCAGTGCACCCAACAGTTTATTACTCACACAACTTCATGGTACATTTCCGCCCGCACTGTGTAACCTAGGATTAGGTGAGCTATCTAAAAAAAAAAGCAAAAATTCTAAGATTATGTAAGAATGCCACAACTTGTTTCACAACTATTCACGTGGCAAATTGAAAATAGTGATTTTATGTAAAAATAACAAGCAATTAGACACAATCTGACATGCATGCAAGATAATTGTTGTATTTTATGTGGTACTAGAATTATTCAAAAAATAGTTCTACTACCACAATAAAATTCACAATTTTAATCACAATTATTTTATGATTATGATCTGCCATCTATCTCTTTTGTGGGGAGCTATAGCTCACATTTTGGAGGTAATATATGTTGTTTTCATTGCATGTGTTATCTCCCTCACATGAAGGTGGACAAGGTCCACCCCATTTGAGGGGAAGACACATGCAACGGAAACATGTATTTTCTCCCCATTCTGCTACTCATAAAGTCGTGGCATTTTTACGTAGTTTTAAAATTTTTGAAGAAAAAAGAAACACAAAAGTATTAGGTGAGCTCCGTAGTCCCATCTTTTCAGCATTGATATAAATGTTGGTCAATGGTAGTAGTCATTGTATAATCAGAGAGAGAGAGAGAGAGAGAGAGAGAGACGCGTAAATCAATCAATAAGAGTAGTGTCAAACCTTGCCAAAGTGAATATTATATGAAACTGATAGGCATATGGCATTAATTTGTTTTGTCATGACTATTTGATAGATGTTATGCTCCACGCCTTTTGCCTTGTTTTTGGCTTGAAAATTCCATTTGTTTCTTTATTGGCTGATGTATCTTCTCTTATTTGTTTTGCCACTTAATTAGCTGTCGTTGAATAAAAATCTTAACCCTTACTTTTTTTGTATTTTACTTTAGACTTCACTAATTGTTAATATGGAATGGTTAATTTTTTTAAATATTTATTTTAAACTTTAGTTACTTTAAAAGGAAAAAGTAAAATAAATATATTATAAGTTGTGATTAATGGAATGTAAAATAGAACTCCTATAATAAGAAAGGCTCATATATTGGATGTTGTATTATCATTTTAGCTTCATTAATTATATTTTTGAATTATTAATATAAAAAAAGATAAATTATAACTTATCCACTTGTGGTTTGGCTGAAATTTAAATTGCCTACATGTGGTTTAAAATTTGATACTTTATCCACTTGAGGTTTGACCGAAATTTAAGTTGTTTACCTGTAATTTGAATCCTATAATGTAAGTGTTCCGTTGGATTCTTTCTTATCTTATTTGATCTTGTATTTTTATGTTTTTTGTGTTTTTGGAGGAGAGAAATATAAGAGTGAAGCAAAATCACATATTTAGCCATGTTTTTAATAGATGTGAATTAAGGAAATCTGATTGAACTGACCTCTGGTGAGTAAAGTGTTAAATTTAAAACTACAAGTAGGCAATTTAAATTTCAACCAAACCACACAGGTAGATAAGTTGTAATTTCACCATAAAAAAAATCTCAAACATATTATAAACTCTTGTATGATGTATATGTAAAATGTATAAATTAATTATAGAAATAACTTAAGAGTTGTCTGATTTATAAACCCTAGGTTGAGTTGATTGTAATACAATATATCATATAATTAACAATGAGGTCTCTCCCCCCCCCCCCCCCCCCCCCAAAAGGTGTCTGTCAAAGACTTTGAATAACGATAAAAAAAAAATTAACGGATTTAAGGGCCGTTTGATAACATTGTTCTAGTAACGTTGTTTGTATTTTTTGGAAATACGTGTGAGTAAAAAAGTGTGTAAAAATACATATAATGTTGTTTAAAAACTAAAAACATGTGTTTAAACACATGCACTAAACAAGTCTTTAATTTCCTAGATTATGTAATAGCTCTTAAGAAAGACATTTAAACAAAACAAAAAGAAGACTGACCTGACAGTGTGCCCGTCAATCTTAAACCCTGGCCCATCAGGTTGCACCAAGGCTGCACCATTTAAACGAGGACCAAAAGGTGGCTTTTGCTTTGATTCCCTGTACTCTGTTCCCTCAGCTTTTGGCACAGGCACAATAAGCCTATCATTGTATTCAACTATCTTCATCTCATCAAGATCAACCACCAACGTTATTCCCTCCACTGGTCTCGCATACAAATTCACCGTTCCATCTATATAAAAACACAAAAGCTTCAACACCCTTTTGCTCTTCAACTCTCCGAACCACCCAATTGTAAAAGTTGAGCAAACAACTTCAGACAAGTTTAAGCCTCTCTTCTTTATAGAATCGATAAAGGGTTCATATGTTTGCGGCAATTTGACTGCAGCTAATTGTTCATCAAGGGTAAGCAAAGGGTAGCCGTGTCCATTGTAAACTTTATCAGAGACTATCACACGGGTCGATAAGTCGACTATGATCTCGTGGGATTGTTTATTGAGACGTGCAATCACAAAGGCGCGGCGAGGTGGGGGTTTGGACTTGGGGTTTGATAGCCATGAAAGGATGATGGGTTTGTCTGGCTCGTCCAAACCTATGTACTGGAAAGTTATGATGAGCTTTAAGCTGGGGTAGGTTTTATTAACTATGGTTCGGACCAGGGTGAACTCAGAAGGGGTTAGAGAGTCTAGAGGGTGGTGCTGGTGGCTTGAGACAAGTGAGAAGATGTGGAAGGATAGGAGTAAGAAAAGTATTATTTTCAAAGTTGAAGCCATGGTTTTGTGTGGATAGTTTTTAAGCCTCTTTGCTCTTAAATAAGCATTTTGGAATGCCCAATGGCAATTTTTAACTTATTTAAGACCATTCAACGGTCATATTTTGAATACGTTTGGATTGGATAGCGTTTGCATTTTGTGTAGATCTCGTGCACAAAAAGTACTTGTGTGCCATAACACTATGTCCTTGTTGTCGATGTCCCTATTCTTGAAAAAATGAGCCAAATCAACCAGTTTGATTTTCTTCGTTGCTAACTGTTTTATTACAGGAAAAGATGCATACGGACAAAAATTCCATTTAATTAGCCATTAGGTCTGACAATAATATCGGAGAACTTCCAAGAATACAAATGCATCAATGACTCACTAACACTTGTTAAAATCAATCAGCCTCAATAAGTCACTGGATGGAATTGGCTGACTAACGTTAGCTTTATAATTTTGTTTCTTGAATTACAAAACAAAACACAATAGGCCTATATATTATGTGGAAAATAATAATAATCGATGTCCCTATTCTTGAAAAAATGAGCCAAATCAACCAGTTTGATTTTCTTCGTTGCTAGCTGTTTTATTACAGGGAAAGATGCATACGGACAAAAATTCCATTTAATTGGCCACTAGGTCTGACAATAATATCGGAAAACTTCCAAGAATACAAATGCATCAATGACTCACTAACACTTGTTAAAATCAATCAGCCCCAATAAGCCACTGGATGGAATTGGCTGACTAACGTGATAAGCTTTATATCTTTGTTTCTTGAATTACAAAACAAAACACAATAGGTGTATATATCATGTGGAAAATAATAATAATCAATTACAGTTCAAGACAAACATGGATATCAATTAAGAACGCAATCATTAAACCATGATTGATATATATAAAAAACACGGTTACAAAACCGAAAGAACATAAACAAATGTAAATAGCTACATCAATTAGTAAATAAGTCAATAAAACTCAAACCCTCAAATTAACTCTTCCTTTAAGTTAGATACATGAAAAAATTATGCTCTCCTCCTATAATAAAAAATTCCGATGCTCCCTACACTCTCACTCCCCCTTTTTCTCATTGAGCATCATATTAAAAAGAGAAATGATATGTCCACAACATTTTTACAATATTTTCATAACAAATCATAAGTGGCTAGTTGTTACTGGTTGTTATTGTTGGGGCAAAAAAGTAATCTTAGTGTTAGGTTCAAATTTGATCCAGTAACAACTAACCACCTATGATATGTTGTGAAAATATTGCAAAAATGTTGTGGACGTAGCACATTTCTATTAAAAAATGGGAATAGGAAGCCAATTTAATTAAGGATAATTTAATAATTACGAAAATGAAAGTATGGGAATTCTAGCTCTAATTCTACCTATAAAAAAGCACTGACAATGCCAATAAACTACAAGTCCCTCAGTTAGGTTGCAATACTTTGAAATAGAAGGTTGGTAACAGTGTTACCTTAGGTTTTGTGGTTTTTTCTTTTCGTGGGGCTTGGGAAACAGTATCAAAGATGGAGGACCTCACCAAATCATGGAGCTGCCTAACTCTTTCAGATCAGGAAGGGTTTGGCCTTCGACTGACAGAAGATGAAGCAGCACCAGAATTTACACTTGCGACGAAATGCTTGACAAAGCGGGCATTGAACATTGAAGCCATTGCAAATACTTTCAACCCATTATGGAGATCAAAAAACGGGTTCAAAGTCACAAAGGAAGACGATCATATAGTGTTATTCACCTTTGATAATAAGGAGGAGATGGAAAAAATATTGTCAACAGAACCATGGAGTTTTGATAAACACCTTATGGTGTTGCAGCGTTATGAAAAAGATATGGATTTCTGTGATATGAATTTTAACATGGTTAATTTTTGGATTCAGGTACATGATATACCAGCCAGATTCAGGACACGAAAGGTAGCTGAAAAAATCTGTGAAGCTATTGGCACAGTAAGTAGACCCGAGGGAAACATAGAAGTGGAAGGGGATGGCTTTGTAAGGGTTAGGGTCATGGTGGATGTATCCAAGCCTCTATGCCGTGGACGTGTAATCTCTCTTGAAAGTGGCAGAGAACTGTGGGTATCCTTCAAGTATGAACGTCTCCCCAACCTTTGCTACTGGTGTGGGTGCCTCACTCATGCTGATAGAGACTGCGACCTGTGGATTGAAAGTGAGGGTACCTTGCAGCCGGAGTCACAACAATATGGTCCATGGATACGTGCATTGCCTTTCACACAAGCTAGGAAGAATGTTGTTGTGGTACCAGGTTTTTACTCAAAGAAGAACAGCTCGGCCAAAGCAGCACCTTCAACTTCAAGTAGGAAACCGCCAGTAGTGGTGGTTCGAAAGGGGGGTCCGTCGCCGGAGATTTTAAGAACAGAAAAGGAAACCGAGGTGCATTCACAGTCAGCGGATAATATTCCAGATTTTCAGGGGACAGAGCCGTTGCTTTCCAAAACAAGTTCAAAAGATCAATCAATTCCGAGTAATCCGGTGGGGTCAATCCCGAATTATAAGGAAAAAAAATCTGATGAGCTATTTGAGGAAACACTTCAGGAAATAGACCGTGGCATTAATAAGTTTGACACAAATAGGGAGGCTGACGCGGAAAAGCAGTGGGGGAAAAATAAAGAAATTTTGGTGCAAAAGTTATCAGTTAATGAGAGAGCTTATCCAACTAAAGTGTACTCACGTGCACTCTCCTCCCCTATCCCAACCGGTGGTAATGAAACAATATCACATGATTTTGCACGGATATGGAAACGTATTGACAGGACAGGCACGGGGACAGACATTATTATGGAAGATGCAGTGGGAGAGAAGAGAAGTAATAGAGAAGAAGATCAACCTGAATTATTGAGAAAAAAAAGAACAATTTCTCTGGTAGATGAAGAAACAACAAGAATATTGGCGGAGGCTGTTTCCCAGCCCCGCCAGGACCAATGAGTCTCTTATGTTGGAACTGTCGGGGGCTTGGGAACCAACGAACAGAAAATCAGCTCGTGGATATGGTGCGGGCAAAAGATCCCTCTGTTGTGTTTATAGCCGAAACATGGGCGGATGAAGCAAGGCTAGTTCTAGTTCAAGACAAAATAAAGTTTAAAAATAAATTTATATCCCCAAGAAGAAATAAGGCTGGGGGTTTGGTCATCTTTTGGAAGGAGGATTTTGATTTAACAATTGAAACTTTCTCAAAAAACCATATTGACACCACGGTGAATAAGAATAAGGCTGAGGAATGGAGGTTTACAGGGTTTTATGGTGAACCTGATGCTCAAAATAGACATGAAGCTTGGGCTCGTTTAAGGAATCTGAAATCAAAGGGGTCAGCACCTTGGATTTGTGCAGGGGACTTTAATGAAATAACCAAACAATCAGAGAAGCTAGGGGGCAGAACTCAACCACATGCACAAATGCAGGCTTTTAGAGATGTACTTGATGAATGTGGTTTTCTTGATTTGGGTTTTGTAGGTTCGGAATTCACATGGCATAAACACTTCGCGGGTTACACGGTTTGGGAGCGTCTTGATCGAGCTGTGGCAACTTCAGATTGGCTAGCTCAATTTCCAGATACCAAAATTTATCACTTAGAGGCAGATGCTTCAGATCACAGACCCCTTTTGATTGTGCCAGACGGGATGAACTGTTCACAACAAAGACCTTTTAGGTTTGAACAAATGTGGATGACTGAACAAGGTTGCACAGATACAGTACAAGTTGTTTGGCAGCGGGACAGTGGGGAAACCGATGATTTAAAAGTGCTGAAAAAGATTGAAGAGTGTGGGAAAGAACTGACAACATGGAGCAAGCACAGTTTCAGGAATGTGCGTAAAGAGCTGGAAAAAACGCGAAAACTCTTGGCAAGGGCTGAACGGATTGCAATGAATGGAGGCAGCAATAAACAAATGAAATTCTTAGAAAAAGAAATCACCACTCTTCTGGACCTTGAGGCAAAAATGTGGGCTCAAAGATCAAAAGTTCAATGGCTGCGTGATGGGGACAAAAACACTCGCTTCTTCCACAGTAAAGCTACTCAGTGGCGACGACGAAACTATATCAAAGGCCTATATGATGAAGAGGGCCAATGGTGTACTCATCCAAGCCGTGTGGTGGATACAGTGGTAAATTTCTATCAACAACTTTTCACCTCTAGTGAACCCGTGAACCTTGATGAGATCTTGGAGCAAATCCCTACACTGGTCACTGAATAGATGAACTCCGAACTGCTCCAGGAATTTACAGCAGAAGAGGTTGAGAATGCATTACAACAGATGGCACCTTTGAAGTCACCAGGACCGGATGGTATGCCCCCACTTTTTTACCAACGCTACTGGTCATTGGTAGGTACTGATGTTACAAATGCTATATTGATGTATTTAAATTCAGGTACTTTGCCTAGTGCTCTTTGCCATTCATATATTACTTTAATTCCTAAAGTAAAAAATCCTGAATATGTTTCTCAGTATCGCCCCATTTGCCTCAGTAATGTTCTTTTTAGAGTTTTTTCAAAGGTTTTGGCAAACAGATTGAAAAAAATTCTGCCACATATTATTTCTGATCAGCAGAGTGCTTTCATGACAGACCGCTTAATCTCTGATAATGTTATGGTTGCTTTCGAGACATTACATTATATGAGGAATCACTCCTCGGGTAATACAGGGTACATGGCTTTGAAGCTAGACATGAGCAAGGCCTATGATAGGGTGGAATGGCAGTATATGAAAAAGTTGATGGGAAAAATGGGTTTTGCAGAAGACTGGGTAAAGCTGATGATGATGTGCATCTCTACTGCCACCTACTCGGTCTTGATTAATGGGGAACCTCAAGGGCATATTACACCTACTCGAGGACTTAGACAAGGCGACCCCCTCTCCCCATATTTATTCTTATTGTGTACGGAGGGCTTCCATGGGCTGTTAAAAAAAGCAGAAACAATGGGTCACATAAAGGGGGTTTCTATTTGCCGGAATGGCCCAAGACTAACCCATCTTCTCTTTGCAGATGATAGTCTTCTTTTTTGCAGGGCAAAAGAAAGCGAGTGTCAAAAGTTATTGGAGGTTTTAGCCACGTATGAAAATGCCTCTGGGCAACAGATAAATAGAGACAAAACAACTCTCTTCTTTAGCAAATCAACTTCTCAAGATATGCAAGATACAATTAAAATGGCTTTTGGAGTACAGGTGGTTCAACAATATGAAAAATATTTAGGACTGCCTTCTTTCATTGGTCGAAAAAAGAAAGAGAGTTTTGATAACATAAAGCAAAGGGTGTGGAAAAAGTTGCAAGGATGGGAGGGTAAATTATTATCCCAAGTCGGTAGGGAAATTTTAATCAAGGCAGTGGCCCAAGCACTACCCACGTATGCGATGTCATGCTTCAAATTACCAATTGGGTTGTGCCATGATATTGAGGCTTTGGTCCGAAAATTTTTTTGGGGACAAAGAGGGGAAGGCCGAAAGGTTCATTGGACAAAATGGGAAGAACTTTGTAAACCGAAGACACAAGGGGGAATGGGGTTTAAAGACCTTTCAAGGTTCAATGATGCCCTCCTGGCAAAACAAACTTGGCGCCTCTTACATGATAAATCCTCCTTATTTTATAAAGTTTTTAAGGCCAAGTTTTTTCCACATTGTACAATTATGGAGGCCACTAACCCAAGTTCAGCCTCATATGCGTGGAAAAGCATCATTAAGGGCAGAGATGTGATACAACGAGGCGCGGTTTGGAGAATTGGGGATGGCAGATCGGTGTCAATTTGGGGTGATCGCTGGCTTCTGGTGAAACACTCTCCAAAAATTGTATCCCCCTATACAGGAGCTTTGACAGATGCAAAAGTCAGCTCCCTTATTTACAGTGACCGAAGATCATGGAAGGAAGAAGCGTTGAGTGCAAACTTGTTCAGTTTTGAAGCTGAGATAATTAAAAAAATTCCCTTATGCCACACGATCCAAGCAGACACACTCACGTGGCCTTTCACTCCAACCGGGGAATACACAGTGAAGTCTGGTTATACCTTCCTGCAAAAAGAGTTTCAGAACTCCCAACTTGGCCAATCCGATCCTGATTACTTGAAGCCACTGTGGAAAGCTATCTGGAGTTTGCAGGTTCCGAGTAAGGTAAAAAATTTTGTTTGGCGCGCGTCAAAAAATTCTTTACCTACAATGACAAACCTGATGAAGCAGAAAATAATCAATGAAGATCGATGTGAGCACTGCAAAGAACAAAAGGAAGATGTGATCCATGCTTTGTACCAATGCCTGAAACTACAAGACCTGTGGAGTAAAACTGAACGCTGGAATCACAGTAGCCTCAAACAGGCTACGTCCTTTATTGATCTAATGGGTTGTGTTTTTGCAGATAACAGGAACCCGGAATTATTCTCCATGGTGGCGTGGGCAATTTGGAATCGGAGAAATAATCTCCGCCTTGGAAAAGTTGCAGCCTCACTCGACGAACTACTTTCTCAGTCATTGGATCGGATACGGGACTTCAAGTTCAATAACTCCTCCTCTGTTACCACAGTTGGTCGTCCACCTACCAGATGGCAAGCTCCGGATCAAGACACCTACAAAGTGAACTTCGACGGCGCCCTGTTTACAGAAGCAAACACTGCAGGTATGGGAGTGGTTATACGCAATGAGGAGGGTCAAGTTATGGTCTCCCTCTCGCAAAAAACCACACTCCCTTTTACAGCTATTGAAGTGGAAGCTATGGCAGCAAGGAGGGCCTTAGAACTCGCACTGGAGACTGGATTTCAGCAGATCATATTGGAAGGTGACTCGCAGATTCTCCTCTCAGCCTTGGAAAATAACTCTCACACTCTATCAAATTTTGGGCACTTGATAACAGACATTCAATACCTTGCCTCTTGTTTTTCAAAAATACAATACTCTCATGTTCGTAGGCATTGTAATACTGTAGCTCACTCTTTAGCGAGAAGGGCAGTTTCTTTATCTCAAATGCAAGTCTGGATGGAGGATGTACCACCAGATATCACTCATGTACTTCAGGCCGACTTAAATGGCCTCCTTTAATATTAAAGGTTTCGACCTTCTTTCTCAAAAAAAAAAATATCATTAAATAATAATTGTGATAACTCCTATTTAGAAAAAAAAAAAAAAAAAAAAAAAAAAAAAAAAAAAAAAAATCAAATAGTCTCACTTGAACACCCAAATCAAATCTATATATAAAAAGTGTGAATGAGTAAAGCAACAGTGCATTTGGTTTATTCAAGTGGCACTATTTTGCTGGCCATTTTCTTTTTCTTTTTTTTGTCAAACTCTATCAAAACAACAAATTTTCACAATTGTTAGAGGTGTTAAGTCCTTATAGGTCAAAACAAAATAATAAAAATATCATACTGGGACCAACCACAACTAAAACTAAAGGTATTATAGAAAAAGAAGTGTTACATTTACAACATCTGTCACAATATTTTTACAATAAATCATAGTGGTAAATTGTTATTGGTTCTAATTTAAACTTATACATACAAAAAGTGTAAAAAGTGTAAGTGAGGAAAGCAATAGTACCACTTTGAACAAACATTTGCCCTTTTTTCTTTTTCTTTTTCTTTTTTTGTTAATATCGTCTGTTGAACTCTATTAAAACAAAAAATTGTCATAATATTTTCACAATTGTTAGAGATGTTAAATCTTTATAGGTCAAAATAAAATAATAAAAATATCATACTAGGACTAACCACAACTAAAAATAAAGGTATTGTGGAAAAAGAAGTGCTACATCTACAACTTTTTTCACAACATTTTCATAACAAATCATAGATGGTAAATTATTGTTGGTTCTAATTTAAACTTCTATATATAAAAAGGGTCAATGCTCAAAGTTACTCAAAGTTACAGTAGTTTTGTTTTATTCAATCTAATCTGTTTTCACTAGCATTCTTTCTTTCTTTTTCTTTTTTTTTTTGGAAATATCGCCTATTGAACATGCTTTTTTTATTTATTTATTTATTTATATACATATGAGCCATTATCCTAAAAGAATAAAATATTATCACAACAAATTGTCACAAAATTTTCTCAATTGTTGAGGTATTAATTCTTTATAGGCTAAAATATATATATTATACTGGAACCAACCACAGCTAAAAAGATAGGTATTGTGAAAAAAAAAGTGTGACATCCACAACATTTTTCACAATACTTTCGTAACAAATCATAGATGGTAAATTGTTATTATTTCTAATTTAAACTTACCAATGAAAATACTTTTTTGCCTACCAATTACAACCTGTAACAATCTATTACTTTATGATTTGTTGTAAAAATATTGCGAACATAGTATTTCTCTTGTGAAAACTAGCTTTCTCTTTTTTTTTTTTCCTTTTTTGGGAAATATCGACTATTGAACACGCTTTTTATTTTTATTTTTATCTACATATGAGTTGTTACTCTAAAAGAATAAAATATTATCACAACAAATTGCCACAATATTTTCACAATTGTTTAGGTGTTATTCTTTATAGGCTAAAATGAAATATATATATATATATATATATATATATATCATACTGGAACCAACTACAATTAAAAATAAAGGTATTGTGAAAAAAAAAAGTGCGACATCCACAACATTTTCATAACAAATTATAGGTGGTAAATTGTTATTGGTTCTAATTTAAACTTACCAGTGAAATTACTTTTTTGCCTACCAACAATAACCTGTAACAACCTACTACTTTATGATTTGTTATGAAAATATTGTGAACATAACTGTAGAGAGGGAAAATTCCTGACCTATCACAAGCTGACACATCATACTACCAAGTCCACAAAGTACGGCTAATGACAAAGCGCCACGTACTACAACTAGTTTCTACCATCACGATTCAGGAACCAATAGAAATTTGCCAAGTGTTTAGAAATAAAAATATATTAAAAAAAAAAAGCATGCAAAATGCCAATCACACATCAGCACGTATAAGCAATGACACATGCCACACATTAGCACATGTAAACAATGACATCCAGTGCATGTAAGTGATGACATAAGCAATCCAATCAATTGCTAACATGTGTCACTTTGAAAATCAAGACATTTCAGCCAATCAAACGATGCCATGTGTCTTAGAGAAAAAGTCTTAAAAATCCTCCAATCAAACTATGACACATGTCGCCAATCAGACTTCGTTACGTGTCGCTTACCCACTCCCAAACTCCTATAAATAGAAGTCTTTCTAAGGCATTTCAAGACATCTTGGGACACACCAAGACATCTTGGGAGAGATTTTGGAACATACCAACACATCTTGGGATACACACTAAGACATATTGGGACACACACACCAAGACATCTTGGAACATACCAAGGCATCCATGCCACAAGCAACATTAAGAAAGATTCAAGTTTATAGAAGCTCCGTTATAATCAAGCCCTGAAGCCTCCAGAAATTTCAAGAACTTCAACCTCAAATACGAAAAACATTCAAAGCATAATCATCCAAACTACCTACCTAGATCTTAAAGTTTGCTGGAATCAAGCCCAAAAGCCTTCAGAAACTTCAAGAAACTACAAATCAACAAAGCTCTATGGATTCAAGCCCAAAAGCTCTGAAAAACTTTTTCCATAAACCAAAATCATCCAAATCATCTTCCTAGATCTCTAAATTCATTGGAATCAAGCTCAAAAGCCTCCAAAAACTCCAAGAAACCACAAATTAGTGAAGCTCTACATATTCAAGCCTCCAAAGCCCCAAAAAATTTCCATCACAAACCTTCAAAGACGAAGAATGCACGAAAAACATGAAGAACACACGAAGAACACAAAGAACTTGAAGAACAAAGGATTTCTAACAAGCTCATAGCTAGAGATTTGTTGTAATTTTGTTTCAAAGATCTTCGATCCATTCCTCAAACGAATTGAAGGATATTTGGTGTTCGAATCAAAATCACATTACCACAATTCTAATCAACAAATCTTTCAAGGAGATCGAATCATAGGATCGCTCTTTTGTCATTTCAAAGAATGGTACCACACATTCATCAATACAAATTCATATTTGTGGAACTATTTTACTTGTTTGACTTTATTTCAAACTCAAAATTTAGTCGTTCCACAATAACATTTCTCTTGTGAAAATATTAAGACATTTTGTTGTCATCATAATATTTTCACAATTACTAAAGTATCAATTCTTTATGAGTCAATAAAATATAACAAAATTATAAAGTTATTACGAAAATGTTGTACCATTATGTTGTGTTTCTATAAATTTTTTTTTTAGTTTAGTCAATTTTATTAAGCCAAAATTAACTATTTCATATACAGTTTTCTTGGGTTAACTTTTTGTATTTTTTATTGTATTTTTATCTTTACACACCATTTTAAGTAAAAACACATAGTTTTACACACACAAAACAATAAAAATAAAAACCTTTGGATAAAAACACTTTTCATCCTTTATGTTTAGGGTAGTTCACAATTCTTCCTTAAACTTTAAAATCAAGAAATTTTCCAGTTAATATATTGGAAAATATCAAATATGTCATATTCTCAATTAAATCCTAATCAAAACTTATGATTCTTAAAATATTACATTGTGTAATGTCTAAAATACTCCCATTAAATTTTAACATTCCAAAAATTTCTTCATGTATTTTGAGTTTTAGATGGTAAAAATGCTTAGAAAATGGAATGGTGATATAAGGTGTTTTATTTATTATCTAAAGAATATTTATTTTCTAGGTTTAAACCTTCGAAACTTATAATTTATCTAATGGAAAATTCGATGACACATGCCTTTTGTTATTTTTTTTTTTCCTTTTCTTGCCTAAAATGGGTGTTCATTAAAAAATAAGTAAGGTAAATATAGCACCTAGACTCATGTAGAATAATAAAGAAGAAAGTATGAATGAAAAAATTTTCATTGCATATGGTTAAAGGTATTTGATGAAAAAATTCAATTGTAACATATGACATCATTCATTACGAAATTTAAATATTGTGACAATACCTTAGCAAAACTTAGTTGCTTATTGTTGAAAGATGATGATATTCGGTATCATTCTTAGAAGTTTTTAGTGAGTGGATATTGTCTTTAGCAAATAAGTACTAAGAAACTAATATAGTAAAATAGATATTCATATCTTAAATAGTTACCACAACTTTGTGTGTAATTAACTATCGAAATTATTATATGAATAAGATTAAATTTTTACGACATATATTTTTTTATGTATGTAGTTTCATACTTCTTCAAATAAAAATTTTATTTTAATTTTCTCACTTAAGAGGTAGCACATGCCACCCTACCTAGTAGTCTCAAAAGAAGAAAATGAGAGAGAGAGAGAGAGAGAGAGTCAACTCAATTAACACAAAGTGGCTTATCACCACCACCACCACCACCACCACAACCAACATAATACATTAATACTAATAGTATTGCTATGACCATTACCATTGTCACTGTCTCCACCACCAATGACCAACTATTATCGCTAATTATGCTATTATTATCACCACCACCACCAATACCCTGATATATACCATATTATCATGGTCACCAATTCATTATCATCCTCATTACCATCCTTGTTGTAACTAATTTAATACTTTAAATTTTTAACTTTTGGATATACCCAGACAAATAATAAAAGCTTAATTGATAAGATTGAAATTCCCACAAATTTAAATTCCACCATTCTAAAAGTTCTAATAGTTTTTCAAATTATTATTCTAAAAACAACATAAAAGTTGACAATTATTTAGAATAACACAAACAACAATTAACTAGAACTTCTACTTCTACCGAAGATACTAGTTATTCCGATTTTTTTCCCCCTCCTTTAAGGAGTGGTGGCATTGCATGTGGGTAAGTCCACAGGCTTAGGAGGCCTTATATTCAAGATTGGGTTGCTTTCGAAGAAGTTTGAAGGACGGAGCTCAAACCCGCCATTCAAAGTCGGCATCACTGGAAATTCATCTTGGGAAGGGCTATGGTGGAAGCCTATTGTGTGCCATAAAACTATGTCCCTGTCGTCAATATCCCTATTCCTGCAAAAAAATGAGCCAAACCAACCAGTTTGATTTTCAATATACACTTGTCTTAATACATTTGCAGAAATACTTTAGTTAAACATATTATGAACTCACATTATATATATATATATATATATAATACTTAATATCAATCTAGATAATAGCATATTATTCTTTCTTTTTAATGAGACATATATATTAGTCATGTTAGTACTAAGTGGTGAGGTTATGTTTAGTAATAGATTTTGTTCCTATTTTCAAAAACTTGCTTTTGACAATAGAAAAAAAAAATCTTGTATTTTTGAAATCAAAAACATATTTGATTAGTTGAAATTCAAAAAAATAATTTTTTGAAGAAAAAAAAAAATACTGAAATATGTTGTTACTAGGATTCAAACTCTAGTGCTAACTCATTAAATGAGATGGATTCATTAAATCAGACTCATATTTTCATTGGCTTTAAAAACTAGAAATTGAAAACATCATTTTGACTGTTTTCAATTTCTTTCACAAATTGAGTTTTGAGAACAATTTTTATTTTCTATCAATTTTGGGTTGCCAAACAAGTTTTTTAATCTCAAAAATAAAAAATTATTTTTAGAAACAAAAAATAAGGGGAAAAAACAGTTACCAAACATTAATGTTCAAAAACTCGTAAAAATGTAGCATATCCATTATATTGTCCTTGCTTTTTATGGCTTTCTAATTAATATATTAATAAGTCGTATTACACTTATAATTCTCATGTAATAATTTTTAGTGATTACAGAAATTTCAATTACAACTTACATATGTTTTTTTTTTTTTTTTTTAACTCATAAAATGATTAAGTTATAACATTTTAAAATATATGGTAATCAATTGTACGTGAAAAATTTTATAGTATAACTTGAAGAAAAATTCTGGATTTCTTTTATAATTGATACATAAAGAGAATTTTAAAAATACACTCATTTAAAATCAAAACCAAACGAAAACGAGACATTTGAATCAAATTTAAAATCAATACGAATCACAGGAAATAAATAAATAAATTATCACCGATGATAGTGGTAGATTATCTAAAGGTGGTGGATGGTGAGCGGTGGCAGTCGCACTCTCGTTCATCCTTTTGGCCTCTTTCGTTTTCTTCTTCTTTTTTTTCTTTTTTTTTTTACCAATCATTTGGTCTCTGTTTCTTTCTTTTCTTTTTGGTTTTGTTTTGCTTTTATACCCCTACCCATTCTACCGATAATAGGTTTACTACTAAACTCAAGTAAACGATTAGGATTGAAATAATAAAAATAAACGGTTAAGATTTGGGTGGGTACCATAGAATGGCCCCTACATCATCGGTCACGCCACCTTATTTTGTGGTTTTTCCCCCCTTTTTTAATACAATTTTAGCATACATATACATCCCAATTTTAGCTTACATATCTTATTCGGTTCACTTCGGTCTATTTCGGTCCATTTCGTTTCACTTTGGTCTACTTCGGTTTAGTTCGGCCCATTTCAGTCCACTATGGTCCATTATGGTCCAGTTCAATCTATTCCGGCCATTTCAGTCCATCTCTAAAATGGAAAATTCCAAAGCTATACACATCCTTCTTAACTAGTGGATCTTAAAACTAGGAGTATCAAAATATGTAATAATAAAACTTGGGTTATTTGTAACTTTTAAATTATATCATATCAATCACTCACATAAGTAGAGACAAGGGGGGTAATTTCCCCGGACCTCCCCAAAAATTCTCCTGTTGTACTATTAATTAAAAATTAATTAATTGTTAGTCCCCTACCCCAACAAATAGAAAAATATTAGTTTAAAGTTTAAAATTCAAAACACTTTAAATAGTCCTTCACATCAATTAAAACTTTGTCTCATATCCCATATCACAGCTCTAAAGCAAATTGATATTCACACAAAAACTAAAACAAAATGTAAGTAGTCCTATCTTTAAACTCAAAATAATATTTTCAAAAAAAAAAAAAATACACACACAGACAAATGATGACTCTGAGGACCTCCCCAAAAATTTCTTCACAACAACAATTCGGATGTTTTGCGGCTTCAACAAGCAATCACCAATCTCTAAGATATCGCCTTCAGATATGCCTTCTATATTTTCAATGTCACAAACTCGTTATCATCCCTGTTACCATCTTTGTTGTGACTAATTTAATACTTCAAAACTCTTAACTCTTGGATATACCCAGAAAATTAATAAAAGCTTCACTACAAAAAAAAAGGGTCTTTAGCCGCGGGAAGCTTTTCAATTTTTTTATTTTTTTTTATTTTTTTTTTCTATTGTTACATATAGCGGCGTTTTTAAACACGCGGCTATAGGTCATGTCACTAAAGGGTGACCTAAGCCGCGTTTCAAAATGCAGCTTCAGGTTATCCTATAGCCGCGTTTTCAGAAAACGCGGCTATAGGTAACGTCACTAAAGGGTGAGTAAGTCACGTTTTTTATAAAACGCAGTTTCAGGCTATTCGACGGACCTGTAGCTGCGTTTTTGAAAACGCGGCTACAGCTTACCTTTAGCTGCGTTGTAAAACACGGCTAAAGATTACTTATAGCCGCGTTTTTTGAAAAACGTAGCTATAGGTTCAGGCTTAAGCTGCGTTTAGAAACGCAGCTATAGGTTAGCTATAGCCGCGTTTTTCGTAAACGCGGCTATAGCCCGCGTTTTTTGTAGTGCTTAATTGATGAGATTGAAATTCCCACAAATTTAAATTCCTCCATTTTAAAAGTTCTAATAGTTTTTCAAATTCTTATTCTGAAAACAACATAAAAGTTGACAATTATTTAGAATATCTAATAGCACAAATAGCATTTATCTAGAACTTCTACCGAAGATGCTAGTTATTCCGATTATTTTTTCCTCCTCTAAGGAGTAATGGCATTGCATGTGGGTAAGTCCACAGGCTTAGGAGGCCTTAAATTTAAGATTGGGTTGCTTTCGAAGAAGTTTGAAGGGCGGAGCTCAAACCCACCATTCAAAGTCGGCATCACTGGAAATTCATCTTGAGAAGGGCTATGGTGGAAGCCTATTGTGTGCCATAACACTATGTCCTTGTCGTCAATATCCCTATTCTTGCAAAACGAACCAAATCAACCAGTTTGATTTTCTTCATTGCTGCCTGCTTTATTACAGGAAAAAATTGAATGCGACAAAACTTCCATGTCAGTTAATAGGGTTGACAATAATATCGAAAAATTACCGGTTGCTCTTTGAACAGGATAACATAGTACTCTTTCCTCTTAAATTCATAATAGACCATACCATGAACTAATTAGTGGAATCTACCATGAATGTGAGAGGAGTAAACACCATATCACCATACTATGGGAACTCCTAATAATTACTTCTATATTACCTCACAATTAATTCAAGTCAATATGTATGTTTTAAATAACTAATTAGCATATTGAAGTTTCACCCACACCCAAATTTCAAGTATTTAATTATAATTTTTTTGGCTAAATAAGTCTAAATTTATTTTGAATATTAATTTAAACTTAGGCAGGCCTTTTTACATGTCATGCCAACTCAACCCCATTCCCATCTTCACTATCTCAGACTTTCTCTTTTCCTTCTTTTAATTTTCTTTTAAATATCTTCCACCAGCATAATTTCTTGGACTCGGAGTGAATTTGTGGTTTTAGCTAATGTATATATGGATACTGTACCTAATAAAAAAAGAGAGTTAAATATGCTATTATCCTTAAAATTTAGCACAATTTTAGTCTTAGAAGTTTGAAGTGCTGACCGAAAAAAAAAAAAAAAGAAGAAGTTTGAAGTGATTATTTTTTGTCACTTAGATGACATGGTCAAATTGATCTAGAAACCATCATGTCATTGCTCAATAAATACTAAAACTAAAAGTGATCTTTTAAAGTTTGTTAGGGACTAAAATCAATCACTTTAAGTTTTTTAGCAACCAAACGATCACTTAAATTTAAAGTAATCTCCTTTTGTTCCTAACAAACTAAAAGTGGCAGAGTCAAGATTTAACTTAAGTTAATACTTTAAACTTAAGTGAATAATTTAAATCCCTCTTACGCTAAAGTTTGAGGATCTACAAGTGGAAGAGTCAAGATTTAACTTTAGAGTAACAAATTTATATCCAATATACATGTGTTTTAATACACTTACAAAAATACTTAGATAAACATATTTTGAACACGCAATAAATATATAATACTTAAAATCAAACTAGACAATAGCATATTACTCTCTTTTTTATGAGACATATTACTCATTTTAATACTACGTGTTATCTTAATATTCAAAAACTTGTAAGAAGATAGCATGTCTATTATATTTTCTTTACTTATTAAGGCCTTTTAATATATGAATAAGTCGTATGGCACTTATATTTCTCATGTAATAATTTCTAGTAATTACATAAATTTCAAGTACAACTTATTTCTGTTTTTAGTTAACTCATAAAATGATTATATTATAACATTTTAAAATCATATGGTAATCATTGTCCGGGAAAATTTTTATAGTATAACTCAAAGACGAATTGTGGAGTTTATTATTAATTGATACATAACGAATTTGAAAAACACACTCTTGCTAATTATATTAAACATATTAGCTCCTTACATTTTTTTCAACTATTTTTCTCTTCGATTAAATTTTTTTTTTAAATTTTTTTTTATCATTTTTTTCATAACTTTTAAACATTAAAAAATATATTTATTAACAAAAAAGACAAAAGGAAAGAAGGAAAAAGCAGCTTTAGGTATTTTGGTGTACACCTAAGACCAATGCTATATTTTGACTTTAAGAAAAGGGCAATAAATTTCTCCCAAAACTTATTTGACATCTTCCGTACACATCCACTTTCCATGTTTTAATCATGAATATCACCCTTTTCTCATTTCAAAAATTTTTATATCAAGCATACACAATTGTGAAAATTGTGCGTACGAATGTGTAAAAAAAGAGTGTGAGAGAACTTTTACTGTTATAAAAACCATGCAATATTACCTGTTTGTCCAAGTAAATAAGGTATCACCCCCATGGCTTTGATCAGCATGTAACCCACCAGCCCATCTTTCTGACCTGTTATACGGTGTAACCCATACATTGTAATTCGAAAATGTGCCGCGGATCTGCAGGTAATCATCCTCTAGTAGAAGTGGAATAGTAGCCGGACCAGGAACCAATCGATAGCCAACTTGATTTCCTATTTTAGTAAACTTATTAGGGTTCACTATCAATAATTCAGTTGGTTTGTTAGTCCAAATTCTTGCATCTAATTCAGTTTTCACTGGCTCTCAAATCATGGTCCAGTAACTCTTTCTGGGTGTGCTACCATCTGTTCTCGTTGTTTTCATCTTGCCTTTGACAAATGAATTCTTTTCACCATCAATGTCAAGGTCAAGATAACAGGTGATGTAGCGGTCATGGTTTATTGCAATAGTGTTTTTCGTTACCAATGAACCATAGATGTCTTCCTTGACTTGTTTTTTGTGAGTGTATATTGATGCTTTTGCTTCCAAAATACCTGATAAACTCACCTAATTAAATAGTGCATATATACAACATATATAGTTGTTAGTAATAATGATTAACAGCCTCATAAAGACTTTTTAGGTACCACTTGATCAAAAATGATCTCTCCATTCGAAATAGAGCATTTTGAAAGGTATATTTAGAGACACACATATTATTAATATTTTTAATTTAAAAAAATTAAATTTAAATGACATAGTACTCTATACACAGTTAGATTTCAAAAATAATATTATAACTATGAAATGGATCATCACAATTTCGAATGAAACCAACCGAAACAATAATGATAATTAAAAAAAAAAAATACAATAAGGATAATATTATAAACAGATGGTTTGGTTATTTAATTTCCATACCCCAAATTTAATACTACCACTTTTCTTGAACTCCCAGTCCATGATATAGTCATAGTTGCCAATGGTTGAAATCGTCCTAACAACTAGGTTCACCCCAGGTCTAACCTTTGTTATCTGTGAAGCCACAAAAAAAAAAAAATAATAATAATAATAATAATAACAACAAAAATCAGATGTATATGCAACTAGTGAAAACAGACAATTCCAACTAACTAAAATGTCATTTATAAATGATGAATGAGCCTGGTTGGTTGCATCTGATAAAACTTTTGTGTTTCAAAAACAGAATATATAAAACAATCTGTTATAATTACTTACAAATATTGTTTGGTTGGGTGTTTTCTATTTTTAATTTTAAATTATGACAAAAAATATCCTTGTGCAAATGGAAAAAAGGTAGGAAAAAAAATGGTGTTTTTAGTTGTTGTCAATCAAAAAA
The DNA here is from genome assembly GCA_019022515.1 of Quercus aquifolioides. NCBI lineage: Eukaryota > Viridiplantae > Streptophyta > Magnoliopsida > Fagales > Fagaceae > Quercus > Quercus aquifolioides. The sequence goes on from CM032333.1 coordinate 76,864,665, forward strand.
TGCAAACACTGTGGCAAATTTGTAATTAAAAAAAAAGAAAAAAAAAAGAGGGGTTTGAATCCTTGTGAGTTGTGAGCAAAGATGAAGTTAGAAAATTTTGCTTGGAAGGCCAAATTTGAGATTGATAAATTGGTCAGTAAAACTCAAAACATATACATACAAAATTATGTGTATGAGAGAGAGAGAGAGAGAGAGAGAGAGAGAGAGAGAGAGGTTATTAGTTTTCTAATATTAGAGCTACCTATAAGTCTGATATATTATGTATATAAAATCATCAAAATAAATCGGCTTCAAAAAATCATCAAAATATATATATTGATTTTTTGAAATATTAATTTTTTTAATAAATAAAAACATTTATGATCCTTTTCTACATAAAGAAAATGAGTGACAAAATGAACAATTGATTAAAAAGGATAGATTTCTTTTGTTTTAAAAAAAAAAATTCTTCTTTTTTGGACAATCTTAGCCAATTGTATTTTTGAGGGATACTAATTCAGTTAGCCAATATTTGTTCATTTTTCATAGGAAGGTCATTTTAGGAGGCCAAATCAAATTTCTGAATACACATGTGTGCACGCGCGCACACACACATATATACACAAAATTCTAAATATTGAAAAAAACATTTGAACAAAAAACTTGTTATGATAATTTTTTTTTTCTTCTTCTTCTTTATTTTATTTTATTTTATAAATATAGTGGATTCTCTTATATGTATTTTTTTGCTGATATATTTCACAGAAATTTTTTTTGATTATAATCTCTTTTATGTTTCAAACACTTTTTAGGAAATATACTTAGTAAAAATGTTTTACTTTTCTTACTTTATCATTCAAAACAAAGGCAAGTAAGGGTAAAAAGAAACTGAAAGATAAGGAGTAGCACTTTCAATCATATATATATATATAACCAAAAAGCATTGCTACTCCCTTAAAAAATGGTTTTTTAATGCAATTATTTTTTGTGAAATTTTTTTTGTAAATAGTTTAATTTAATTTCCTAAAAATTTATTTATTTATTGTTGAATTTATTGTGTTATATTGCATGTATATGTTCTCCCGTACCCTATGCTCTCACACACATCTACACTTTCATTTTTGTGTCATTGTGGGTAACAAATTTAAACAATTTTAAATAATAATTAAAAAAAAAAAAAAAAAAAAACTGAAATCCTAGCTTTGACATTCAGAACCTTGTTTCTCTTCTTTGCTCTATTTTTCTTGATTTCTAGCCCCCCTGCCTACACCTGTGTGTATATACTTTTGTTTGTTGTATATTTTAGAACATAATAATAATAATAATAATAATAATAATTGTCTTTGTTGATTTGAATCTTGGCTTTGCCATTAATTGCTAATGACTCTATTTCATTTCTTTTTTCTTCTTCATTTACAATTGGAACCACCTTTTGCTTCTCCCTAAACCTAATGATAGCTCAACTATATAAGTAAATGAGACAATTGCATTAAGTCCCCAAATGTGAAAGGGCCCCATAGTTTTAGTTATAATATCATAATTTTTTATATTATGGCAACTTAGATAAATAAAATATGTTTCATATATATATATATATAGAGAGAGAGAGAGAGAGAGAGAGAGATTTATAATTTTTTTTTTTGAAAAAGTGGTCTTAAAAAAAACTGAAAAAACCCCCTATTATCCTTTTTTCTCTTTTTCTCTGAAAGTATCTCTTGACAAATCCACTCTTTGTCCCTTTACCCCTAAACTTATCATCAATCAAAAGTTATATTTAAGCCCTTCAAATTGTCGCCTTATACTCCAAAATATAATGAGCCAGCCCTATCTAAATGGATCCTCTATTTTTGTCTCACCTCATCCACTCCAACTCCAAGTATCCTTCTCTATTATTATACTAATATTCTCTCTCTCTCTCTCTCTCTCTCCAAATCTCTTACCCTTCTATATTATACAATGGAAGAGCAAGTAATTTAAGAGAATATGACTTGTTTGCAATCAAAGAAGTAGGATGGATTGGGAGTCTTGGTACATTCGAATCGCAATATTTTAGTTCAAGTCACTAAACTAGTCAATTTCTTAGAAATGTACTCTGCCTCGAGCTTGAAGGTTTGGGTTTTTACTGTGGAAACTGAATGTGATGGTGATAAAGATGGGTTGGTTGTGAAACTAATGAGGGTGTTGTATGATTGAATGCTTAAGGTAAATTTGATAATTGTTTCTGATGGAGCATGAGCTCGTCAGTCAATGTGGTCGGATGAAGCCAACCTGCAGCCTCCTGGAAGGGTCACCGGTGTGGTGCCTGCCACCACGCCTCCAATGCCAAAGTTAGTATGCAAAGAAATCTCAGAGAAATTGGAGAATGCAAGAAATAATAGTTCTCTCTTAGTGTGTTTGTGTCTGTACCTTGTTCTTGATAATGAGAGGGTTTTATATGCATACCTTCATGGCTTCTAGCCGTTGGAGTAGTTATAGAGGTCTTAATGCTCCTCCTCGTAATGTCTGGTCTGGTTGTAATGTGACTTTAATGTGCTACAACGGCTCATATAGTTGGCTCTATAACCGTTCTTAACTTAATTGTGCTGTAATGAATGTATTGTGTTTTCCTCGTCAGTGACGTGGGCATAAGATATGCTCGTCCGAGCATGCCTTCGTCTGTCTTGTCTAGCATCGTCACTGAAAGACTTCACTGTCACGATGTCACTGGATTCGTCATTCCCATCAGTTGCCCCCGGATTCCATGGTCGTCATGACATGTCATGTTGGCCGTGGAAGATGGAAAGTCTCCTGGGCCAAAAAGTGCCTGTTGGGCTTCTGTGCCGTATTAACTGCGCAGTGATGGCTTTTTCTGCGTGGTTGCCACGTGTTGGGTGTGGATTGGTGGGGTCATTTTTGTGACCCTTGGGTTTCTCGCCGTTTTTCAGTTGCCTTAGTTTTTGGGTTAAAAACTTCTCCTCTTCGTACCTTTTCATTTCCCAAACAAAAACTCCTGCTGAGTGTCCCTTGGTGAGCTTCCTTCTGCCATTCTTCTTCAGACCGGTGCGCCTTTCGCCGCTGCTTTAAGGTATGTTTTTCTTTCCCTTTTTTGCGTTTTTCCTTTTCTCTTCTGTTTTGCTGTGGTTTCTGATTCTTCTTTTTTCCTTTCTTATGTACTCGGTTTATTTTCTTTTTGGGTTTTTTAGCAAGTGTCATCTTCTCTTGTGTTTTTTGCATTTCCATGGTCCGTAGCTCTGAAGTTAGGATAGATTGCCCCTCAATTTCCTTCCTATTTGCGCGATTAGGAGGGTCTTTGGGGAATTTCCCATATTTAGAAAATTTTTTTTTTGAGGGTAACTGTTTGGGCGTTGCATTGGCTGATCTATTGCCTTTGCTTCGTCAATCGGTTGATTGGTTCGAGGGTCTAGTGAGAGAGGGAGAAACGATGTCTGAAGTTAGGTCTAGCGACCTTGAGACTGGATTATCGTCGAACGGTGATCCAGCGGAGGGGGGTTCAGTCGTCTCTTCCCCTCGTGAGGTTAGGGCTTTTCACGCCCTCGGGGAGGTGTGTGGTTTGGACACGGATAGTGTGGCTAGATTTAAGGATAGGTTTCAATTTCCAGCAAGGGTTCGTGTTCGTCTACCTAGTACCGAGGATAGGGCCTGCCATTTCTTTCCGGGTGAGGTGTGTTTTTATGAGTCAGCCTTTACCTGCGGGCTTAGATTCCCCGTCCATCCGTTCCTGATGGAACTTTTGGATCGTTTTGGCATTGCTCCTGGGCAGCTCATGCCCAATTCGTGGAGAATAGTGGTGAACTGTATGGAGATATGGTTGGCTGCTAATGGAGATATGATCAGGATAGACGAACTGACATATCTATATCGCTTGAAAGAGTCCAAGGAGTATGGGTATTATGAGTTAGTTCCCTGGACGAGGGATACTAGGATCGTCAGGGGTTTGCCTTCGTCCTTCAGGTACTGGAAATCCAGGTTTTTCTTTGTGTCGGGGGACGATTTTGAGACTCAATCCAGCGCGGATTGGGGTGATGTACCAAGGTTGCATCGTCGGTGGGGAACCCCGGCTTTAGGTGCGTCAGTCTTTCTATTCGTCGTTTTCAGTTTTTTTTTTTTTTTTTTTTTTTTTTTTTTTTTTTGTTTTCTGCTGTGTGATGTTGCTGACCCCTTTGCACCTTGCTGTGTGTAGTTAAGAGACGGCCTAAGCTCAAGAGCAGGCATAAAGAGCGCGTTGAGACCGCCATTGGATACGCCCAGACGATAGAGAGCTGGGACGACCTCGTCAACCCACATACTTTGGCCTTTTATCACCTCGGGCCAGATCCGTCCCCTTACGTTCTTCGTTCAATTGGAATTGAAGGCAAGAAAAGTAAGTACTAACCTCGTCAATCTTTACTTTATGCATGTGGACTTTTTCCTAACCATTCCCTTCTTGCAGAAATGACGACCAAGTTCAAGAAGGACATGTACGCAAAGATGAGAGATAAGAAGGACGAGCCTTTATCCAGCATCGGGAAGAAAGCAGTGCGTGTCAAGGGAATGACCACTCCTGCCAGCACTAATGTCCCCGTCAACGCCATAGTCCCCGTCGCTGAACCGACGAGGACGGCATCTCCGGCTACCTCCATTGAGGAGATCCCTACTCCGGCCTCGAAGAAGCAGCAACA